>JAMWYP010000006.1:9318364-9773364 GCA_025563575.1 Acacia pycnantha
GGATAACTTTCGAGTACGGAGTGTGTATCTGATCTTGTGAGTTAGTGAAAATCCCAGAGTGTCTGGGGACTGGACGTAGGTCAAGGATTTAGGTCGAACCAATATAAATTTCCTTGTGTCAAGCTTCTTCTTACTCTCCTCAGTTATGCTCTGTTTTAGCTCTATAAAACAGAGTATTCAAAAAAGTTTTTTTAAAATCCCCAATTCACCCCTTGGTGATTTGCTCCATTTACAAATGCAATTGTAAAATAACAAAAGTTAGTGTTAGAAGGGTAGAAGAAAAAAGAAATATTTCGATAATCATTAGATTTGATTCGGTTGAACGGCATTTACCCCCTTCAAACACTTGACCTCTTTGACAAAACGTAAAAAAATGAGAGAAGACGGAGAGAAAGCGTATGTAGAAAAGGAAACTGAAGCATATTAAATGTGGTTTTGTGGGGGTATTTATATTGATATCTGCAAATCAGTTTGTACTGGTTGATTTTTCACTTTTTGTAGCGGTTTCTATTAGTAGCGATTAATGATGCGTTTTTTGTAGTGGTTGTTTTTCTGTAGCGGTTATAGAACCGTTACAAATACTATTATGGTTTTTTTAAAAAAAAAAAAATTAATAATAAGAAGATTACAAATTACAACGTAGGCATAATTTTCTCTCTCAATATTCGTCACCATCTCTACAAAGAAAGTTTGTATAAAATGTTATGTGTGAGTTGAATATATTTAAACACAAATAAAAATCTAGTTAAATGTTATTATTTCGTAAAGCGCATATTAAAAAACGTACCGAACTATAGGTAAATTGTCATCGCCGTTTGGGAAGAAGTTTTTGAAATTGGCAGGCTGGAACGACTCACAATCGTAGGTGACGTTATCACCATCGCCCATGTTGTAAAGGTCCTGAGGCTTTAAGTGAACCACCATATTCCAATCCTTGTACCTCTCATCGGCAACATAATAAACCTGGTGGGCCTCTGAGGCAAGAATATACGGCTCGTCATCTTCAGACTGACCAGTGTGAATAGGCCGGGAGAAATTCACTGATGTGATGCCTAAGTTTTCAGTCGTGAGTCCCTGGGACGTTGTCGTATTCGCCCACAAACACTTGAACTTGGTAACTTATCTTGACCACATCAAGCAGCTTTCCATAATATGAGATGTCACCGAATTGCATGTTCTCATCACTGCTGCTCGCATAACTCCTCGTCCCAAACGTGCCATAAACCTGTTTGGATTGCTCAGAGCATTGGCTTAACTTTAAGTCAAAATAACTCAAAAAGTCAGTTAAGGAAAAAACTCCACCATGGAGTTTTTTCTAAAACGCTCTCAGCTTTTTGACATGGGCACCGCCACTTCTACCATTATCAATCCAAACACAAATCATTATTTATAACCTGATTTTTTTCCTACCGAGCTTTTTTTAAAGTCAGATAGCTTTTAAGCCACTGTTCCTACTGCCATTCGATAATTTGGGGTGTACTATATCCATAATACACCCGAGTTTTGGGTCAGCAATCCCTAATCTCGTGAAACGGTGCAAAACTTAAAACCATTGACATTGTTTGCCATAAATCTTTGGGTGTGGTCAAGCAGGCCTAGTGCGAGAGCTCTAAATTTTGGTGAGTGCGGGTTGTGGTCATTCATTATTCTCCTCCTAAACCAACCTTGGAATTCTCTATGAACCTTTCTATCAATTTCGGAGGATGTCTATGTACAGATCCTCAGTTTACGCTTCACATGACTCCTAAATTCCCTACAATTAAACATGCAATGACGAGCATGAAATGTGAGTATAAAATGTAAGGAAATATATCGGATAACACACACACACACACACACACACACACATATATATATATGGGTAAAGGATTTCTCTAGTCACTGGAGATAGAGTTATCTTCAGTGACTCCAAAACTACGTCGTTTTGGATTAATGAAGGGTGTTTCTGTAATTTTGTTTATTTTTTAATCATATAAATTTTACCAAAACACCCTTCATTTATTAACCTAAAAGTACTAACACACCCTTCATTAATTCAAAACGACGTAGTTTTGGGGTCACTGGAGATAACTCTATCTCCAGTGACTAGAGAAATACTTTTCCCTATATATATATATATATATATATATATATATATATATGTGCAATCCTTATGAAGGTATGATTCAACTTTAGTGCAATTAATCAAGACATGTCTATGTGCTTAAGACTTCTCAAGTGTCGTGAGTTTGAAGTTCTCACTTCCGCCAACTGGTTTACCAACTCTGTTGTTGATGGCTCTGGCTCTAGCTTAGGACAATCTTCTACATGAGGTGGTTGGTTGAATGACGTCTCAATGTCATCAAAGTACCTGGAACACGAGGGATTAAGAATAATGTTGCGGTTTAGTATAAACCGCTTCATAAACCATGACAAATATGCCTCGTTCTTTGTGATATTTGGCAGCGGTCATTTGACCACTACAAATTGACTGACCTTTGCGATTCTGTAGCGGTTAGAGGAAGAACCGCTACAAGTTCTTTGTCCTTTGAGATTCTATAGCGGTTATTGGGAACAACCGCTACAAACTTAATTTTCTTGGCAAAAAAAATTCCAAACTAATTAGTTTATGAGTCAAACTAATTAGTTTGGTGAAAATAATTAAAATAAAAAACCCTCAATTAATTTAATTATTTTCTTTAATTTCTACAAAAAAGAGTCGAGAGTAATAAATTAGGAATAATAAGTTTACTGAAAAAAGTCCAACATGCCTGTGAAGATTCAGATTCAATATGGCTACCGATCTCCCATGAACAACTCACTGACTCATTTTGATCAGAGATATTTTCATGAGACAAGGGTGGCTATATTAGAACCCAATATTCGGTCGTATGTTGGACTATCTTCAGAACATTAGAAGTCTTCAAGTCAAAGAAATTAAATAATTAAATCTGGATTGTCACTGAAGGAATTGCCTTGGCTTCAAGGATGAGAGAGGCAAATATCTGTAGCTCTCATCTCCTGAGATAAGATATCAGAGCTGCAGATATCTACATGTCTTCTGTTAGTTCTCTATGTGTTTTGATGATTAATAACAATTGTAAACAAGTACGAATGTTTTTGAAATGACAAAAGAGTCAAAATCATTCTGTCACCTCAAAACTCGAGCCTAACTAAGCAAACTCGAGTTTTCTGCAAACAGAGAGCTCATCAGATATTTTCAGCATAACGAACTCGAGCCCGAGTAAATAGACTCGAGCCTAAACCCTCATGATATAATAATAAAGAGTTTACAAACAAGTAAACTCGAGCCCGTATAGACAAGCTCGAGTTTTCCCATGGCGGGAAGTTTTTCTAATTAAATTGTATCTCTTTAAACTCCGAGTTTATTCTTTTTGAGTAGAGTTCACTTGTTTCTATGGCTATAATTTAATGAACACTCGAGCCCAAGTATATGGACTCAAGCCTAATGCTTTTGTGTAGAGTTTACTCTATGGTTTGACAAACGAAGAAGAGTTTACAAAATAGGTAAACTCGAGCCTGTTATTACAAGCTCGAGTTTTCCCTTGCAGAGCTCCCAAGTTTTCCTTCTTCTCAAACTCCAGAGTTTAAGCTCAAACCTCCAGCTCACTTCAATAAGCCATGGAATAAATTAAGCTGAACTCGAGCCTAAGAATATGAACTCGAGCCCTTCATCACAAGAAAGAAAAGCAAGTGTACAAACTCCAGAGTTTGTACTCATGCTCCAGTCCACTCTAATCGAGCAACCAAAACTCTTAGTCATGAATAGTGTTAAACTCGAGCCTGCTTATCTTGTGAGATATTTCTCCAGGTGTTTATTCGACAAAAAGCTTAGAGAATATTCGAACTCGAGCCTACCTTCGTGAACTCGAGTTCACATGGTGAAACAAAATACAAACTCCAGAGTTTACATCAAACTCCGAGTTTGCTCTCACGAAGATAAACCAGATACTCTAAAAGCCTTACGAACTCGAGCCCGACTTGGAGAACTCGAGTTTAAGACGGAAGCAAATATGATCGTTCGATTTCATCCCGATTCTTTTAAACCGCAAAACTTACCATGTTTATACGAATTGATTGCATTCATTTAGTATATTCAAACGTATTTAACTACTCTATATTGAGAATGTTTCGTATTAAATTGGATCAAACAAATCATTGAATTAGCGCGAAGAATCGAAGCGGAATGATCTCACGCGTCCGGGAATTTAATCACCGAAATTCAGGACCCAACGGCTATAATCCTCATCAAACTGAATTTCAAATGAAGAACATGCTAAGTTGAGAAGTAACGGTCACATAGCAACTCACCACTATATAAAGAGCTGATTACAAACTTGAAAGACATGAAAGACTAAGCATAAACGAAAAGCAAGCTCAAGAGTTCTTATACATTCAGTTTTCTTTCTGTATTGTATTTTGATATACAAAGAGCCTCAGTGGTTATCATTATCTTCTCTGTGAGAGAGCTTTTATACAAATTATTCATTCATTGTAAAAATCTCAAGTCAAGGGGACTTGGAGATTGGGATTTCAGATTACAACTTGTAAGGGGAGTGTATCCTAGAGAGAGGATAATCCTTGAGTACAGAGTGTGTATCTGAGTTAAGTGATAGTAGAAAAACCCAGAGAATCTGGGGACTGGACGTAGGTCAAGAATTTAGACCGAACCAGGATAAACTTTCTGTGTCAAGCTCTTCTTCCCTATCTCTTTACGTATAGCTTCAGCTTGGGTGCAAAGTTATCATAAAAGTTTTTAAAATCCCCAATTCACCCCCCTCTTGGTGATTTCCTTTCGTTTTCATTTGGTATCAGAGCCAGGTTGTCAATTTGAAGGATTAACATCCTAGACACAAAGATCCAATGGAAGGAATTCTACCAGATGGAGCCTCAATCAACCGACCCCCGTGTTTCAATGGAGAACACTACTCATTACGGAAGGCTAAGTTCGGGGTCTATGTAATGGCCTCGAGTTTGGTTTGTGGAGGGTCTTTGAGAAAGGAAACTATGTTCCTTCCTCGGTTGTAGCCGACATCGAACTCCCAAGAAAGAAGAAGAGTACGATGACAATGATAAGAAACAAGTCACTCTCAACATGAAGGCAATTCATATGCCGCAAAGTGCTCTGGGCCAAAAGAGTATTTCAGAATCTGCACTTTGCCATCTCGCTAAGCAAATGTGGGATGCTCTTGAAATAGCTCATGAAGGAACAGCTGCGATCAAAGAAAATCGTATCAATACTCTCATGATCGAATACGATCTATTGCAGATGAAGCCCTGAGAATCTATTGGTGAATTTCAACTCGATTCACTCACTTCGATCAATCAACTCATTGCCTTGGGAAAAGAATATGAACAACCTGCCCAAGTGAGGAAAATACTAAATATTCTCACCAAGGAATGGGAAGCCAAGGTCACCGCAATTGAAGAATCTCGAGGCGAATCAATGGCCTCCGTGGCAAGACTATTTGGCGGCCTTTCGAATATGAGGGAAGATCAAATTCAAAAAGGGACTAAATGATATCAATGTCAAGAACAAGGGAATAGCTCTTAAAACCATCAAAGAAGTTAAATCGGATGACGATGAAGAAGATGAAGATGAAGATGGTGAGCTAGGAATGATGGTCCGAAGATTCAAGAAATTCTACAAAAGGACCAATCTCACGAAGGTTTCACAAAGGAAATTCTAGCACGAAACTAAGAAACCAATTATATGCTATGAATGTGAGAAACCAGGCCACATCAAATCGAATGTCATGATTTGAAAAACAAAGAGAAGAAATTCAATAAGTTCAAGAAAAGAGCTTATGTATCACTATATGGGGCAACACTCATCTGATGAAGATGAGGCAGAAGAGGAACAAAGTGCCAATCTCTGCCTTGTGGCTCAAGAGGAATCAGACAACGAAGAGATTTGTCTTAGAGCATCAAATCCCAATAAGTGGTACATAGACAGTGGATGCTCAAGACATATGACTGGAGACCAATCCAAATTTGCTTCAATCAAACATAAGGAAGGTGGCAAGGTAACATTTGGTGGAAATGAGTCCGGAAGAATTGCTGGCATTGGCAAAATTGGAAATAGCAATGGACCTCAAATCAAAGATGTTTATCTTGTGGATGGATTATGTCACAACCTCCTCAGTGTGAGTCAAAGCACGGACAAAGGAAACCTAGTCATCTTTGATTCGAAGAATGTTTGATTGTAAGTAAGGATGCTCTCTCTTTAGATAGTATTAAATCCAAAGCATTATTCGAGCTCCAAGAGAAGGTAATTGTTATACTCTTAACTGCCTAAAAACAATTCGATTGAAAAATGTTTTGTTGGTAACTTAGATGAAAGTTGGTTATGGCATAAACGTTTAGGACATGTCAATATGATTCAACTTGATAAACTACGAAAAAGGAATTGGTTATTGGTTTACCAAAACTTTCTTTTAAAAATGATCGATTTGTGATGCATGTCAAAAAGGTAAACAAACTAAATCTTCTTTCAAGTCGAAAACGGAAATATCAACTAATAGACCTCTCCAATTACTCCATATGGATTTAGTTGGACCAGCTAGAGTAAAAAGCCTAGGCGGCAATCTCTATACATTGGTTATAGTAGATGATTTCTCAAGATTTACATGGGTCATTCTTTTATCATCAAAAGATAAAACATTTGATCAATTTATTGTGTTTGCCAAGAAGGTCCAAAACGAGAAAGGATACTCTATTGCAGGTATTCGTACAGATCATGGTGGAGAATTTGAGAATCATGCCTTTGGAGAATTCGTGATAGTATGGGAATCAATCATAACTTCTCGGCTCCAAGAACCCCACAGCAAAATGGAGTTGTTGAAAGAAAGAATAGAGTGCTTACTTGAAATGGCAAGATCAATGCTAAATGAGAACCAAACATCTCAAGTGTTTTGGGTGATGCTATGAGCTTGCTTGTTACATATAAAACAGGGCATATCTCCGGAAGAAATTGGACAAAACTCCTATGAACTCTACAAAGGAAGAAAACCCAACTTAGCTCACTTGCATATCTTTGGATGTAAGTGCTTCATCCACAATAATGGTAAGGACGACTTGGGAAAATTTGATTCCAAAGGCGATGAAGGTATATTCTTGGGTTATTCAAGTAGAAGTAAAGCATATAGAGTTTATAATACTCGAAATCACACTTGTTGAAGAATCTATGCATGTTGTTTTACGTGAAACTAAATCTAACAAGTCCTTGGATGATGATGATGATTTTCTGTGACAAACCAAACTTGTTTCAACAAATACGGAAAAAGATTTGCAAGATGATTAAACCGAAAACATTGTGAAAATGCTTTTGAAAACCGTGTTCAAACTCAACCAAAATCATGGAGATACGGTAGGAGTCATCCTCTGGATCAAGTGATAGGTGATGCAAATCAAGGAGTAAGAACCAGAAAAAGCACTTTGAATGAAGTTACTTTTTCACTTTCATTTGAAAATTGAACCCTCTAAAATTGATGAAGCCCTTTCGGACAATGATTGGGTTATAGCAATGCAAGAGGAGTTACATCAATTTGAAAGAAACCAAGTTTGGGACTTGGTACCCGGACCTAAAGACCATCCGGTCATTGGTACTAAATGGGTATTCAAAAATAAATGTGATGAATCCGCCATAATCATTCGTAATAAGGCAAGGCTAGTTGCAAAAGGCTATAATCAAGAAGAAGGAATTGATTATGAAGAAACTTATGCTCCAGTAGCAAGATTGGAAGCTATAAGAGTTCTTCTAGCCTTTGCTTGTGTTAAAGGATTCAAACTTTTTCAAATGGATGTAAAATCTGCCTTTTTAAATGGTTTTATACAGGAGGAAGTTTATGTTGAACAACCTCCAGGTTTTCAAAATGAACACCATCCAGATCATGTTTATCACCTCAAGAAGGCCTTATATGGTCTTAAACAAGCTCCTAGAGCTTGGTATGAGAGGTTAAGCACTTTCCTTCTTGATCAAGGATTTGTTAGAGGAAAAGCAGATACAACTCTCTTTATAAAGAAGAATAAACTTGGTGATGTTTTAATAGCTCAAATTTATGTTGATGACATTATTTTTGGTGCTACTAATGATACCATGTGTGAAGAATTTGCCAAGACAATGCAGGGAGAATTTGAAATGTCCATGATGGGAGAACTTAACTACTTCCTTGGACTTCAAATCAAGCAACGCCATGATGGAATCTTCATCTCCCAGACCAAGTATTTGAAAGATCTATTGAAAAAATATGGTCTAGCTGATCTGGATGCTGATGAAAAGGGGACTAACTTCAACATCACTAAATATAGAGGAATGATTGGATCATTACTCTATCTTACAGCAAGTCGTCCAGATATTCAATTCAGTGTTGGAATGTGTGCTAGATTCCAATCTGCCCCCATGGAGTCCCATGCTGAACATGTTAAAATAATCTTTAGATATCTTGCTGATACAAAGACTCCTGTGTCATCCACTGAAGCTGAGTATGTTGCTGCCTCAAGTTGCTGTGCTCAAGTTCTTTGGCTCAAACAACAATTGAGTGATTTGGGAGTTCATCTCAAAGAAATCCCAATTCTTTTTGACAACACAAGCACAATAAGTTTGGCAAAGAATCCTGTTCAACACACTAGAACCAAACATATTGATGTCAGACATCACTTCATAAGAGATCATGTTCAAAAGAAGGATGTCAAAGTCATGTTCATTCCAACTCACTTGCAACTCGCTGATATCTTCACCAAACCACTAGCAAAAGAACAATTTGTGTTCATAAGAAGAGAATTGGGAATGGTAAATCCCAATGAGTTGTAAGTAATTCAAATGTTAGTTATTGAGTAAATACCCTTTTGGGTCCCTGGAATAACACGCGCTACCCATTTTGGTCCCTGAGTAAAAAAAATGTCATTTTGGTCCTTTTTAGGGACTAAAAACGATTTTTCGGGAATTTGTGAGGGATTAAAATGCCCACAAAAAATGACTAAAAGGATTAAAAGGGACATTTTTTTACTGTTTAAGGATGAAAAATGACATTTTTTTTACTCAGGGACCAAAATGGGTAGCTCATGTTATTTCAGGGACCAAAAAGGGTATTTACTCTTAGTTATTTGTTTCTTAATGATTATTATCCACTAACTTAAGCATCGGAGTATGTAGATATGTTTTGTGCAGGATGTATATTGAAATCAAAATCCCAAACAATCGACTGCAAGTAAAGCTGTCACAAACTCGAGCCTACCAAAGATAGACTCGAGCTCGAAAGAACCAGCAAGAAATGCAACTATCAGGTCGCCAAACTCGAGCCTATTAGTGAACGGACTCGAGTTCGAGGGAGACAGAGAGCAACTCATCTCAGAGATTTTGACAAACTCGAGCCTATTAGTGAACGGACTCGAGTTCGCGGGAGACAGAGAGCAACTCAACTCAGAGATCTTGACAGACTCGAGCCTATTAGTGAACAGACTCGAGTTCGAGGGAGACAGAGAGCAATCCACCTCAAGAACCAGACAGACTCGAGCCTACAATGTGATCAACTTGAGCCTAGCAAGAAATTTCAAGGGTTCACACATACACTCTTGAATTCCAGGTAAGTAACGTTACACAAACTCGAGCCTACACTTGAGAACTCGAGTTTGCGTCGGTAAAATTTCTTTAAAAACCTGACTCTTCGTCTTCACTCTATCTCACCCTCGAGCCTAAACCTAATTTCTCCCAGAAATTTCTCTCAATCTCCTCAAACGAAAAACAGAGAACATGGCGTCCAAACGATCTGCAACTCAAGATTCCAAATCCTCTGATCCTCAAGAACCCCAACCTGATCAAACAAAAGTCTCTCAACGTCCTCCCAGGGTAAAATCGTTTCCCAAACGATTCAAGCATGGAATTGACAAGCAAATTCCTGGTATTCCTGTTACCCAAGCCACTCCAATAACCACACCAAGATGAATACCTCAAAGAAAGCTTCAACCGCCGACACATCATCTCGAAGGAGCAAAGAACAGACATACAAGTCTCGAAAGACCACAGCGAGTCAAACTAGCTCTCAAGCTCAATCATCCTCCCATCACCAACAACACTCTGTTCCTCAGGTATCTAGAGAAAACCCAGCCTTATTTGAAATTTACAATCATTCCTCCATCCCTAAAGGATTCTCTAGTGAGGACGTCACCCTATATGGTGAGGATGCCATACGATTCCAAGAAAATTATGAGGCTAAGAGCTTTTGCCCTTCTGTGTATGTCAATCTAGATGTTTTAAAAGAGGAATGTAACCTTGATCTTACCCACTGGCTTAGACAATTTGAACCTCTCATATCCATTAGAGCTTCATATAGTCCATCCTTTGTTAAAACCTTTTACTATTGTATGCAAAGTGATAATTTATTGGATGAGGATAGAAATTTGGTTGAGGAAAGGATTACCACATCTATTAGAGGAAAACAAATAACCATCACTGCTGCATACCTAAATTCCCTCCTCCAAATCCAAAATCCTCCTCCTGTTGCTTCTCCAAATTATACAAATAGGCAAATTTTTACACTCCTCAGACCCGATGAGCCTGTACCTGATGCTTTAGAGACTCTGGATTTCACTCAAGATCAATGCCTCCTAAGCAAAGAGCTGCTTGGTATATATACACTAGAAACTTAGTACAAAAGGGAGGCAATTTCACTCACTTTGCCAAAAAGGACTTCCCTATTTTTGCCTCTATCATAGATCAAGTCCCTCATAACATAGGGGATTGGATCTTTAAGGAGATGTTCAAATTTCGGTTCCATGGAAGAAAGACATCTCAGATACCCTTTGCCAGTCTCATCTCAGTGATTATGTTTCATGAAAGGGTATGGTATTTACCAGCCAATGAGAAACCTGAAAACCAGCCAAATTTGGCCAGCATATCCTAAATTTAATGAGGATAAGCTTTGATCAAGGAAGTGATCATTCCAGAGCACCATCAAGACCTACTAGAACCAGAGCTACCCAATCTAGAGTTCAAGAAGCTCAAAGTGCACCACCTCCACCACAATCCTTTCCCTCTGATTTGGATGAAAGAATAAAGACTTACATTGCCCAAGTTGTTTCTGATCTTTCCTCCAAGATAGAATCAGGATTCACCACAGTCAAGAAAGGATATGAGGAGTTCTCTGATGCACAAGAAGACCTCATTCTTGAACATGAGATTATCAAAGAAAAAGTGCAAGGTCTCAGTGATCAAATTGGAGATCACTCCGTAAGCATCTCCACTCTTTTAGTGTCTATGTCCAGCCTCCATGACAAAATGGACAAAATTTTAGAAAATCAGTCCATCAATTCTGCTGGACCTAGCTCTTCGGCTCCACCACCCCCTTCTGAACCAATCCCAACCTCCATAGCCCCTGAACCATCTACCCATGATCCTATTCTTCAGTCAACTTCTATCTCATCTAATCCTCCACTTTTCGATGATGACAAAGGGGGAGAAGAGTTGAAGTGAAGAAGGAGGAGTCAAGTTGTCAAGCTGTCATTTTTTTTTTGAGATATATGTATGCTTGAAACTCTAAATGTCATTTTGTAAACCGATGAATGTTTTAGATTATGCAATGACAATATGTGTTAAGATTTATGTCAAGCTGCTAACTCTGACAGAATCAATGTTTAAATGTTAAAATCCAATTCTGATGCATTTACACTGAACACTTATGCTTCAATGATTTCAAATGATCAAAACAGTGTTTCTAAAGGAGTTAATTGTTTACAAGTGTTGTCATCATCAAAAAGGGGGAGAATGTTAGTTCTCTATGTGTTTTGATGATTAATAACAATTGTAAACAAGTACGAATGTTTCTGAAATGACAAAAGAGTCAAAATCATTCTGTCACCTCAAAACTCGAGCCTAACTAAGCAAACTCGAGTTTTCTGCAAACAGAGAGCTCATCAGATATTTTCAGCATAACGAACTCGAGCCCGAGTAAATAGACTCGAGCCTAAACCCTCATGATATAATAATAAAGAGTTTACAAACAAGTAAACTCGAGCCCGTATAGACAAGCTCGAGTTTTCCCATGGCGGGAAGTTTTTCTAATTAAATTGTGTCTCTTTAAACTCCGAGTTTATTGAGAGCTCCCAAGTTTTTCCTTCTTCTCAAACTCCAGAGTTTAAGCTCAAACCTCCAGCTCACTTCAATAAGCCATGGAATAAATTAAGCTGAACTCGAGCCTAAGAATATGAACTCGAGCCCTTCATCACAAGAAAGAAAAGCAAGTGTACAAACTCCAGAGTTTGTACTCATGCTCCATCCACTCTAATCGAGCAACCAAAACTCTTAGTCATGAATAGTGTTAAACTCGAGCCTAATCACTAATGGACTCGAGCCTGCTTATCTTGTGAGATATTTCTCCAGGTGTTTATTCGACAAAAAGCTTAGAGAATATTCGAACTCGAGCCTACCTTCGTGAACTCGAGTTCACATGGTGAAACAAAATACAAACTCCAGAGTTTACATCAAACTCCAGAGTTTGCTCTCACAGAAGATAAACCAGATACTCTAAAAGACTTACGAACTCGAGCCTGACTTAGAGAACTCGAGTTTAAGACGGAAGCAAATATGATCGTTACGATTTCATCCCGATTCTTTTAAACTGCAAAACTTATCATGTTTATACGAATTGATTGCATTCATTTAGTATATTCAAACGTATTTAACTACTCTATATTGAGAATGTTTCGTATTAAATTGGATCAAACAAATCATTGAATTAGCGCGAAGAATCGAAAGCGAATGATCTCACGCGTCCGGGAATTTAATCACGAAATTCAGGACCCAACGGCTATAATCCTCATCAAACTGAATTTCAAATGAAGAACATGCTAAGTTGAGAAGTAACGGTCACATAGCAACTCACCACTATATAAAGAGCTGATTACAAACTTCGAAAGACATGAAAGACTAAGCATAAACGAAAAGCAAGCTCAAGAGTTCTTATACATTCAGTTTTCTTTCTGTATTGTATTTTGATATACAAAGAGCCTCAGTGGTTATCATTATCTTCTCTGTGAGAGAGCTTTTATACAAATTATTCATTCATTGTAAAAATCTCAAGTCAAGGGGACTTGGAGATTGGGATTTCAGATTACAACTTGTAAGGGGAGTGTATCCTAGAGAGAGGATAATCCTTGAGTACAGAGTGTGTATCCGAGTTAAGTGATAGTAGAAAACCCGGAGAATCTGGGACTGGACGTAGGTCAAGAATTTAGACCGAACCAGGATAAACTTTCTGTGTCAAGCTCTTCTTCCCTATCTCTTTACGTATAGCTTCAGCTTGGGTGCAAAGTTATCATAAAAGTTTTTAAAATCCCCAATTCACCCCCCTCTTGGTGATTTCCTTTCGTTTTCATCTTCGACTACCAAGCTGAGATAGTTCATTCAATTACAAGCCGATATTTAGTAATTTCTTGAATATTTATAATTGATGTACGAATAGACTCAACTATTTATAGAATGAATATTTGTAGCGGTTATAACAAAAACCGCTACAAAATTTTAGGATTTGACGCGGTCAAAGCTATGGTTTCTTGTGACTGCTACAAAACTGTGTTGTTTTGATTCTTTGCAGCGGTTGTTTTCATGTAACCCCTATAAATTAACCGCAACAAAGTTTGCGCCATTACGCGCCAACGCTAGTGCCAAATTTGTAGCGGTTATTCCCGAGAAACTGCAACAAATGCCACGCCACAAACATTTGCGCCATTACGTGCCAAGTTGGCGCCACATTTGTAGCAGTTTAGTTTAGGGTAACCGCTACAAATATCACAATAAACATGCTCGCCCTTTGGCGCCAATGCTTCCGATACTAATTTGTTGCTGTTTGGTCACAAAAACGCTACAAAGTCATAATTTTGTAGCGGTTAGATATGACTGCTACAGGTGAACCGCGACAAATGATGGTTTTTTTTGTAGTGTATTTAGAACTAGTAGTAATTTTATGTGTTATAGAAGCATACCATTATAGACTAGGGAAATCAAAATGGAACTAATCTGCATTTATAACACTTAATACATAACAGTTATAGCTAATAAGCGTCATATATGTCGATGCAAAGGTCGCACAAGGATATATAACACTTAAAAGTAACTAGTAACTATGTACCGTCATATATTACGAGGTAGAATTCTTGAAAACATAACAATAATGGTTATAGTTAATAAGTACTATAATTTATTTAGTTATAAAAGTTACGGTTTTTTTTAAACAACTGTCATATAGCGCTTATAAACGATTTGTTTTCCAACCTTATTAAATCGGAAAAAACACAAATATAACGGTTATATCTGTTCACCGTAAAGTATGAACGACAAAAATAACATTTCATAATAAACAACTGTCATGTAAAGAACAAATCTAAAAAAGAACCTTTTCAATCTCCTCTCTATCCTTTCCCTTTTTCATTAGGTTTTTTGGGGGTTTTCAAGTTCAAATGGTCTTTTTTGGTCTTTTTCCTAAAAATTATCGGTCACAATTAATTGGAATAATGAAACATCTTTTCTTTTTTTCGGACTTCAATGAAACATCTTATTTGCAATGAACAACTAAAGTATTTTACATAAATTTATTCCAACTAGATTAATTAATGAATGCATTCAAGATTACTCAGAGGGGACATTTCAAATTAATTATTAGTATTGTACAATTTAATTAAGGGTTAAAGGCCTAATTTGCCATAGAAGTTATGCTTCCTCTACTTGCGATCTTTCTCTGCTTCAGATCCGATTGGTTTCGATCCTCATAAAATTTCAAACGAGATGTTAGAATTAGCTCTGGATCTGCAAAAGCCATCAGTTAGAGATAATTCCTAGAACAATTTCGTATTGCCATTGTACTCTAAAAAATGCTCTACCAAGAAACCTAATAGTTCTCCGAATCAAGATAAATAAAAAATCACCAAATTGTAAAATTTTAGAGAAGCAAAATAAGGGAATGGGGGGGGGGAGTGAGGAGGAAGTACCTGAAGATTTGAGAATTGAGAAATTGTAAGGGTCTAAGGGATAAAATCGTTTGGTGTGAATTTACCACACTGCTTGGCAGGTCCTCAGCCCCACATCAAAGAGCCATGGTGTTCACAATGGTCCCACCGACACTGCCTCCACTGTCTTTCTTTCCTAGCCATGTGGCATTTTAACGACCAACGTGGACCTTCCGTCAGTTTTGGGCAAATTTGCTACCTTTTTTATACTTCCGGGGCAAATTTGGTACCAAAAAAAACTTCTGGGGCAAATTAGGTATTTAACCAAAAACAATTCGACGTGACAAACGTCCGTTGACCTTCCCTCAATTTTGGGCAAATTTGCTACATTTTTCATACTTCTGGGGAAAATTTGGTACCTTTTTCATACTTTCGGGGCAAATTTGGTACCCAAAAAACTTCCGAGTGCTGAACGCTCCCTTAGCATAACTTTCGTGGCAAATTAGGTATTTAACCCTTTAATTAATTTTAAATCATTCAAATTCAAACCATTTGATAACTCAAACAAGCAGACAAATCACCTTGCCCATAGAAGCACACTTTTCACAAAATCACAAAGTCATAGAATTTGGCTTCACATAATTTATACATTACCATAAATATAGTAGATGTAACACACCAAGTTCCATACCATTTATTGGGTCCGCTGACACGTACTTTTAGAAAAATCAATGGATTTTGAGGTGCTACAGGTCAAAGTAATGTGGAACGGAGAGCATGTACTAATGTTTGGACCATGAGTAACTGATATAAAATGCCTAGGCATAAACTTTTTAACTTAAAAATCCTGAAGGAATATTCATGTGACACAATAATATAGAACTTGTATAATTAAAACTCTTGACATAGTAATTATACAATCTTAAATCAAGCCTTAACTAGACTTGTGGCTTGGAACCCTATACAGTTGATCAAACCTATTGGCCAGGCCGGGTAAAGTCTAGTGGAAGTCTCCCCATCTTTCACAGTGACTTATGACTGAAACATTTAATTAGACCAACCCTTTCTTAGTTTAAGCACCAAATGGTTTGAAACAACTCTATCGGATTCATGCCAGAAACTACGCCCTTCTTCATACTTTTGTCTCGGCCGGTGTCTTTCCACGGCTCCATCTACCAGTGCCTCTTCTCGGTTCTGTTCGTGTCGTCTTCTTAGGTCCAGATTTCCTTCTTTGAACCTTTAGTCAAGTCTAAGATTCAATCAAATTGAATCTTATGTAACAGTTAACCTCTATAGCATATATAACAATATATGACATATATTTATTACATATCAGCATCAACCATACATAACATACACACAACATATGTAAGGTTACAACAACACATAGCACACAACAATGTAATGTTAACAGCGTTTGCACACTCACCCTGTGCCACGAATCCACGTTTCCTCAGCGCTAGGAAAATGGTAACATCCCATTTTTAAAAGCAGAATAATTTTTTTTTTTTCATTTCCCATCAGAGTAGAGCATCGGAGCTAAAGAGTAACCGATTTATAATCAAGACATCAACCATAGTGTAATATAATAATGGTACATTCATCCGAGTGTTTTCAAAAGTAAATAATACATAATTAAAAGGAAAATCTCTGGCCAGAAGTCTACACGTGATGCTTGTCCCTATCTCCAACCCTTGGCCCTCCAGACCCTGAAGCTACAGCTGAGGTCCAATGCCCATTGGACCTCAGGTAACGGTTAACCTCATGCTCAAATATGACAGTATATGGATGACAGATATTCATAACAATACAACAGCATATCAGTACATAAGCACACAATAGATGCATGATCAATACAATGACAAGACATAAGCACACAGCAGATGTAAAGTCTCACACAATGTCTGCACATACCCAGTGCCACGATAACAACACGTGTCCTCAGCGCTAGGAAAACCCAAACGGTATTACCAATACTATAACCCGTGTAAAGCCGTATGTATAAATGGTGACCCAAGACAGAGTCTCGGCCTATGAACTTATCTATCACATATATGTATATGAGCAGCACAGAGTTAGGGTTACAGTACGCGTCCGTACCTTCGTTGACGAATATTCAGCACGTTTGACGGAAATTTTTGATACGTTTGACAGCCGGTACGTGATTACTGATATCCTATAAGGATAATATCACATTTATTAATGATCAATAGTATAACAGATATTTTAGGCACAAATGACCATTTTGCCATTGGTTTTACTAATTGACTAAATTTTGTCAGAGCTTCGCTACTTTGACTCTAATCTTCCAAAATTTTGCCATATCTCTAACTCCAACATATTTTCAAAATAAATATCATATTTAACCCTAAAACATTATATTAAAATCATACTTGGAAGATTAAAGATCAAACTAACATTTCTACTATAACCACCGAACTATAAACTAGAACTTTAAACTAGGGACCGAAGAAATTACCCAGAACCTTGCTACTCCTTCTTGCTCCCACTTCTCTCTAGATTTGCTTAGTGAATTGGTGAGAAATGAAGTGCAAGGGAGAGCCTATTTATAGAAAAGTGTGGTGGCATAATGGTAATTCACTCTCCTTCATTCTAAGCCATTGGATCTAGGGTTTATTTGAGATCAAATCCTCACCCTCCCTTCCTTCCTAACCGTCCCCCCTCTCTCCTTCTTTCCAAAAGTGATGTCATCAAAGTGATGTCACCCATGTGCTCTTATAAATTCAACCGATAAAATCCCCTGTTCAGTGTTCTAATCGCGTAATCTTAAATAATCTCAAATTTTCCTTAGCATATCCTTGAAGGTCTAAGCTTCCTCTTTAGAAATATTTGGTTTAGCAAAATTTTTGGTCCAATTAAGGGTATTTCCTAGCCTGCTGATCATTTTAGGACAAACGCCGTCGGTTACGGAAATGACTTCGAGTAACACCAACTTCGGGACAAAAATTCACTGATTCATAATATGTCCAGATGTTTAACACTTAATTCCAGGATTTCAAGATAGGATTTAATTTCTATCGGTTCTCATTTATCCTATTTGCTTTTTACAAAATATCTTCTATTATTATAATATTTTCCCTTTTTCAACTATCCACAACCCTTTTCACACACACTCCTCTTCTTTTTCTCTCTTCAATTTTCGGCTCCCCCCTTTTTATTTTTTTAATTAATTTATATTATATTCTAATTATCTTATATTTAATTAGCTAGAAATTATCTATTTAATCACTTACTAATTGTTGATAATTTTCTTAATTAGGATTAATCATTTTCTCACAACTATTGCACTGACATTGGTAATTTATGTCCCATGCATTATATTAAAAATCATGGGGTCAATTATGGACCTCAAAATAATATTTAATTTTTCCCCTTTTATTTCCAAAGGAAATAATTTATTAAATTTTCAAAACTAGAGACAACATACTCTCTAATTTTTAATAATTATTTAATCGCCTCTAATAATATTTTATAATATTCTCCAAGTATTTTATGTCCCACAAGTGCATTTAAGGATTTTTGGCACATTATTCTTCCTATTTTCAAGAGATTTTTCCTTAGGAAAATAAGGTAAATGTGACACAATATTTGAGACCATATATTCACCTATTAAAAATAGCCATTTATTTATCTCAATATAATATTCCAGATAAATAATTATCCGGGTATTACAAAAACATACTACGACATTATCATGACTATAACCTGTACAAAGTTGAATGTATATAAACATGTGATCTAAGGCCCATAACTTAGTCACGGTGCATGACCTAAGACCTAATCTTGTCCATGACTTCATGAATCATTCAATCATATATAATCGTACAAGATATAGAAGATTAAAGTAACTAGTACGCGAACGTACCTTTCACCGAGTAGTTGCCAAAACGCCCGACCCTTTTGAATCCGACTCCGGACTTCTCTGATATCCTATAATGTTACCGTCGGATTAGTTCCTTTCCCATGATATTATATTTAACATCATATTTCCTAGAATACTATCATAAAGGATATTTTCACCTATTTTGACATTTCTACCCTTGGTGGATTTGTTATTCCACTTTTACCCTTACATTTTATTAAAAACGCAATTTCTAGCATTTTGCCCAGATTTTCACTAACTTTGAAAAATCATAATTAGTTCTAAAAAAATCGAAATGAGGTGCTGCAAACACTACTACAAAAAACCTAAAAAACGACCTAAATAAGACCCAATTAACGTCCTTTTTCACAGGGACGTCTCGGGCTGGGTAGTCGTATATTTTTAAGTTTGGCGTCCTGAATTAATTTCAGGACGCCTCATATTAGGTGACCTGAATTAATTTCAGGACGCCTAATATGAGGCGTCCTAAATTACTTTCAGGTCGCCTAATATTTGGCGACCTGAATTAATTTCAGGACGCCTTTTTTAGTTTGTTTTTGTTCAATATGAGGCGTCCTTTTTTTACTTTCCGGACGTTTTATTTGAGTTTTTATTTTTAAAATGACACGTTTTATTAATATAAATTCCCAAATTGTCTGCAAAACAAGAATACAAACTAGTGCACAGTAACATTTGAAATACATGATGAAATTCATGATGACCATATCAACAACAATATAATGTCAAAATGAAATACATAAGGATGAACACAATGTCAAATTCGCACTAAACATTTGAACTAGTGCACTACCGGGTACCAGCCAACAACAATGTCAAATTCACATAAAGATGTCTAGCCAAAACACGTCTTGAACAGTATCAACTTCTTCATCCAAGAACGGAGCAACACTATCAAAAAGCATAAATTGGAAAACAAGCCATAAACTCAAGTGTGCAACCTGCAAAAATATCAAATGCGTTTGAGAATCATGGAGCGATCACGTACATAAGTGTGCAATCTTCATATGGTTTCCCATATTCCTTCACAATGATCCTTTCTTGCATCATATTCTTCATCATCTATCAATTCTACTTCACGTGTTATAGGTGGATTTGTTGAGAAAGGGAGTGTATCATCAAGGTTCAGGCATTCTTCACCATACTTTTGTTTTTTACTTTGAAGCACAATAGACATTTTTTTATCAAAGAGGTCAGTAACATAAAACACTTGCTTCGCGACTTGCTAGAATGAATGGCTCATCTCTATGACCAAGTCGTTGAAGGTCAACCGAGACAAATCCAAATTTAGGATCTATGACAACAACATTATTGCTAACCCACTTACATTTGAATAAAGCAACTTTGAACTTGTTGTAGCTCATCTCCCATATTTCTTCAATAACTCCATAATAAGCCATTGATGCTAAAACCGGGTTTTTGTCTTTCGAACTCGAAAAGTGCATGGATTCGGCTTCAACCATCACCCCACTATTTTGCACGTAACTTGTCATCTTGGTCTTTGTGTAGAAAGAATATCTGTTTATATCATAACCACTCCATGTGATGACCTTAAAAGAAGGCCCCAAGCTAACCACTCAATTGTATCCGACACACCAGTCTCGTGCAATACCTTCTGCTCGAACCACTTTATGAATGTCTTCTTTGCTCATTAGCTATCTCGCATGTCGTTCTTCCTTGGATTCATATTCTTCAAACTCTTCCTGTGTTCATCAATGTATGGTTGAACCACTTCCATATTATTCAGGATATACAAGTGTGCTTGCAACACCTCTTCACGAGGCATATTCTTCAGTCTGACTCCTCGAGCCCTCATCATGCTGAGATTGTATCGTCGCCCCTGATAGATAATCCTTGCAGAAGTCCATAGCCTCTTCAACTACATATCTCTCAATTATTGAGGCTTCCGGTCGATAAGGATTTTTAGAATATCCTTTTAAGATCTTCATGTATCGCTCAAAAGGGTACATCCACCTTAGGTAAACTGGACCACACAGCCTTACCTCCCTTACCAAGTGTACTATCAAATGCACCATTATATCAAAAAATGCAGGAGGAAAATGCATTTCTAGTTGGGACAAAATAATAGAACTCTCATTTTCCAATTCATCCAACTTTTCAATATCAATGACTTTGTTACAGATAGCATTAAAGAAAATACTCAATCTTGTTATAGTGGTTCGCACTTCATCTTTCATAATGCCTCTAATTGCTACTGGTAATAGTTGTTGCATTAACATATGATAATCATGGGACTTCATTCCCACTAACTTCAAATCATCCATTGAAACACACCTTCTCAAATTAGAAAAATATCATTGTGGAACCTTAATGTCATATAGATACCCACACAAACTTTTTTTCTCCGCTTTTGATAGTGTATGAGCTCCATATATTCTTCCGACCCACAATCCTTTGCTTCTTACCCAATATGACATTGATATGCTTCACCCGGCTATAAACTTCCTCTCCGGTCAATGCCTTTGGAGCCGTTCTATGATCCGGTTGGCCGTTAAAACGCTTTCTTAACTTACGATACGGGTGGAACCGATGAAGAAACCTCCTGTGACCGAGGTAGACTATTTTTTTCCCGTGCTTTAGTTGATGGAAGTCCGTGTCTGCTTCACATATTGGACATGCTTTATGCCCCTTCACACTGTACCCTGACAAATTTCCGTATATAGGAAAGTCGTTTATCGTGGTAAATATCATTGCACGCAACTTGAAGGACTCCTTCTTATATGCATCAAACACATCTACGCCTTCCTCCAGCAACTTCTTCAAATCCTCAATCAAAGGCGCCAAGTACATATCGATATTGTTCCTGGGCTGTTTTGGTCCAGAAATCATCATAAAAAGCATCACGAACTTGCGTTTCATACATAGCTGAAAACGAAAGGAAATCACCAAGAGGGGGGTGAATTGGGGATTTTAAAACTTTTATAATAACTTTGCACCCAAGCTGAAGCTAAACGTAAAGAGATAGGGAAGAAGAGCTTGACACAGAAAGTTTATCCTGGTTCGGTCTAAATTCTTGACCTACGTCCAGTCCCTGATTCTCGGGTTTTTCTACTATCACTTTAACTCGATACACACTCGTACTCAAGGATTATCCTCTCTAGGATACACTCCCCTTACAAGTTGTACTGAAATCCCAATCTCCAAGTCCCCTTGACTTGAGATCTTTTACAATGAATGGATAATTTGAATATAATCTCTCTCACGAGAAGGTAATGATAAACACCGAGGCTCTTTGTATATCAAAATACAATACGGAAAGAAAACTGAATGTATAAGAATTCTTGAGCTTGCTTTTCGTTTCTGCTTGATCTTTCGGTGGTGTTCTAAGTTTGTAATCAGCTCTTTATATAGTGGTGAGTTGCAATGTGACCGTTACTTCTCAACTTAGTATGTTCTTCAATTGAAATTCAGTTTGATGAGGATTATAGCCGTTGGGTCCTGAACTTCACCGATTCAATTCCCGGACGCGTGAAATCATTCTTCGATTCTTCGTGTTAATGATTCGTTTGATCCGATTTTAATACCGAAACATTCTCAATATAGAGTAGTTAAATACGTTTGAATACACTAAATAAATGCCATCAATTCGTATAAACATGGTAAGTTTTGCAGTTCAAAAGAATCAGGATGAAATCAGTAACGATCATTTTTGCTTCCGTCTTAAACTCGAGTTCTCTAAGTCAGGCTCGAGTTCGTAAGGCTTTTTAGAGTGTCTGGTTTTATCTTCGAGATAGCAAACTCGGAGTTTGATGTAAACTCGGAGTTTGTATTCTGTTTCACCATGTGAACTCGAGTTCACTAAGGTAGGCTCGAGTTCGAATATTCTCTAAGCTTTTGTCGAATAACACCGGAGTAATATCTCTCAAGTTAAGGTGCTCGAGTCCATTAGTGTTTAGGCTCGAGTTTAACACTATTCATGCCTAAGAGTTTTGGTGCTCGATTAGAGTGGATCGGAGCACGAGTATAAACTCTGGAGTTTGTACACTTGCTTTTCTTTCTTCAGATGAAGGGCTCGAGTTCATTATTCTTATGCTCGAGTTCAACTTAATTTATTCTATGACTTATTGAAGTGAACTGGAGGTTTGTGCTTAAACTCTGGAGTTTGCAAAGAAGGGAAAACTTGGGAGCTCTTCTGCCAAGGGAAAACTCGAGCTTGTCATAACAGGCTCGAGTTTACCTATTTTGTAAACTCTTCTTCGTTTGTCAAACCATAGAGTAAACTCTACACAAAAGCATTAGGCTTGAGTCCATATACTTGGGCTCGAGTGTTCATTAAATTATAGCCATAGAAACAAGTGAACTCTACTCAAAAAGAATAAACTCGGAGTTTAAAGAGATTCAATTTAATTAGAAAACTTCCCGCCATGGGAAAACTCGAGCTTGTCTATACTGTGCTCGAGTTTACTTGTTTTTGTAAACTCTTTATTTATATCATGAGGGTTTAGGCTCGAGTCTATTTACTCGTGCTCGAGTTCGTTATGCTGAAAATATCCGAAGAGCTCTCTGTTTGCGTAAAACTCGAGTTTGATTAGTCAGCTCGAGTTTTGCGTGACAAAGTGATATTGACTCTTTGTCATTTTAAAAGCATTCGTACATGTTTACAATTGTTATTAATCATCAAAACATATAGAGAACTAACATTCTCCCCCTTTTTGATGATGACAACATTTGTAAACAATTAACTCCTTTAAAAACACTGTTTTGATCATTTGAAATCATTGAAGCAAAAGTGTTCGGTGTAAATGCACCGAATCAGATTTTAACATTTAAACTTTGATTCTATCGAGTTAGCAGCTTTAACATAAATCATAACACATATTGTCATTGCATAAGCTAAAACATTCAATGGTTTACAAAATGACATTTAGAGTTTCAAGCATACATATATCTAAACAAAAGACAAATGCTTGACAACTTGACTTCTCTTTCTTTACTTCAACTCTTCTCCCCTTTGGCATCATCGAAAAGTGGAGGATGAGTTGAGATAGATGTGGACCAAGAATCGGATCATGGGTAGATGGTTCGGGGCTATGGAGGTTGGGATTGGTTCGTAAGAAGGTGGAGGTGCCGAAGAGCTAGGTCCAGCGGAATTGATGGACTCGATTTGCTAAGATTTTGTCCATTTTGTCATGGAGGCCGGACATAGACACCAAAAGAGTGGAGATGCTGACCGAGTGATCTCCAATTTGATCCCCGAGACCTTGCACTTTATCTTTGATAATCTCATGTTCAAGAATGAGATCTTCTTGTGCATCGAGAACTCCTCATATCCTTTCTTGACCGTGGTGAATCCAGATTCTATCTTGGAAGAAAGATCGAAACAACTTGGGCAATGTAAGTCTTTATTCTTTCATCCAAATCGAGGGAAAGGATTGTGGTGGAGGTGGTGCACTTTGAGCTTCTTGAACTCTAGATTGAGTTGCTCTGGTTCTAGTAGGTCTAGAGGGTGCTCGAATGATCACTTCCTTGATCAAAGCTTATCCTCATCAAATTTAGGATATGCCGCCAAATTTGGTCGGTTTTTCGTGTTTCTCATTGGTCGGTAAATACTGCACTTTCATGAAACATAATCACCGAGATGAGACTGCAAAGGGTATCGGGATGTTTTTCTTCCATGGAAACGAAATTTGAACATCTCTTTAAAGATCCAATCTCCTATGTTATGAGGGACTTGATCTATGATAGAAGCAAAAATAGGGAAGTCCTTTTTGGCAAAGTGAGTGAAATTTCCTCCCTTTTGTACTAAGTTTCTAGTGTAGATATACCAAGCAGCTCTTTGCTTAGGAGGCATCGATACTGGAGGGAAATTCAGAATATCTACAACATCGTATAGGCTCATCTGTCCGAGGAGTGAAAAATTTGCCTATTCGTATAATTTGGAGAAGCAACAGAGGAGGATTTTGGATTTGGAGGAGGGAATTGAGGTATGCAGCAGTTGATGGTTATCTGTTTTCCTCTAATGGATGTGGTAATCCTTTCCTCAACCAAATTTCTATCCGCATCCAATAAATTATCACTTTGCATACAATAGTAAAAGGTTTTAACAAAGGATGGACTATATGAGGCTCTAATGGATATGAGAGGTTCAAATTGTCTAAGCCAGCTGGGTAAGATCAAGGTTACATTCCTCTTTTAAAGTATCTAGATTGACATACACGTAAGGGCAAAAACTCTTAGCCTCATAGTTTTCTTGGAACCGTATGGCATCCTCACCATATAGAGTGACATCCTCACTAGAGAATCCTTTAGGGATGGAGGAATGATTGTAAATTTCAAATAATGCTGGGTTTTCTCTAGATACCTGAGGAACAGAGTGTTGTTGGTGATGGGAGGATGATTGAGCTTGAGAGCTAGGTTGACTAGCTGAGGTCTTTCGAGATTTGTGTATCGGTTCTTTGTCCCTTCGAGGTGGTGTGTCAGCAGTTGAAGCTTTCTTTGAGGTATTCATCTTGACCGTGGTTATTGGAGTGGCTTGGGTAATAGGAATACCAGGAATTTGCTTGTCAATTCCATGCTTGAATCGTTTTGGAAACGATTTTCTTCTGGGAGGACGTTGAGAGATTTGTGGATGATCGGCTTGGGGTTCTTGAGGATCGAGGATTTGGAATCTTGGGTTGCAGATCGCTTGGACGCCATGTTCTCTCGGTTTTCGTTGGAGGAGATTGAGAGAAATTTTTGAGAGTTTTTAGGTTTAGGCTCGAGGGAGAGATAGAGTGAAGACGAAAAGACAGGGTTTTAAAGAAATTTTATCGACGCAAACTCGAGTTCTTAAGTGTAGGCTCGAGTTTGTGTAACGTTACTTACCTGGAATTCAAGAGTGTATGTGTGAACCCTTGAAATTTCTTGTGAGGCTCGAGTCGATCATATCGTTGGTTCGAGTTTGTCTGGTTCTCTGAGGTGGATTGCTCTCTGTCTCCCTCGAACTCGAGTCCGTTTACTAGTAGGCTCGAGTCCGTCAAGATTTCGAGATGAGTTGCTCTCTGTCTCCCGCGAACTCGAGTCCATTCACTAATAGGCTCGAGTCTGTCAAAGATCTCTGAGATGAGTTGCTCTCTGTCTCTCGCGAACTCGAGTCCATTCACTAATAGGCTCGAGTCTGTCAAAAATCTCTGAGATGGGTTGCTCTCTGTCTCTCGCGAACTCGAGTCCGTTCACTAATAGGCTCGAGTTTGGTGACTCACGATAGTTGTATTTCTCGCCGGTTCTTTTCGAGCTCGAGTCTGTCTTTGGTAGGCTCGAGTTTGTGACAGCCTTTTCTTGCACTCGATTGTTTGGAATTTTGATTTTAACATACAACCTGCACAAAACATATCTACATACTCCGATGCTTAAGTTAGTGGACAATAATCAAAATAAAACATAACTAACATTTGAATTACTTACAACTCATTGGGATTTACCATTCCCAATTCTCTTCTTATGAACACAAATTGTTCTTTTGCCAGTGGCTTGGTGAAGATATCAGCGAGTTGCAAGTGAGTTGGGATGAACATGACTTTGACATCCTTCTTTTGAACATAGTCTCTTATGAAGTGATGTCTGACATCAATATGTTTGGTTCTAGTATGTTGAACAGGATTCTTTGCCAAACTTATTGTGCTTGTGTTGTCACAAAGAATTGGGATTTCTTTGAGATGAACTCCCAAATCACACAATTGTTGTTTGAGCCAAAGAACTTGAGCACAACAACTTGAGGCAGCAACATACTCAGCTTCAGTGGATGACACAGCCACTGTGGTCTGCTTTTTGCCGAACCAAGACACTAATGATCCTCCAAAGAACTCACATTGACCACTTGTGCTTTTTCTCGTCGCCTTGTATCCCGCATGATCCGAATCAGTATAGGCTACTAAGTGTTCATGTTGATCTTTGGGAAACCATAACCCAAGAGTCTTTGTATCGGCAAGATATCTAAAGATTCTTTTAACATGTTCAAGATGTGACTCCATGGGGCAGATTGGAATCTAGCACACATTCCAACACCGAATTGAATGTCCGGACGACTTGCCGTAAGATAGAGTAATGATCCAATCATTCCTCTATACTTAGTGATGTTGAAGTTAGTCCCCTTTTCATCGCATCCGAGTTGCGCTTGAACTCATTGGAGTATCTCGCTCCATTACAATCGCCTAGACCATATTTTTTTAATAGATCTTTCGTATACTTGGTCCGGGAAATGAAGATTCCATCATGGCGTTGCTTGATTTGAAGTCCAAGGAAGTAATTAAGTTCTCCCATCATGGACATTTCAAATTCTCCCTGCATTGTCTTGGCAAATGCTTCACACATAGTATCATTAGTAGCACCAAAAATAATATCATCAACATAAATTTGAGCTATTAATACATCACCAAGTTTATTCTTCTTTATAAAGAGAGTTGGGAGCATAAGTTTCTTCATAATCAATTCCTTCTTCTTGATTATAGCCTTTTGCAACTAGCCTTGCGTTATTTCGAATGATTATGGCGGATTCATCACATTTATTTTTGAATACCCATTTAGTACCAATGACCGGATGGTCTTTAGGTCTGGGCACCAAGTCCCAAACTTGGTTTCTTTCAAATTGATGTAATTCCTCTTGCATTGCTATAACCCAATCATTGTCTGAAAGGGCTTCATCAATCTTAGAGGGTTCAATTTTCGAAATGAAAGCTGAAAAAGTAACTTCATTCAAAGTGCTTTTTCGGTTCTTACTCCTTGATTTGCATCACCTATCACTTGATCCAGAGGATGACTCCTACCGTATCTCCATGATTTTGGTTGAGTTTGAACACTGTTTTCATAAGCATTTTCACAATGTTTTTCGCTTTTAATCAACTTGAAAATCTTTTTCCGTATTTGTTGAAATAGAAGTTTGGTTTGTTACAGGAGAATCATCATCATCATCCAAGGACTTGTTAGATTTAGTTTCACGTAAAACAATATGCATAGATTCTTCAACAAGTGTGATTACGAGTATTATAAACTCTATATGCTTTACTTCTACTTGAATAACCCAAGAATATACCTTCATCGCCTTTGGAATCAAATTTCCCAAGTCGTCCTTACCATTATTGTGGATGAAGCATTTACATCCAAAGATATGTAAGTGAGCTAAGTTGGGTTTTCTTCCTTTGTAGAGTTCATAGGAGTTTTGTCCAATTTCTTTCGGAGATATGCCCTGTTTGATATGTAACAAGCGGTGCTCATAGCATCGCCCAAAACACTTGAGATGTTTGGTTCTCATTTAGCATTGATCTTGCCATTTCAAGAAGCACTCTATTCTTTCTTTCAACAACTCCATTTTTGTGGGGTTCTTGAGCCGAGAAGTTATGATTGATTCCCATACTATCACTGAATTCTCCAAAGGCATGGTTCTCAAATTCTCCACCATGATCCGTACGAATACCGCAATAGATAATCCTTTCTCGTTTTGGACCTTCTTGGCAAACACAATAAATTGATCAAATGTTTTATCTTTTGATGATAAAAGAATGACCCATGTAAATCTTGAGAAATCATCTACTATAACTAATGTATAAAGATTGCCGCCAAGGCTCTTTACTCTAGCCGGTCCAACTAAATCCATATGGAGTAATTTAAGAGGTCTATTAGTTGATATTTTGTTTTCGACTTGAAAGAAGATTTGGTTTGTTTACCTTTTGACATGCATCACAAATCATATCATTTTTAAAAGAAAGTTTTGGTAAACCAATAACCAATTCCTTTTTCGTAGTTTATCAAGTTGAATCATATTGACATGTCCTAAACGTTTATGCCATAACCAACTTTCATCTAAGTTACCAACAAAACATTTTTCGAATCGAATTGTTTTTAGACAGATTAAGAGTATAACAATTACCTTCTCTTGGAGCTCGAATAATGCTTTGGATTTAATACTTTCTAAAGAGAGAGCATCCTTACTTACAATCAAACATTCTTCGAATCAAAGATGACTAGGTTTCCTTTGCAATTCTTCCGGACTCATTTCCACCAAATGTTACCTTGCCACCATCTTTATGTTTGATTGAAGCAAATTTGGATTGGTCTCCAGTCATATGTCTTGAGCATCCACTGTCAATGTACCACTTATTGGGATTTGATGCTCTAAGACAAATCTCTTCGTTGTCTGATTCCTCTTGAGCCACAAGGCAGAGATTGGCACTTTGTTCCTCTTCTGCTTCATCTTCATCAGATGATGTTGCCCCATATAGCCGATACATAAGCTCTTTTCTTGAACTTATTGAATTTCTTTTCTTTGTTTTTCACCGGACATTCCGATTTGATGTGGCTCGGTTTCTCACATTCATAGCATATAATTGGTTTCTTAGTTTCGTGCTAGAATTTCCTTTGTGAAACCTTCGTGAGATTGGTCCTTTTTGTAGAATTTTTTGAATCTTCTGACCATCATTCCTAGCTCACCATCTTCATCTTCATCTTCTTCATCGTCATCTGATTTAGCTTCTTTGATGGTTTTAAGAGCTATTCCCTTGTTCTTGACATTCATATCATTTAGTCCCTTTTGAATTTGATCTTCCCCTCATATTCGTAAAGGTCGCCAAATAGTCTCGCCACTGAGGCCATTGATTCGCCTCGAGATTCTTCAATTGCAGTGACCTTGGCTTCCCATTCCTTGGTGAGAATATTTAGTATTTTCCTCACTTGGGCAGGTTGTTCATATTCTTTTCCCAAGGCAATGAGTTGATTGATCGGTGAGTGAATCCGAGTTGAAATTCACCAATAGATTCTCCGGTCTTCATCCGCAATAGATCGTATTCAGTCATGAGAGTATTGATACGATTTTCTTTGATTGCAGCTGTTCCTTCATGAGCTATTTCAAGAGCATCCCACATTTGCTTAGCAGATGGCAAAGTGCAGATTCTGAAGTACTCTTTTTGGCCGAGAGCACTTTGGAGCATATGAATTGCCTTCATGTTGAGAGTGACTTGTTTTTTATCATTGTCATCGTACTCTTCTTCTTTCTTGGGAGTTTCGATGTCGCCTACAACCGAGGAAGGAACATAGTTTCCTTTTTCAAAGACCCTCCACAAACCAAACTCGAGGCCATTACATAGACCCCGAACTTAGCCTTCCGTAATGAGTAGTGTTCTCCATTGAAACCCGGAGGACGGTTGATTGAGGCTCCATCTCGGTAGAATTCCTTCCATTGGATCTTTGTGTCTAGGATGTTAATCCTTCAAATTGACAACCGAGGCTCGATACCAAATGAAAACGAAAGGAAATCACCAAGAGGGGGTGAATTGGGGATTTTAAAACTTTTATAATAACTTTGCACCCAAGTGAAGCTAAACGTAAAGAGATAGGGAAGAAGAGCTTGACACGAAAGTTTATCCCTGGTTCGGTCTAAACTGAATGTATAAGAATTCTTGAGCTTGCTTTTCGTTTCTGCTTGATCTTTCGGTGGTGTTCTAAGTTTGTAATCAGCTCTTTATATAGTGGTGAGTTGCAAAGTGACCGTTACTTCTCAACTTAGTATGTTCTTCAATTGAAATTCAGTTTGATGAGGATTATAGCCGTTGGGTCCTGAACTTCAGCCGATTCAATTCCTGGACGCGTGAAATCATTCTTCGATTCTTCGTGTTAATGATTCGCTTGATCCGATTTTAATACCGAAACATTCTCAATATAGAGTAGTTAAATACGTTTGAATACACTAAATAAATGCCATCAATTCGTATAAACATGGTAAGTTTTGCAGTTCAAAAGAATCAGGATGAAATCAGTAACGATCATTTTTGCTTCCGTCTTAAACTCGAGTTCTCTAAGTCAGGCTCGAGTTCGTAAGGCTTTTTAGAGTGCCTGGTTTATCTTCTGAGATAGCAAACTCTGGAGTTTGATGTAAACTCTGGAGTTTGTATTCTCGTTTCACCATGTGAACTCGAGTTCACTAAGGTAGGCTCGAGTTCGAATATTCTCTAAGCTTTTGTCGAATAACACCCGGAGTAATATCTCTCAAGTTAAGGTGCTCGAGTCCATTAGTGTTTAGGCTCGAGTTTAACACTATTCATGCCTAAGAGTTTTGGTGCTCAATTAGAGTGGACTGGAGCACGAGTATAAACTCGGAGTTTGTACACTTGCTTTTCTTTCTTCAGATGAAGGGCTCGAGTTCATTATTCTTATGCTCGAGTTCAACTTAATTTATTCTATGACTTATTGAAGTGAACTGGAGGTTTGTGCTTAAACTCGGAGTTGAAAACTCGAGTTTGATTAGTCAGGCTCGAGTTTTGCGGTGACAAAGTGATATTGACTCTTTTGTCATTTTAAAAGCATTCGTACATGTTTACAATTGTTATTAATCATCAAAACATATAGAGAACTAACAATAGCCAGGGAGGTAAGTTGTATATTACAAGGAGAACCAGCCATGCACTGTGGGTGCTACTAAGAGTTCGATACGGATTGAAACCATCTGTACAAAGCCCCAGCCGAAGGTTTCTTGGCTTACTGCCAAATTGAGGGAACATTTCGTCTATTTTCTTCCATTGTAGAGAGTCAGCGGTGCCGAAGATATTTTCCATCATATACTCTCTCATCAGAATGCCATCTCAACTTCTTCGCCGTTGCCTCACTAGTAAACAGACGCTTAAACCGCGGTATTATTGGAAGATACCACAATGCCTTCAAAGGTTGCCTTTTAATTTGTTGTCTTATCTCCAGAACCACCACCTTTTTTCTTCACTTTGTATCTTGAAGTTTTACACTTCGGACAATTACTAAGGCCTTCATACTCATTTCTGTACAATATGCAGTCATTAGGGAAACTGTGTATCTTTTCATACTCCATGCCCATGGTAGACAATATTTTCTTCACTTCATACATACGATTTGGAAGTACATTATCATCTAGCAACATATCACACAACAATTCAAGCAGCGACGTGAAACTGCTATCGATCCACCCACAAGTTGCCTTTAAGTTGACCAATTGTAAGGTCCCAGTCAACCGTGTATACTTAGTACACCCAGGGAACAAAGGTGTCTCCGCATCACTCCGACGCTATCATATTCATGCGATTGTGCAAAAGATTCTACCTCAACATCATGAATCATCCTCTCCATTCCATCATCATCATCATCTACCTCTAGTTCATTTTGGTGGGACGCACTAGTACTTACTTCCTCACCATGCCATATCCACGTTGTGTATCGAAGGTTTATTCCATCACAAATTAGGTGATCCCTTATATCAGCAACATCCCTTCGAATCCCATTTAAACAATTAACACATGGACAATAATACATCCCATTTTTTGTAGCCACATTCCTTCTAGCAAATTCAAAAAACTATTCCACCCCATTCTCATATTCTTCACTAGTTCTCAAAGCATTCATCCAACTATGACCCATTTTATTATCACCTAAGACATTTCCAACAACAAATAACTTCAAGAATGACATGCATGATTCATATTCTCAATCTTGTAAAAAAAAATCCAAAGATTTCCCCTTAACAGTAAGACATCCCAAAATTTCAACAACAAACCATTTCAACATAATTCAACAAAACTTAATTAATTACTAACTAAGGAAATCTCAAAATTATCAGCTACTTCAATGCACATTAAATCTAACTAATATTTAAGACCAAATGCTCCCTCAGTTTCTGTCCAAGGTCGGCACATACACAAGAAAATTAAAGAAAGAACAAGAATGAAGCATCAAGCAATAAAGAAGGCAAAAACAAAGCAAAGAAGTTGAAGGTTAAGGTAAGTCATGAGTTTTTTTGCACTTCCTTATATATAACTTCAAGAGCCCCTACATATGTAAACTCGAAAACCAAAGAAGAATACCAAGTCTAGCTACAAAAACCAAGATCAATATAATATAGAAACCAAGTGTAGACAACAAACCATTGATAAAAGCCTTGAAGAATGGCAACATAAGCTAAGCAAAAGCATTAATTAAGGTTTTGATTGCGTACCGTTAGAGCCGCAAATGAGAGGAAGCGAAGAGGGAAGAAGGAGAGGAGATCGGCGACGGTAATGGACGAGACAACGAACGAGAGCCGACGACGGACACCGCCGCGAAGAGGGAAGACGGAGAAGAGACCGACAGACTGTCGATGGACGGAAATCACGATTAGGGGAGAGTGGCTGATGGCGATTAGGGCTTTCGTAGTGAGTGGGATTTCGAATAAAATGGAAGTGCAGAGGAAATAATAGATCAGGGTGTTATATTTTTGAATTAAGGCGTCCTGAAATATGAATCAGGGCGCCCAAAAAAAAAATAAAGGCGTCCTGGTACAAAATCAGGACCCCTTAAAACAAATAAAGGCGTCTTGATTTTATATCAGGACGCCTAAAATTCGATAAAGGCGTACTGAATATGTTTCAAGACGCCTTTATTTGTTTTAAGGCGTCCTGATTTTGTACAAGGACGCCTTTATTTTTTTTTGGGCGTCCTGTTCCTATATTCAGGACGCCTAAAAAAAATTCCCTTAGCGCCAAAAAAAATTTCGCGAAAAAAGTGCGCCATGGCGGTAATTTTTGGCGCTAAAAATTTAATATTTGGCGTTCTTAAATTATTTTAGGACGCCTTATCTAATTAAAAGCGTCCTGAGGATTAGTTTAGGACGCCAAATTCTTAGAATTCAATTATACAATTACAAGAATGCCACTACGTTTACTTTTAACTTCCTTTTTAAAAATAAGGACGTTTTTTAGGGAAGTAGTAACATTTTTTGTAGTAGTGAAAATTCTACACAACCCTTTTTACATGTCTAATTTCTTGGAAAAATAACTTCCCAAAATAGAAATGCATGAATCATTCCCATCTTTCATTTATTTCACTGTTGTTCCAGTTTAACTTTCAGAAAAATTGCTTAACTTCAAAAATTCATATCTCCTTGTCCAGAGATCAAAACGTTACATATTTTATATATTTAGAAATCCCTACATGTATACTTTATTCCTATAAAATTTCATGATTTTTAAAGATCATTTAATACATAAAATAATAGCCTCAATATTCACTGCCAGTAGAAAGCTTAAAACTGGAAATTTTACAATTTTCACAAATCTTGATCCATTGATTTCAAAATTTTTTTTTACTTCATTAGGTATTTTTCAATGCAATGAGGCCTAAAAAAGAGTATAGGAATTTTCCTAAAAATTTCCTAGATTAAACTACTATTTTTCAGAGAAGTAAAAGCTAGAGCTCAAAAACTAAGTAACTCACCTTTGAACAACCTTGATCCTACTCTTCCTCCTCTTCCAAATCTCACATCCCTCTCTCTAACTTCAGCTACTTGGAGCTGATTTTGGTGTGAAGATTATGAAGATAAGTGCTCTCTATTTATAGAGAAATTTCAAGGACACGAATGACAATTAAATGTGACCAAAACTCACCTTGACCCTTGGATTAAAAGAACTTTATGAAACTAAATCTCACCCCTTGCACATGCTTTCCGACATGCTTCTTTATTCAGCCATTTAATGTGTATTTTAATTAACAAAACACCTCTTGTTTCAAGCTTTCTAATTGGTTAGTCCAAATATTTGACTTTTCAACCTAAATTTATATGACAAATCCTCTCTCCTTCCATTAATTCAGTCGACATACTCCTTTTCTTTAGCCATTTCAATAGGTTTTTATGTGGCAAATTCCTTTGGTTCAAGTGATCTCATTGGTCTAATTAATATCACTAGGATTTAACTTAATTATGTGATTAAGTGGGACCATTGGATTTGAGTTATATGGGCAACAATCTCAACCATTGATGCTAGTTGCAATTGTTGATTTTTTTGCTGATTTGATTAAGCTTAATTACCCCCTTAATGAAGTTGAAATCATAAGCCACTAACCTCAATTAGCACAAGCTAATTTGCTAATAGTAATTACTAATTTATGTTAATTTGGCTAAGGGTCTTCATAACCCTTTCTTGATCGCCTTTGATTATAAATTAGTTACTATTTTATGTGCTATTTATATCACATTGAATAGCCCCTAAATAATATCTCATAATCAACCACTGGTTAATTAATTCCAAAGTGAAATTTGGATGAAAATATAATCAATAGATTATAATTCTTTGAGACACATATTCACCTTTGTATTTTGTTAATTATTTGCTAAAATACAATGTTTACATGAATTATAAAAATTAGGTGTTACAGTAGATGCATCAAGAAACTAACTCGCATTTGTGCATATACAAGGATAGGATACATAAAATTACACGCAGTAGAAGTAGCTAAGATTGTTACTTCGGCAAAAAGCACCATAATTTTGAAGATTATCAAGCAAGTGGGATTGGAGATGGAGGAATTGGAATATCTTTCAGCCCTTCCAACATCAATATCACAGTCTTCATGGAAGGACGTAGAGACAGGTCCTCTTGGATACACCACAAGGCCACCTTCACCATTCTCTCCAATGTCCTCCATTCCACATCTTCATCTAATTCTACCAATTTGTTCAATTCTCCTCTCACAAAGCAATTATAAACCCAACTTGAAAGCATTATTTCCTCTTCTGAAGCCACTTTTACGTTTATATTCCTTCTGCAACATATTATCTCCAATAACACCACGCCGTAGCTGAAGATGTCAACTTTTATGGATGTTGATGCATCTTTCTGGCGTTCCGGCGCCACATAGCCACTTGATGATTCATTAGTACTTTTGGCTTTTGAATGTTCTCGTATTGATAGTCTTGCAAATCCAAAATCTGATATTTTTGCCGTCCACATTTCATCCAAAAGAATGTCGCGAGACTTGATATTGCAGTGGACAATACAGACTTCACATTCTTCGTGTAGATATAAGACTCCCCTTGCTACATCCAATGCAATCTTGACTCTTTGTTTCCAAGATAGATGCATCTCAGGCCTGAACAAAAAATCTGCTAGAGACCCATTGCTCATATATTCATAAACAAGAAGCTTTCTCGAGCCATCAATGCAATAACCAATGAGCTGAACCAGATTTCTATGATGAGTTCGAGCGATTGCTGTGATTTCTGCTTGAAATTCTCTTTCTCCTTCATCCACAACATCGTCGTTTAGTTTCTTCACTGCAATCCGTTTGTTGTTTCCACGAATTGTCCCCTTGTAAACCACTCCAAAAGATCCTCTACCGGTCTCTTCTGTGAAGTTTGCTGTTGCATCCACCAATTCATTAAAGGCAAATGTTCGTAAACTACAATCCTCAGCGAACCCCAAATTTTCACTATTGGCAGAGAGCTTTTTGTATGAATAGACTTTACGCATGTAGATGATGAAAATAGATACTAAAAAGCCTAAGCAAACGAATGAAATTGAACCAAGAGTGATGACCAGAGTCAGAATCAGATTTTTCTTGTCATCAACAAGAACCTCTGGCTTCTTTGGTTTTGTAGGAATGATATTTGCTGAAGGCAACTTGAAGAGTGCTGTGGTTGATATATTTTGATTAATTCTGCCAAACATGAGCGGAAGCTTATACTTGTTGCAGTTACCATCTCCATGTAACACTGCGCAACAATCACAGTCTTCCATGCAAGAGTTGCCACAGGCTTCCATTTCCAATGGTATGACCAAATAAGGATGAAGGCCCCACTGAATATGTTGCAATGGGTTACTAACATTGTATAGCATCCCTGGACCACTGGTGATACAGTCATTTTTTATGATCTGTTCACAAACCAAGAATATGTTTTTGTTTTCTTTCCCACTGATTGGCCTAAATCCAGGATAACACTTACATTCACCTTTACCAGAGACGTTGGAGCAATAACTATTCAAGCCACAAAAGCCATTCACTTGACACTGATCAGAAATAGCCTGCCACACAATAATTTGGCTAGTGAAGCCAGTATTATTATTCTTCTCAAATGTGTGAACATACAATCTAAAAATACCATCCAAATCCAATGTTGCACGATAGATTATTAAGCTTCTGTTCCTTCCAAGATGGTTGCTACTTTTGGCAAGAACCTTAATGGGATTCCCACCATAACTGCCAAGACAAAGAAAGCCCGTAAGATTAAGAGTAAGCTGTGAGTCACCATCTAACTGAGAAGTATTTGGGTCCCAGTAAGCGTCACTTTCTCTTTCATGGCTCACAGGATAGGTAAAAAGTTTTCCATCAGTCTGCATGTTGAGAATAAAATGTCCATTTGCAGAGATCAAATGTTGTCCCTGAGATAAATTCTGACCTCCCATTATGGTGTCCGTGGGGTGATCAAAGCTTTGCCATATGACACTATGGCTTTTACTATAAAGCACAAAATTTCCTGAATCAAGCATAGAAGCTGAATCTGCAGGTTCAGATGCATTGGCAATGACTGCTACTACTTTCATCTGTTTCTCGTTTCTAAGCACAAGTTGACCGTCTTTGGTTAATTCGACTGAATCAGAGGAAGTAGATTGATTCGTGAAATTAGCTGTCCAAACGGTTGTTCCTTCCGGTTCACCCATCAACCATATTCCAACAGCAAAGCCATTATCATGTGGATAAAAGCCAAAGGAAAAAAGACGAGAAGGTGACACCCATGAAGAAGAATTCGTGTTTGGGGAGAGGGAAGAACCTAAAGTTATGATGTTGGAATCATTTTTTTGAGCTCTAACTTCGTTTACAGATAGAACTGCAAATAGTAAGAACATCGTTATGAGGGCCATGGATATGGTATGGCGAGAGAAGGGACGAGGAGGGAGAGAAAATTGATGGAGAGAACTTCGAACAAACGAAGGAAGTAAATTGGCTCTGGGAAAAAATTGATTTTCAGTAAAATATGTTAAAAGGAACTGAAAAAAAAAAAAAGAAAAAAAAGAAGGAGGAAAGACACCAAAATAAACTATGGGAATGAGTCAAGACTCACTACTACAGAAAATGGCTTTTACTTCCCTAATTAGCGTCCTATTTTAAAAATTAGAAGTAAAAAAGAAGGCGGTGGCATTTTTGTAATTATCAGTTGACTTTTGGCGTCTAACTTTTGTCCTTAGACGCCAAAAGTATACTTTTGGCGTCTAAGTAATAAATTAGACTCCTTAAGTCTGACTTAAGGAGTCTAATTCCCAGACTTAGACTCCTTAAGTCTGACTTAAGGACTTAAGGAGTCTAAGTCTGGGAATTAGACTCCTTAAATCAAGACTTAAGGAGTCTAATTTCTAGACTTAGACTCCTTAAGTGCGCCCTAATTATAACTTTCCCTTTCTCATCAGTGCTTCATCAAGTCGATCCTGAGCAACAAAATATTCATCCCGTCACTTTTCTCTCCAGCACGCGTCGCGAACCTCTCCCATTTGTCCCTCTCTCCCACCGTCGCCGTGTGCCTCGGCCTTGCTTCCCGAAATCCACCACCGCTAAGCTCCAACTCCCTCTCTCGCTGCCGGCGTTGGCGACGCGTCATCTCTCACTCCAATATTTACTTTCCTCTTTGCTCGTTCTCGTCGTCTCTCACCAATCTTCACCGATTGGGATTTTCGTTCCAGATTCAGTCACCATTAGCGCACCACAAGCTTTTCGTCTTGAAGGTTAGTTCGCTCTCCTTTGTCTTCCATCCTTTTCCTTAGCAGATCTGAACCACTTTATATAATCCCGAGGAACTCCTTCAGTTCCGTCATTGAAGATCTGCTTCAAATTTCGAGTTCAAGCTCCGGCATCTGACATTTCAATTGGTAAGCTCTCTTTCATTCGTCCTTGAACTACTCAGGCAAGTTTAATTATCATCATTCCCATTGACAAACCCACCGCCATCCTCCCTATTTGCTGCTGAACCCTGTTTGTTAGCCTCAACTCGCCACTACTTCGGGTGTTGCTGTTTCCTTCTTGCTGTCTATTGTCTCGGTCAGTCAGAGTCCTCCGCGCTGGTTTACGGTTCTGTGTGAGGGAAAATGCTGAAACTGTTTTTTTTTTTTTTGTGCTTTGATTATGTAGTTATATATTCAAAACTCTCCTCCTTCCTATGTTTCTAAGTGGCTGCCGTATGTATATTGATATTAAGAAAATTGTTGGGCAAAGGATTTGAAGATTATGAAGGTTGATAAACTTGTTGAATGTTAATGCACTCAAGGTGTTTGTGAAAATGTGTAGGAGAAGAATTGGATGGGAATTGATAATTAACTATTCTATATGTATTAAGGACTAAAATTTAAGAGTAAGGTTGTTTAATGTCTATGTTAAATTTAAAATGCTACGGTTATTGTTTGAATGTGTGTGTGTAGATGAGGTGGGGGTTAAGTTTGAGCTGATTCTTAAAGCACGTATTAAAACAACAATAACAAGACTGATATTTTCTTTTAGAGTTCTTTGGATTCTTGTTGAGATTTTAGGTTAAGGTTTATGCTATTGATTAAATTCAATGTTATATCTCATATGAGGGAGATTGAAATGAAGATTATTTAATAATTTTTCTGTATTGGTATGGATTTAGATTGATGAGATAGTCAATATGAAGTAAAAGTATATTTTATTAAATGGAAGACTATGGTTTTATATAAAGCTTTTTCTGTGGATATGACTTTATTTCTTTATATGCTTGATGGATGTGTGTCGAAGTATATTTCAAATAGTGATGGTAGCAAATAAGCACACAAAGCACGTTACCTTATTCTTTTTATTTTTTTTATTTTTTTTTTATTTTAGAGATTATATATTTCAATTGTGTTCATTAGGTTGTTGTGGATTGTTGTTAATCCAAAGAGGTTGATAAGGCTTAAATATTAAGGTGTTGTAAGTGAATGCCATTAACTAGTTAATTCTCATGCAGAATTACCCTCCAAAATTGCTTACATGCTGAGCCTACTTTAAGAGGTAGGTGGGAAAAAATTTATTTATGAGAGGCTGAAAAGAAAAAAAAAATAAAAAAGAAAAAGGAATAAAGGTTTTCTTAGCTCAGTTGAAGTACTTGATACTTGATAACGTCACATATCCACTAAATTCATGATTTTTAGTGATCCTAATTCTCAAATCCTTATCTGTAATGTCTGAAATATGCTAATTCTAGCTGATATTGGTCTTCTATTGATGTTGACGAGACCCATGTTGATATATATCTATCTTGTAGTAAGGGCATAATAGTAAATAACCTCTGAGTTAGTTAGATGAGAGAGAGAATTAGTGCCATAGTGGCAAGGCAGAGAGAATATATGGCTGTACCCTTGCATTATGCTATTTTCGTGAATGAATTACTACTCTTTTTCCCTTCTCTGTGCTATCACATGTTGTCTCAACACCTTAATTGCAGAACTCTGGGATGCATTTTATTTCATTGCATCCTTTAAGCTTTGGTACCATCTTTTAGATGCCTTGTCTTATCAATATCTCTTTCTTGCCTACAGATATATGGCATTAAAACCTCAGTAAAGAGCTACTTGCCAGTTAAGGATGCTCATGTTCGTTCTAGTATAGATGGTCTTCTTGACATCCTTAAGAACATGTTAACATATGGTGAAATATCTAGTGAGATACATTCAAGGTATGTCTAGTTCATGGAAGTATTTTTTTTTTTAATCAGAATATTTGACAATGACCAATTTCTCCCCCCCCCCTCTATGTTAGATAATATATTTATGCACTCATTTACACCTTACAGTTTAGTTGATAAGGCTCACTTGAGACTAGCATCGCAAAGGCGGTTCTTCGTTTGTCAAGGCGGTGGGATCACAAGATACCCATTGGTCTTTTTCTTGGACTTTGGAGACATCTAAGGTCGCTTCCTTTGGTGCTATTATTTTCTTCTTGAGCTATTATAATTTTTTTGCTATATCATCTATAGATCAATTTTTTTCTTTGTATCATCTATGATTTCAAACAAAGGCAAGGGAGCAATCTGTTGTAGATATCATTTACTTTTATTGCAAAAGTTGTTGTAGATATCATTTACTTTTATATGTTTGTCTATATCATTTTCAGTTCAATATCATTAATTATAGAATAAGTTTGTAGCTTTTGCAGTTTAGAATAGTGCACCTTTAGTTGCATAGTTACATTGATGTGCCCTCTAAATATATTTTGTAACTTTATGAAAAATCACTTCACACTTCTTTTGATAGGTTAAAGCTATTGATGAGGAAATGAGAACTGGATTTTTGGGCATTGGTTTCCGGCCAAAGTGGGGACTCAAAGACATACCTATAATGCCAAAGGTGTTTCTTTGCCTTCTTTCTATCTTGCAAGACTTTGAACTTGCTGAACATGTACATTCATTCATTTGTGGAATCTGGATTGAATTCATTTGTAATGATGAACATCATGAACTATGTGTCTTGGGATATTTGTTATATATATATGTGAGCATGTATTATGTTTTCTGTATAAGGTTAGCTGAGCTAACCTTTTAGCACATAGCTAGGTGTTGTTTTATTTTATCACATTGAAGTGATTGTTGCATGTTGATATGTAAGAATGTTTTTTGTAAGGGATTGTGGGGTACCGGTAGTGAATACGAAGGAACTATTTAAAAATAAAAACATTACTTAAGGAGTCTAAGTCTGGGAATTAGACTCCTTAAGTCAGACTTAAGGAGTCTAAGTTTGGGAATTAGACTCCTTAAGTCAGACTTAAGGAGTCTAAGTCTGGGAAATAGACTCCTTAGTCAGACTTAAGGAGTCTAATTCCCGGAATTAGACTCCTTAAGTCAGACTTAAGGAGTCTAAGTACGGGAATTAGACTCCTTAAGTCTGACTTAAGGAGTCTAAGTCTGGGAATTAGACGCCTTAAGTCATGACTTAAAGAGTCTAATTCCCAGACTTAGACTCCTTAAGTGTACTTTAAGCAGCGTTTGGGCCACATTTAAGGCGTCCTATTTAAATTATTAGACGCCTTAAGTCATAATTTTAGGCGTCTAATTAAAAAATAGGACGCCGTAAGTTTAACCTACGGCGCCCCCCAGATAGGCGTCCCCCAGAAAAAGGACGTTAAATGTATAAAAAATAGGACTCCGTATCCCTTTTTTGTAGTAGTGACTTTAGACTTGCTTTAATTTATTTGGTTGGCGGGGAGAGGAGAGTAATTTAGTATTTTTAATATTTTTGGTAATTTTAATTTTTCTCTTATAATTATCGCAAAAGTCACTTATTCATAAGTCATTCCAAACAACTTTCAATTTCACAAAAGCTATTTATGCAACAACCAATCCAAACATAGATCACATTTTACGATCTGACATGTACTCAATCGGACTTTTCCATAAGTAATTTTGTCCACCGCTATCCCAAACATGCATTATCTTGTTTGGTTTGTTAGAGGAAAAGGGAGGAGGAAACATCTTTTGTATAAAATAAAGAGAGAGAAGGGTATTTAACCTAAAATTTTGTTTTTTCTTTCACCTAAATATTTAAACCAAATGAATGAAAGAGGTCCCCTCCCACACCTCTCGTCCCAATATGAGAGAGAGAGAGAGAGAGAGGGAGGGAGGGAGGGAGGGAGGGAGGGAGGGAGGGAGAGTGAGTGTGTGTGTGTGTGTGTTATAAGGCATCAACTAACTTTTCTCACAAATAAATAAAAGTAGTTAAAGTCAATAAAGTTGTCCTAGAATCTAAGGCTTTGTTTGGTAGTTCCATTTTGGAGGGAAAGGAAAGGGAATGGAGGGTTTTGGTAGTCCTTTCCCTTGTTTGCAAGTTTTAAAAATAGGAGGGGAGGAAATCAGAGATTTTTACAAATCCCCCAAAACCCTCCTTCTTCAAAAAAATAAAGTTCCCCGAACATGGGGGGGTTTTAAAAGGGGAAATAGAATAATTACTTTGTTACCCTTATTCACCACCACCACCACCACCCCACTACCGCCACTGCTGCCACCACCATCGCCGCCGCCGCTCCACCACCACCTCCGCCACCGCCACCACCACCACCGCCACCGCCACCACCACCACCGCCACCGCCACCACCGCCGCCGCCACCACCACCACCACCCCACCACCGCCACCACCACCCCACCACCACCACCGCCACCACACAAATAATTTTCTGAATATAAAAATTCCATAAATAATTTTTTTTTTTAAATTTAAATTAAAATTTATTTGAAAAATATAATAATTATATTAATTATTAAAGAAAAGGACAAAATGGTAAAAATAACTCATTAATCCTCCATCTCCCTCCCTTACTATTTTTTTAACTCCCAAACAAGGGAAGGAAATATCTTCCATTTCCCTTCCATCCCCTCCCCTCCATTCTCCTTGCATTCCTTTCATTCCCCTTCCTTCCAAACTCCCAAACAAAGCCAAGTAATTTTCAATATTATCCTTATTAATTGCACTAAATTCTAATATTATATTAATTACTTCTCTCACCCATTACCTTTATTAATTAGGGGCGGACATGGAAAAAAATAATCAATGCTCATTGGGAACAAGCAAGTGCCTTATAAAAAGGACCAAATAAACTTGCTAGTTGGTGTCTTATAATAAGGACCAGATGGGAGTATGTATGTATGTATGTGCATGTAAAAAAAAAATTAAATCACTACTCAAAATTTAAGAACAACTTCATATTTAAAAGATATAAGTCACATAACTCTATAAAACATAAATCCAAAAACACAAAGAGTTTAACAATTCCTACAACCAAATTTCAAAACATCAAAAGAATAAAATTTAACAATTCCTAAATTAGATTAGTTTATTTAAATCAAACACACATCAAATTGCATGTTCTCAATGTACTCTTCTCTTACTCTTATAACAAGTTCATTTGTAAAACTTGGAATATTCAAATCATGACCATTTATAGGTTCCTCACTTCAACTTCAATCAAGTTTTTTTCATCATGAGCATCAACATCTAAGTTGTCTACATCTTCCCAATCTTCTTCATTTTTCACTATCCAATCATCATCGGTTAGAAGATCATTAAAATTATATGCATGAGAGTTTTGAGCTTTCTTTTTCTTTCTCAATCTTGAATTGACCATCACAAAAAACATCATTCATAGTCTTTTGATTTTGGGGAAATGAAAATAGGGTTTTTGTTTTTAGGTAAAAAAAAAGGTAAAAATATGAGTTCTTACCATTTTTAAGTGTAGTTTTACCAATTTTTAGTCAGGAGAGTTTTTACTTGCTTCTTAACACGTATCACTAAAAAAAAAACGTAAGTTTTTACATTTTTACACTAGTTTTTTTTTAGAACAATGTTGGTGACTAATGGGACTGTGGGAGAGTCCCACCGAGCAAAAAGAAAGAAACATGTAGAATTTTCATTTTGCAAGTACTATAAAATATGATAATTAAAATAATTGATTTTAGACATGATTTTGTCGACCAATTTATACCAATGAATTTAAAATTTTTATTTTAATTTCAATATTTTTTGGGAAAATCCTTAAAAATAGAACTTTAAAAATGTTAAAAGAAAAAGAAAACAGTATTTTGAATATTTATAATACAAAAAGATGTGAAAGCATGATTTTTAATTTTCAAAATTAAATTGAAATGACATAAATACTCACTTCGAATATAAAAAGAAAAAAATCAAGTAAGAAATAGAATAATTGAAATGACATAAATCACTCTGCTCGGGCATAACTCTTCAATGTGCAAATCTTTTGCTATCTGCTCGATGATGCTCGGGCAAGCCATATACTTTACTCGGGCACACTTCTATTCTTGAATCTTCTGATCATGCCTTAACAAGAATAATTCTCTCCAGTACAAAGCTCAAGTTCTAGTATGTAGACTTTCAATAAACAAGAATATTAACAGCACAATAGTCAATTTCCCGTGAGCGTAACGTCTTTGATATAGCTTCAATTTTGGCAAACCACAGATGCTCATAAATATCTTCAAGTATTCTTTCCAATGCAAGAAGAATCAGCTCCAAACTCATTGCATTTTGTCCATTATCATCAGATGGTTGGAGGTTGTTCTTGACCAACGTTTTTGCAATATTCTGAACTGACCGTCCACTTTCGAGGGCCATATCTCCCTAGAATGGACTCCGTTTTGGTCGGTTAAACTCTTGATAGAAAGCTCTTTGAGTCTAATTTCATATGCCACCCATTTCAGCTTAATTGGATTTGTAATGTGTGAGATACACTCAAATTATCGAAGCTTGGTCTGCTGTGTGACGTTCATTTCACTGTCATCTTCCAAAATTCATAGATCTCTCATCAAACCTCCTTTGAGATTTAATCTTACATAAAAATGACGCATTGGGAGTCTAGGTGTATACAAAATTTGTTTCGCCTCAATCGGACTTCTGGTTTGAGAGATATCGTCGAATTACTAAAGGTCGCCTGAAACAGAGCTGAACAGAGTAGCTGAAAATCGACCTTGCTCGGGTAGGCATTCTTCTCTGCTCGAGCATGCTGCTTGAGCAGGGATTTTTATGCTCGAGCAAGATCTGATTTTTGTGAGAATATGGGCTGAAATGTACCGTGCTCGAGTATGACTTTGTTGTACTCGAGCAAGACTTCAGGAATGCAATTGTAGCTTATTTTAACTCCGATTTGAGCCATTCCAACTTTCATTTGATCGTGGAGACTTGTAGAATCAATCTAAAAACTTGTATAATGATTTTATCATTCCATTTAACAAGTTCTTCTTTCTTTCCTCTTCTCTTGATCATTCTCCACAATTCAATTCTTCTTCTCTTCTCTTCTTTTCTCTTCATCATTCTCCATAATTTAATTAATTCTTCAATATCTCCTCTTCTTCTTGATTATTCCCAAAATACTTTGATAACTTCTTGCTTCCTTTATATTTTCTGCAATTTCTTCTTTCTGTAATCTTTTATCTCCTTCTTGATTAATCTCTATAATGCTTCTTGAACTAATCTACATTAAATACATAGTAGTTAGTCAATGTAGGAGATAAATATATTATACAATCTTTTTGCTCTTAATAATGAGATCTATATAAGACATCATCAAAACTAATCATATCCAACATTCTCCCCCTTTTTGATGATGGCAAATACTCTAAGAAAAATTTGTATGATATGAAAATGCATTAGGCCCAACATATTTTTCTTGTCATTCTCTCCCCCTTATTTGTCATTAGCAAAAAGTTGAAGTAAAGAAGAAATATATGTGGAGAGGCAAATATGAAAAAAAGTTAGAAGTGACTTGTCTCTCCTTAACCATATGTCAAGTAAACAATTTTCTCTCCCCATTTTTTAAAGTCTTTTGATATTTAATACGATGCAATATTGAATATTTTTATGAAAACAAATTTGGAGAGAAGTTTAAGAAATCTTTCACAATTAAAACATATTGATACCAAACATGTGCAAAATATTCACTAAATATAAAGATAGAGATTAGAAATGCTCATGTAGGTTCTGCAAATTTGTTGAACGATCTGTGAAGTCCATTTGTTAGCTTTCTTGTTGAAGGAGATCCTCTGAAGTGTGTTCAATAGGAGGATCATGAATATTTGATGCGAATAGAACAAGAGTACTGGCTTCTTGAATGCTTTCTCATATGAATGAATATAGTCAATACCCAGCTTCCATCCTTTGCCTTTACTTTATAGAGCTCTTTTGTAGAGCATATCTCAACTTCAATGATAGATCGTGATTGAAAGCATTATTCCTCAATGATAGTTTCTCCATTAAGGAATATCTTCGCACAAAATGAAATCTCCTGCTACAAATTGAAAACCTTTCTTTGCAAAAGAAATTTGTTAGTGCATACCAAATGTAATTCCGTAGTGATACCTTTACTGTGGCATTACATGGTATCTCAACCGCTAATTTTACTCATTGCCTTACGGCCTATGCAACCAGCTATCAAAATATTCCTTTCTATATGATATTTTCAAATAAAGATGATGAAAGAAAAATATAAGATATTTCCATATGTAAGATTAACTCATCATCAAAACTAGTACAAACATAGTGAATGCATATGAGTATGTTAAAGAGGATTTTCTTCAAATGAAGAAGATGAGCTTTAAGATAGAAAACACAGGTGAAGGTGAAGCTCCCCCTTAATGAATGCATAACTAAAAAAATATGAAGATCCTTTTAATGATGCTAGATAATAATGTGATACCATATGTTATGAGGTTTGGAGTTATCCCTGCTCCCGAGGACACAACAAGGTAGCTCAAAAATTAAAAAAGTTCAAGTTCTCTTGGGTGGACTTCAAATCGGTATGAAGAAATCACTTATGCTTTCTATGATTGTAATACCTATGTGTATAGGTACGTACGTACGTTTGCGTACTAGTAACACTAACTCTGATGTTTATTGTATGCGTATGTGTGTTATGTGTATTGTATGCGTATATGTGGTATGTTTATTGAATGCATATAAGTGTTAGAAGATAACTATGTGCATGCTAGGGGCGATACATCTGCATGCTAGGGGCGATACGTCTGCACGCTAGGGGCGATACATCTGCATTGGTCGTGTGCTCATATACTGTTAATGTTGTGAATATCTGTAATCCATATATTGTATATATAAACATGAGGTTAACTGTTACCTGAGGTCCTCTTCTTCTTGATTATTCCCAAAATACTTTGATAACTTCTTGCTTCCATGATATTTTCTGCAATTTCTTCTTTCTGTAATCTTTTATCTCCTTCTTGAACTAATCTACATTAAATACATAGTAGTTAGTCAATGTAGGAGATAAATATATTATACAATCTTTTTGCTCTTAATAATGGCATCTATATAAGACATCATCAAAACTAATCATATCCAACAAATAGTGGATGTCTAGAAGAGGTTCCGGCTGTGGAGCCTAAGGATTGTGATGTTGGTGATCAAATTGATGTAGATGTCTCAATTGTTGTTGTTCATGACCCTCCTCTTGAAGTGTTGACTCTTATTGATGAGAATCGGGTTGATTTTATTGGATGCTCTAAATTCTTGGAAGTGCCTATATTTATTTTCAAGGATATGCATGTTGTGCTTCATTTGAATTCAATTATTGCTTGTAATCCAAGATTGTCTATGATTAAGGAAGTAAAGTAATTAACTTGAATGATCAATTTTTGTGTATGATACCTTGTTGTTTGAAAAGAAATGAAGACAAGGTGATTCTGGTGCTTGATACTTATGATTAGAAGTTGTTTTGAGAAGTCTGGCTGAAGACTTTAAACTTATCGCTTCTTGCGAGGCAACCCAATGTATGATTTGATGCTTTATTTGATTTTGTAGGACTGTTGAAAGCCCCTGATGAGGTGTTCCACTTTGGTAGCAAGGATTGAGAGTGCAAGTCAAGGACAAATAGGGGAGTTTTCTTCTACTTTTGTTTGATTTGTTCTATTTGATTGTTGATGATATGTTGCTTGGGAATGAGTGCTGGTCTTAGTTGGATGTGCATGTGATGACTTTTTTTGATGATTATTGAGTGACTTTAGCACTTGAGCTGTTTAATTGGTGAAAATTTGAAATCTCTGAAGTTGGTGTTACCCAACACTTATATGTGTTTGCTCTTCACTTCCATTACTTTTTGTTACTTGTTCACATTGAGGACAATGTGACATTTAAGTATGGGGGTGAGGGTATCCTTGATTTTAACTTGCTTTGTCCTCAAATTTTTTTTTTTTTTTAAAAATCTCATGGAAGTTTGAATTTTATTCGTGAGCATTATCACAATTGGGTTAATTTGAACATGAAAAGGAGTGAATTTGATTATCAATTGATTCTATGTTCTTTGAATGTTAGTAAAGAGGTAAAGGTTTGGTTTCGGTACTTTACTTTAGGATGTCAAAGAACCTGTGAGGAATTTGAGACTATATTTTTGTCTTTCTAAGAGAGAGTACACCTATTGTATTTCATCTCTAGAACTTGTCTTGAATCTCTTTTGAAGTTTGAAATCCTTTTGCATGCACACAGATGATTTAGGCATTCATTTCATAGCTAGTTCGGCCAAATGTCCATCCTTATCACATGAAAATCTTTTGTTTACCCCATTTGAGCCCTTATTTTTTTAAAAAATAAATAAAAGAAATTTGCATAGAATAAATAGCCCTTTGTTTGAGATATGCAATTTTTATATCTTTTTCTTCCCATTCATTTTTATTACTTTAGTAAGTGTTAAGTGAACCAATTTACAAGAGTGGAGTTTGAAAGTCAACACTATAAGAGTGTGTGTAGGTAGTGAAAAGCAAAAACCAAAAAGAAAAAAAAAAGATAGAAAAAAGGAATATATAAGAAAAAAATAGAGACAAAAAAAAGAAAGAAAGAAAAAGATTGTTGAGGTCAAAAGAATAAAGGTGGTTTATATATAGTTTTGGTGAGTTTGTTTTCTCTTGGTGGGTTTTCCTTCATTCTTCATCATGAATCTCATTAAATTACTTGGCATTAATTAAAGTATTCTCCTATACCATTTGATCATTTTCATTTCATTATCCTCCCTTGATCATTAAAACCTTGAGAAAGTCCTTTTGATTTGAGTGTGCAAATGGATAGTGTATAAAGTGAAGATTGAGATGATAAACAAGCTTATGGTAGATAAATTGCAATAGGTGGAATTGAGTTAAACACAAGCCCTTGAATATCTTGAAAAATGAGAGTAAACATTTGACTTGTGAGGGAGATTCTATTGTGGTTTATCTTTGCCAAATTAATCACCTTGCTACTTGCATTTTTGGAAGGTGGAAAATATTTCTAAGAAAGTTTGTTTCTTGAAAGTTTGAATTGGCTTCAATTTTGTAGTGCTTGCTTTAAAAATCTTGCTTCCATAGTCTTCTTTGTTTTAAAATTTAAAATCTTGAGGACAAGATTTGATGCAAGTATGGAGGTGTGATGACTTCCTATTTTTAATAGATTTGATACATATTTTGATATATTTAGGAAGTCATCAATACTAAATTGAAGAGATTTTATTGAGATTTTAAGAGATATCAATTTGGATACATTATTTGGGGGATTTCAATTTTAAATGAAAGTTTGAGTTTAGGAAATAAATAATAGTAATGAGAAGTTTAAAAATAAAAATAAGTTTTATTATTATTAGTATTATTATCATTATCAATTCTTTTTTTGTTTCCACAGCCATGTACCAACGTTTTGGCAATTGGAGATTGAATTGCAAATGGTGGAAAATGGCCCCACATATTATAAAGAAAGGAAGACCTAATAGAAAGAGAAGGGAAGCCGCGGAAAAAAGAACAAGGAGAGTGATACGGAATTGAATAGAAGATTGTTTCCATTAAATTGTAGGGGCTTACGGATGGATTGAATTGAAGACCTAAAAGGCTAAAAAGCGAGGTGGAGTGTCGGCTGGACTAAGAAAAAGGGAAATAGAGAGCGAAGAAGCAGGGAACGCACAGGCGGACATTATTGGATTTTTCGCTGGACAGAGGAAAGATAGAACAGAGGAGCAGCTCGGGGGTCCAGACCTTTGACTTTCTTCTTCCTCTCTCTCGCCGGCGGCTTTTTCCCCACCATGGTCGCCGGTAAGGCTCGTCTTCACAGCCACTGGAATGGGAGGCACAAAACGAGAATGTCGAACCAGAGGGAGAGATCATATTCTTAATTCCAATACCCTGTTTTTATTCCCTTTCCCTTTGATTTTCCTCAATCTGGAATTTCTGTGCTGTGGTGGTTTTTGTTAAGGCCATGTTTGGCTAATTTCTCTTTGCAACCTAGACTAGCTATGAACTTATAAGTAGATTAAACTTTGTTTTCTTTGTTTGGTTATAATTAATTTTAATTTTGGTTACTTTATCTTGTTTTGTTTTATCTATTTAGTGACCGGCCATCATTGAATATGATTTTGAGCATTAGGATTTACCTTGACGAAAGGGATTTTAATTAGGCTCTGAGATTAAGTGATATGGGATTAGATTACGATTTAATTTACGATTAGGATAGACATATACCTAATGCCTCCATATAATTGTTGAGGAGCGTGTTCGATTTTTGTTGCCTCTTGAGTAACTATGTTAGACATAACAAGTTATACTCAAGAGAGGGTTGTAAGTGGACCGACAGGAACTTATAGCTATTTATACTCGAGATTAACAAAATTGATGTTAAGGCTAATTAAATTAGTGAAATCAAGGTTTTTGAAGCTCATAAGGGATTAGTGATTCTGGGTTGCTTGTTTAATATTTTTGGTAGCTAGTTTATTTTAATCTCTTTTCTTTTAATTAAATTCAATTTGGTTTGCTCAACTAAAACAAAAATGTAAAATTAATGCTTAACTGAAGTTTGGGTACTAAGTCCTCGTGGGAACGATACTTTTCTTATCACTTTATTACTTGACACGGCCCGTATACTTGCGGAGTTTATAGACTATAAAGTTTTGCCCTATCAATATGACTCGCAACCAACTTATGAAGAGTTATTTGCTGAATACAATCTTGTACAATCTGAATTTGAAAAACTTGCTGATAAATACATTGTTTTGAAAATGAAGAATTTAACTCTTGAACAACAAGTAAAAAATCTTTCTTCTTCTGAAAACGTTATTTGTGAAGATTTCCTTGACTTACAGAAAACAAATGTTTATCTTAAAAAAGCACTTGAGAAATTCACTAAGGGAAGTGAAATGCCCAATGTCATTTTGAAACAACAAAGATTCACAAATGACAAATCAGGAGTCGGCTATAAACCTGACTTTGATAAAAAGAAAGGCAAACAGAAATTTGGAGAAAAATCTTAAATGAACTATTTTAGAAAATCTATTCATTCTTCGAATCCTTTTCCTCATTGCAATTATTGCAATCGTAAAGGTCATATTACTTCTTCCTATTTTCATAAAAAGGAAAGAAAAAGAAAACCTGTGGGAAATTATCAATGGGTGCCTAAGGGATCTTATAAGGTTCCTAAGACGCAAACTAATCCAAAAGGACCCAAGAAAAGATGGGTACCTAAAACTTGATTTCTTGTGATTTGCAGGGTTGTCTGAGAGAATCGAAATCCAACAAGTGGTATATTGATAGTGGATGCTCTAAACACATGACGGGAGATCATAATAAATTTGCTATTATCAAGACCAAGGATGGTGGCAAGGTGACCTTTGGTGGAAATCAATCTGGATGGATTGCTGGAATTGGTGAAGTTGGCAACAATGATGGACCTCAAATCAAGGACGTCTACCTTATAGAAAGTCTCTGCCACAATCTCCTCAGTGTGAGCCAAAGCACAAACAAAGGTAACCTGGTTATCTTCGATTTTGAGGAATGTTTGATAGTCAGTAAGAATGATCTGCCCTTAGTCAATATCAGATCAAAGGCCTTATTCAGGGCTCCTAGAGAAGGTAACTGTTACACTCTAAACCTCTCTAGTAGTTGTAATAAAATTACTTCTGAAAATTTTTTTATTAGTAACTTGGAAGAAAGTTGGCTATGGCACAAGCATTTGGCTCATGTCAATATGTTTCAAATTGACAAGTTGCTAAGAAAGGATTTAGTCATTGGCTTACCAAAACTCAATTTCAAAAATGACATGATCTGTGATGCTTGTCAGAAAGGTAAACAGACTAAATCATCTTTTAAATCTAAAAATGAGATTTCATCTAACAAACCCCTTCAACTACTTCATATGGATTTAGTTGGACCAGCAAGAGTAAGAAGCCTTGGTGGCAATCTCTATACTCTAGTCATTGTCGATGACTACTCAAGATTTTGTTGGACTATATTTTTATCTTCGAAAGATGAAACCTTTGATCATTTTGTTGTGTTTGCCAAGAAGGTCCAAAACGAGAAAGGTATCTCTATTTCAGATATAAGAACTGATCATGGTGGAGAATTCGAGAATTATGCCTTTGAAGAATTTTGTGACGCTCATGGGATAGACCATAACTTCTCTGCCCCTAGGATTCCTCAACAAAATGGCGTTGTTGAGAGAAAGAATCGTGTCCTCACCAAAATGGCAAGAGCAATGCTAAATGAGAATCAAACATCTCAAGTATTTTGGGCTGATGCAATGAGCACTGCATGCTACATATCAAATCGTGTATACATCGGGAAGAATCTTAAGAAGACATCTTATGAGCTCTACAAAGGGAGAAAGCCCAACCTTGCTCATCTACACATCTTTGGGTGTAAGTGCTTTGCGCACAATAATGGTAAGGATAATCTGGGTAAGTTCGATTCAAAATCTGATGAAGGTATATACCTAGGTTACTCTAATATAAGTAAGGCTTATAGAGCTTTTAATACTCATACTCGTATAGTTGAAGAGTCCATTCATGTTGTGTTCAGTGAAACCAAAACTGATAAACCTTTGGATGATAATGAGGAAAATGCTCATAGAAATCAATTCTTTTCAAAAACTACTCTTGCCTCTCTTGAAAATTCTGAAGATGTTTTTGAAACTATTTCTGAAAATGTGAGCGAAAACAATGTTCAATCACAACCTAAAGCGTGGAGGTTTCTTAGGAATCATCATTTAGACCAAGTAATAGGTGATGTAAATCAAGGAGTAAGAACCAGAAAAGGTACTTTGAATGAAGTCACCTTCCCCGCGTTCATCTCTCAGATTGAACCCTCTAAGATTGACGAAGCCCTCTCAGACAATGATTGGGTTATTGCAATGCAAGAGGAATTGCACCAATTTGATAAAAATCAAGTTTGGGACTTAGTACCTAGACCTAAAGACCATTCGGTTATTGGGACTAAATGGGTATTTAAGAACAAATGTGATGAAACAACAATCATTGTCTGTAACAAGGCAAGATTGGTTGTTAAAGGCTATAATCAAGAAGAAGGAATTGATTATGAAGAAACTTATGTTCTAGTGGCAAGATTGGAAGCTATAAGAGTTCTTCTAGCCTTTCTTATATGAAAGGATTCAAGCTCTATCAAATGGATGTCAAAAGCACATTTTTAAATTTTTAATTCAGGAGGAAGTTTATGTTGAGCAGCCCCCTGGTTTTGAAAGTGATCATCATCTAGATCATGTTTATCGTCTCAAAAAGGCTCTATATGGGCTTAAGAAAGCTCCAAGAGCTTGGTATGAGCAATTAAGAAAGTTCCTTCTTGATCAATGTTTTGTTAGAGGCAAAGCTGATACAACTCTCTTTATTAAGAGTAATAATCTGAATGAAATTCTGTTCAAATCTATGTTGATGATATCATTTTTGGTGCTTCTAATGAATCTATGTGTGAAGAATTTTCAAAGAAAATGCAAGGTGAATTCGAGATGTCAATGATGGGTGAACTGAACTAATTTCTCGGATTACAAATAAAACAACGGATGGATGGAATATTTATCTCACAAACAAAATACCTTTGTGATTTGTTAAAGAAGTTTGGGATGGAAAATTGCAATGGAGCCGACACTCCAGTGAGTTCAACTGCCTCTCTGGATGCCGATGAAGAAAAAGGCAAGGACTTCAACATAACCAGATATCGGGGAATGATTGGATCTCTACTATACTTAACCGCAGGTCAGCCCGATATTCAATTCAATGTGGGAATGTGCGCGAGATTCCAATACGCTCCTAAAGAATCACATGCTGAGCATGTTAAGAGAAATTTTCGATATCTCTCGGATACAAAGGAATTGGGTCTCTGGTTCCCAAAAGGTCAACAAGAGCACTTGGTTGCATATATTGATTCAGATCACGTTGGGTACAAAACTGATAAAAAGAGTACCACTGGACAATGTGAGTTTCTCGGAGGATCCCTTGTATCATGGTTTAGCAGGTACTGAAGCTGAATATGTGGCTGCTTCAAGTTGCTGTGCGCAAGTTTTGTGGCTCAAACAACAACTATCTGACTTGTGGATTCATCTGAAGGAGATCCCAATCCTTTGTGACAACACTAGCACAATAAGCTTGGCAAAGAATCCAGTTCAACATACAAGAACCAAGCGTATTGATGTGAGACATCATTTCATCAGAGATCATGTACAAAAGAAAGATGTGAAAGTAATGTTCATCCCAACCCATCTACAACTGGCAGGCATCTTCACTAAGCCACTGGTAAAAGAACAGTTCATCTTCATCCAAAGAGAATTGGGAATCGTAAATCCCAATGAACTATAAGTAATGTTAGTTCATTGAAATTATTTATGTTTTTGATGATTAGCAAAGACTAACTTTAGCATCGGAGTTTTTAGCTTGTGCTTATGCAGGACGCGTTGTTTCGCTGATGAAAAAATAGAGGGTAACAGAGTGATTGCTGCTCGAGCATGCCAACAATCCCTACTCAAGCAACAACATAAAAAGTATGATGTATAAGCTGAGTCAAAGAAACCCTGCTCGAGCACTCCCTCCAACCCTGCTCGAGCAACAACAAAAATCATGAAAGAAAACAAGGACAAAGATCCTTGCTCGAGCAACGACGGGGTGTGAACTATATTGATGAAGGACTTTTCTCGAGCATGCCTGTCAACCTGCCTGAGCAACAACAGGATAAGAGAAGGGAGAATGAAAGTTGAGGAATGAAGCTCGAGCAACCTCATCTGCCTGCCCGAGCATGCAACGGTGATAAACGATTTTATTTTTTGAAAGCAGAAGACTTATTCTCAATGCTCTCAAGATCCAAATATTATATATAAATAAAGTATTCACATAACCACTTGATGGTAGGTCGGTTTTAGTCATTTGATTAGAAAATAAAATACATGTGTTCATTCATGCTTGAGCAAGACAATAAGCCTGCTCGAACCCTTACAACTGTTTTATCAAGATTGTGTAACTATTTAACCACTCGAATTCCCTAAATCTTTTCATTTCCCTCTAAATTCCTCTCCACTTTCGTCGGTCCCAGCACTCAATCCTTACAAGATCTTCATTTTCAATTCAATCAAATGGTGGGTTCCAACAATAAATCTCCATCCAAACCACCTCCTGCAAAGAAATCCTGATATTATCGTTCCAAGGTTCAAGTTTCCAACAAGCCCACCAAGCCAAAAGCCGTCATAAAGCCGCAGATATTATTGTAGTGATTCAGGAATCACTGAAGCCGAAGACTCATTTTTAGACTGGATCCTTACCTTCAGGCAAAGGAAAACGCGCCAAGTCATCGTCCCCTCCTCTTTCGGACTCCGACAACTCTGAGAAGACGATCGATGAACTTCGTTCTAAGAAAAAAGAATATCGCCCAAAGAATCCCAAACCGTCTGTCAATCAGAAGTCCCAAGCCTCTAGAAGCAAGAAGCATAAAGTCTCTTTCTCAATGAAATCAGAAGATTCCGAGAGTAAGAAACAGCAGGTGTCAACAAGCCGCCCTACAAATGGTCAGTTTCCTGAACCTTCACCGGGTATGGTTGTTGGCGAGATTACAGTTGATGATCATCCTCTCTATGCACGCTATTTCTAGCAAAGACCTTTGTGTCCAATAGTTTATGTTGATTTAGAGTACTTCATGAAGGAGTGTAACTTAGACTTGACAGATTGGCTTCTTCATTTCATGCCTCTCCTTGGAATTAGCAAGCCATTTTCTCCCAAAATTGTTCGCATCTTCTACCACAACATGCATCTACAGGAGAAAGCTCAAAACGATGATGACGATGTCTTGGTTGCAAAGGTTTGGGGACAAGAGATCAAGATTACCGCTCACGATCTCAATGTCATTCTTGGCATTGTTGATCCTCTAGAGGATCCTCCAAAGCTCTCCATTGCTGAGTGTCACCAGATTCTTTTTCCAGATGTATCATTGGAGGCCAAGAAGAAAGTTAATGTCACCCCTGCCATGATGAAAGATGAATATAGGGTGCTATGGTATGTGTAAAGTTGGAGCTCAGTACAGAAAGGCCAGAGTTTTACTCATTTCGTACTGAGAGATTTTGAGCGTTTTTCCTCCTTAGTTGCCAAAGAACCACGGAATCTCGGCAATTGGATTATGGAAAAAATCGTCTCTTTCATTTCTGAGGCCCAAGTCAAGCTTTGAGCCACTATTCCTTTCCCTTCTTTGATTTCCCGCATCTTGTAAGTCAACAATATTTGGTACCTCTCAGATGACAAAGAAGAGTATCCACCTCGTTTTGGCCAATAGTACTTGATTCGGATCGATGTGTCCTTCACTGAGGTCTCCTCGAAGAAGAAAAAGGGTAAAGCATCTGCATCTCTCAAACCCTCTCAGCCATCTGCTTCCAAGCCTTCTGCTTCCCAACCTCCTGATAAGGCTAAGTCTTCTAAGGCTGGTCCCTCTTCACCTGCACCATCATTTACTCAGGCAGCCATCACACTCTGGTTCAAACTTCTATTCAAAATGCCATAGCTCCAATGTTACAGTCTCTGGACCCTTATAGGAAGCTAACAACAGAGAAGATCAAGGCCATGTCCACTTAAATGGTTAATCTGAAGGCCCACATTGATCTTCACATGGATTCAGAGTTGACAAACCTGAAGACAGAACTAGACACTCGTTTCGCTCTACTGTTTGATCGTCAGCAGGAGATTAAGCAGGATGTTTAGAACCTGTCTCATCAACATCAGAGTGTTCACCAGAAGATTACTGGCTTTGATGCAACCTTGGACGCATTCATTTCCAATTTTGCTTCTGCTAGTACTACTACTTTTGAGATGCCTCTCGGATCTTCTTCAGAAATGCCTCCTTCTACTACCTTCATTCCAGTTGTGGCATCTACTCCCATCTTTACCACTTCTCCTGTTCTTGAATCTACCCCAGCAAATGTGGTTCTCCTTTCTTCTAAATTATCTCTCATTGATCCCTCCACCGTCAAACTTCCTTCTTCTTCTTCATCTGACTTTCCAGATAGCTCTCCTCCCTTTCCTTCTGTTCAGGGTCCCCTTTTCACTGATGACAAAGGGGGAGAGTAGATTGATATTGAGAATATTTGTTTTCATCTTTATCGTTTGTAATTTTTGTCTAGCTATCTCTGTAATCAATGACGTTTTTTAGAAATGCAAAGTTGAAGAATTATGATCAATATACATGTTCTCTAAATGATATTCGATTGTACACAACCTTGTTCTCTACATGTCATTTCCGATTTTCACGAATTCTCACAAACCTACTTAACACTAACAAAGCATTACTCAATTCAATAACCTGTGTGTCAAATTTGCTTGAAATCATATCTTAGAATTGTCATCATCAAAAAGGGGGAGAATGTTGGCTCTCGGTGTTTTGATGATCACAAATTCTAAGTTATTGAATTAAGCAATATGTGTCTAAGTTATGGTTTGCTCGAGCAAGGATTAACTTATGCCCGAGCATACACAGTCTAATAACTAGTTTAAGTATTTCAAAGAATCATGCTCGAGCAACATAGTTATGATGCCCGAGCATCATCGAGTCAGAAGCAAGGATCTGCAAGTTAGAGAGTCATGCTCGAGCATCAGTGTGACAAACAACATATCTACAAAGTAGAAGAGTCATGCTCGAGCAGCGATAAAAGCTTGCTCGAGTACCATGCTCGAGCGGAAGCAAATGCATGCTCGAGCAGCATCTTTCAATGTCTTATTCTTCGTCTCTGGATGACTTGTGTCCGAGCATGAATATGTCATGCTCGAGCAGAGGTAAATGCTTGTCGAGCAGCATATTCCAAATTCACATTTCTAACTTCAAGATGACTTGTGCCCGAGCATAAAAATGTCATGCTCGAGCAAAAGGAAAAGCTTACTCGAGCAACGTCGTTAGACACTTATCCTCTCGTCTCTGCCTGACTCTTGCCCAAGCATGCCTTATGGCTTGCTAAAGCATTGGTGATCTGTTGCCCAAGCATGAAGTCTTTCATGCCCGAGCAACAATGATATGAAAACTTATCTTCACCTCTGACTAGGTCTTGCCCGAGCATGAATGTGTCATGCTCGAGCACCATGCTCGAGTAGAGGAAATGTCGTGCTCAAGTATCAGCGAGGGAAACTATTTTTAAAACACATCAGAAGAAGCTTGCCCGAGCAAGCATGGATTATGATGATTCTAACCCTTGCGTGGTTTGCGTGGTTTGCTTTGTGGTGGCGATGTTGGTTAAAAAGGCTTGCTTTTTGTAGTAGTTTTCAGATCCAACTGCTACAAACATTAAACATTTATAGCAGTTTCTCTGAAGCCGTTGTATAAACCGCTACAAAATACAAAACCCTACGTCATCTAGCTTGAAATTTTGTAGTGATTAAGTAACCACTACAAATGTCTTAACCCTTGACATTTTGTAGTGGTTTTGGAGATATAACCACTACAAATTGCTGACAGTTTGCATTTTGTAGCAGTTTCAAGGTAAAACCGCAACAAGCTTTCATCATTATTGAAGATAGTGCAGCACGCCACGTGAAGATTGGATTTTCAAAATAGATGCCAACCTTAGATGAAAAAGTCACTGACCAATTTTCATCAGAGGGTGGCAGCTCTATTGCAATCTAATCTTTTGTTCCGTGTTTCACTATGTTCTGAAAATGATCTAACGTTGGGGTTGAAATATTGTAGCAGTTTTGATATAACCACAACAAATTATGAATATTTATGGTGGTTTCAACCTCTGTTTTTCCAAACGAACACAAATGTTGTGTTTCTTAGCATTCTGTAGCAGTTATTGAGATATAACCGCTACAAATGTATGTGTCATTACTTTTTGTAGCGGTTTTTCTTTGAAATCGCTACAAACGTTCGTCATTACTCAAGATAGTACAACATGCCACGAGATGACTAGATTTCCAAGATAGACGCCACTCTTTGACGAAAAGTTCACTGACTTATTTTTGTCAGAGAGGGGCAGCTATCTTGCAACTCAATCCTTCGTTGCATGTTGTACTCTCTTGTGAAACGATTTGAGGAGTGGGGGGTATATATAGGTTGAATATTTGTAGTGGTTTTGACATAACTGTGACAAATTATGAATATTTGTGACGGTCTTAGTGTTTGTTTTCTATAACCGCGACAAATGTTGTGTCCCTTGACATTTAATAGTGGTTATTATCCAATAACTGTGACAAAGTACCCGCTACAAAGCTTCGTGCCATTACACGCCAAGCTGGCGGCAAATTTTTAGCGGTTTATTTTTTATAACTGCTGCAAAGTTCGTAAAAAATAAGCCCACGTTTTGGGGGGATTGTTGCCACTACAAATTTGTAGCGGTTTTGGTATTAACCGCTACAAAATCTCATATTTGTAGTGGTTTTTGTCAACCACTACATATGAAGCGCAATAAAGTGTCAATTTTTGTGTGTGTAGTACTTCTTGTTTATCTTTGCTGAATGAAGGATAGGATATCATTCTTCAAAAATATAAGAAGTTGGGAAAGCATTTATGTTATGGATTTATCTGTCATAGTGGTTCTCTCATCAAAAAAATTCCAAGGAAAAAAAAAACGGACGTTAATTAAAAGAGAACTCAAAAGTTAACCCGGAAATTACGTCTTCATTGCATCGCTGGATGATTCAAACATTGACCAAGTCAAGTCAATTTGATGAGATTAGTTAAAATTAAATAACGAAATACAACAATTGTAGATAGATATTTTTAATGCATAAAAAAAAATTTGTTAAATAGTTAATTAAAATATAATTAAGTATTAATTTGGAAGTCAAATATATAAAATAATTATTTCAAATTCATTTTAAGTGTCAGAAATTTAACTGGTTTAAAAATTACCATACCAGATTTTAAATTAAGAAAATAATCTCTGATCATTCTATAATTAATTCACATTAACAAACTCGTACAAATAATATTCTTAAGTTGGAATTTCACGGGGAAGAAATCAAGAAAAAACCACGAAACAGTTAGGAAATGGCAGAATCTCAACACTTTCGGTGAAGAGTTTGAGATTCTGCAATTTCACGTGTAGGTCTTCAGCTGCAGCAATCCTTTCTACTCATTAGCGATTCTGATCTGGCCATGGCTACCGTTGCATCATCAAACATATACTTTCTCTTTTTGGTATATTTTCTATGTGAAACAGTATTCACACAACACATACCACTGGGCTCTTCACTTTCCCCCAATGTTCATCCCGCTTCATGGCCTTCACCTTCAGGTCGATTCGCATTCGGCTTTTACCAGCAAGGCGATGGCTTCAAAGTTGGAATCTTGTTGTTCAATGAGAATAATAAAACCATTGTTTGGACTGCATATCGTGATGATCCTCCTGTATACTCAAAAGCAAAGCTTGTTCTAACCATGAGAGGTGAGCTTCTTCTTCAAACAGGTCCAGGGCAAAAGAAGGTTCTTTCTCACGGTAACAATGGAACTGTTTTCTCTGCTTCCATGCGTGATTCTGGAAATTTTGTTCTGCAAAACAAAAATTCCGATATCTTTTGGCAGACTTTCGATCACCCAACTGATACTATATTAGGGAGTCAAATTCTAACTAATGGGAGTGAATTGGTGTCTAGTTCATCAGACACCAACCAATCTTCTGGAAGGTTTCAATTATCGATGCAGAGTGATGGAAACCTTGTTCTGTATCCACGATATTTTGATACCTCAGCTTCGGATGCTTACTGGGCCTCGGACACTGGAGAAGGCACTAGTTTCAAATATTATCTTTTCCTCAACAACACAGATCCTGGGCCCCTGTGTATTGTAGAAGCCAATAGTTTCTACTCAGAAATACTTTGGCAAAGGGGTGATAGCAGCTTCAAAGGAAACAACAATATTTATCGTGCAACTATTGATTCTGATGGAGTTTTTCGACTCTATGCTCATTATGAACATGTAAATCGGACACATCAAGTTAAAATGTTGTGGTCACCGCCAGAGTTGAACAATTTTTGTAATGTGAAGACTTTTTGTGGATTCAACAGCTATTGTACCATCAATGACAACCAGCCTTATTGCAATTGTCTTCCCGGAACTGATTTTATAGATCCAAGACAAACAAATCTTGGATGCAAAAGGAACTTCTCAGAAGTTGAATGTAGAGGTGGAGAAGATAATGCAAACTTTTATTACATGTCTCCCATGAGTACTATGAACATAGATGATCTTCCTTATACAGAGGAAGACATTCTAGAGGAGGAATGCCCAGTTTCATGTTTGCAAGATTGTTACTGTGGGGCTGCCTTTTATGATGATAATCGCTGCAAGAAACTAACGCTTCCTTTAAGATATGTTAGAAGAGATTTTTCCTCCTTCACAATATACTTCAAGGTGGGACTTCATAGCCTGGAAAGCAACAATGATAATCAACCACCTCCCATCAAGACTACCAGTAAGAAAGCAATTAAGGTGATCATTCTCATTGTCTTGGGTTTTGCTGTTCTTTTGTGTTCAGCTGTCGCAATCTCCGGCCGTTTGATTTTCAATATTGGAGTCTTAAGTTACAGGAGGTTGTTGGAGATGGGAGATTTAGGTTTGAGCCAAGGGATTACTCTGAGGGTATTTTCATACAATGAGCTGAAGAAAGCAACAAATGGTTTCAAACAAGAGGTGGGTAAGGGTTCGTTTGGATCAGTTTATAAAGGAACTTTACTCAAGGGAAGAAGACTTATTGCAGTAAAAAGGCTACACAGATTAATTGAAGAAGGAGAGAGAGAATTTCAAGCTGAGATGCAAGCCATTGGGAAAACCAACCACAAAAACTTAGTTCGCTTGCTTGGATATTGTGCTGAGGGATCTAAAAGGCTTCTAGTTTATGATTTCATGAGTAATGGCTCCCTTGAGAAGTTTATCTTTGGTGACAGTACTGTTCGTCCTGATTGGGATCAGAGAAGAAGAATAGTGCTAGACATTGCAAGAGGCTTACTGTATCTCCATGAACAATGCAGGGCTCCCATTATTCATTGTGACATAAAGCCTTCAAACATATTGATGGACAAGTTTTTTACAGCTAAAATATCAGATTTTGGTTTGGCAAAACTTCTAATGCCAGATCAAACAAGAACCTTCACTCAAGTTAGAGGGACAAGAGGTTATCTGGCTCCAGAATGGAACAAGAACACTCCAATAACAGTGAAAGCAGATGTTTATAGCTACGGAGTTATGTTATTGGAGATTGTATTTTGCAGAAGAAGCTTAGTGGTCAACATGTCAAATCCAGAGCAAATTGTTCTCTGTAATTGGGTGTACAAGTGTTTTGTTCGGCGAGAGTTAAACAAGCTTGTTCTTGGGGAAGACGTGGACCTAACGATGCTAGAGAATATGGTGAAAGTGGGGATATGGTGTGTTCAAGATGAGCCTTTTCTTCGTCCATCAATGAAGAGTGTAGTGTTGATGCTTGAAGGAATTACTGAGGTGGCTGTCCCTCCTTGTCCATCTCCTAATTCTTGAGTGATTTATTCCTAAAAAAGAAAGAACAATTTCGTGTTGGTTTGATTTGCTTTGTTTTATTATTGTGTTTGTGTAACAGTAGTATATATATAGTTCTCTAAGCTTTGGTCAGCTTGTAGTTGCAAATAAAAGAAGGAAGCACTTGATGAGATCAGTTGTATTTTGATTTCCCTCGTCTAAAATGATTTTGGGCTGTTTTGTAACACAGATCACACGCACATCACCTAGAATTGTTATTATTGTTATGTTTGTTAGAAAAATTAATTCATGAGTATAACTTTTTATATATATAATTTTAGGTGAGTTAGGTTCTTGGCCTCACCAGGATCAGGGCATACCTCCGAACTCAAAGAGCACTTACAAAAATATATAGAGATCGCCCACCAAGGTATTCATATCGGTGGGATTTGAACCTACAACCTTATAGTTATATGTAAAACCCTAAAAATCCCTAAGTGAATTATTGGGTCATAAAATAGCCAAAAAATATTATGATAAATCCTGAGAGGCAAGTAAATATTTATTAAAAATCAGAGAATATGTTGTCTCTAATTTAGATAATTTTTGGGATTATTTTCCTTGGAAAATAATAAGGCGAAATTAAATATTATTTTGGGGATCATAAGTGACCCCATGATTTTTAAAATAATATATGTAGCATAAATTACCAATGTCAGTGCAATAGTTGTGAGAAAATAATTAATCTTAATTAAGAAAATTATCATCAATTAGTAAGTGGTTAGATAAATAATTAATGGCTAATTGTTTAAACATGGAAAAAGGGAGTGTTTAAAGTTAATTAGGTGCAAACCCTAATTAAAGATTTGTGACCAATTAAAGGTCAAGTTTAGCAAAAAGGTGATTGCTAATTAATTAGACATTATTAAGAAATGTATATGATAAATTACACTTAATCCCTAAAAGCTTAATTAACCATAAAGTAATCCTTGGCAAAATACAAAAACCAATGGGATAAATAGCTACAAGGTATATTAAATCATATTGGAAATTAAATAACAAAATAAAAAGAAAACAAAAAGGGGTGGGGGACGTTTTGTGAAGGGAAATAGAAGAGGAAAAGAAGAAGAAATATGTAGTAAACTTAGTTAAGAAGTTATGTTGAAAAGTCAAATAAAAACACAAGCCAATGAGAACATAAAGCATGGGATATTTGAAGCATATTCTTTGGCCAAGAGTTGCCCATGAATTTCAAAAATAATAGAAGAAAAGAAGAGAAAAATGTGTGTAGTGTGAATGCAAAATCAAGTGGAAGGAAAGAGAAATGAAGATAAGGGATATTTTGAGAAAAAGCAAGTAGGATAAATGAGAACCGATAGAAATTAAATCCTACCTTGAAATCCTTGGATTAAGTGGAAAACAACTGGACATATTATGAATCAGTGTAATTTTGTCCCGAAGTTGACATTAGCCGAAGTCATTTCCATAACCGACGGCGTTTATCCGAAATCTTCAGCAAGCTATGAAATACCCTTAATGGGATCATAAATTTTTTTATTCCAAACATTTCTTAAGAGAAAGAATAGATCTCCAAGGTGACATTGAGGAATTTTTGAGGTTAGTTAAGATTACGCGATTAGAACACCGAACATGGGAATTTATCGGTAAGAATCCATAAAGCACATGGATAACATCACATGGATGATGTCATATGGAGGAAAGAGAAGAGGATGGATGGTTGAGATCAAAACTTCTTCACTAAGTTAGATCCAAGGGTTGAAAATGAAGAAGAGAAAGTTGGAAAGAACTACCAAAATGCCACACAAGAATTCTATAAATAGGCACCATCTTTCATTTGAAAGCTCACCAATTCATGAGCCAATTCGAAAGTTAGAGAGAAGGAAGAGAGAACGAAGAGCTTGGAGGAAGTAGTAGCGAAGCCATGGGTAAGTTCTTCGGTCCCTAGTCTTGAGTTCTAGTTTTGTTCGGTAGTTCTTGAAGTTCTAGGGTAGATGTTGTTTTGATCTTTAATCTTCCAGTATATTGTAGATATCATGTTTTAGGGTTAAATATGATATATATTTCGAAAATTATGATGGAGATAGAGATATGTCAAAATTTTGGAAGATTAGAGTCAAAGTAACAAAGTTCTGGCGAAATTTCGCCGATTAGTGAGGTCAGAGGTAAAATGGTAATTTGGGACTAAAGTGTCTGTTATAATGATTGATCATTAATAGAAACGTTATTATCCTTATAGGATATTTGTGATTACGCTCTGATCAACAGTTGTACCGAAATTTTCGTCAATGAAGGTACGTTCGTGTACTGTAACACTAACTCTGATGTTTATGGTATGCGTATATGTGTTATGTGTGTTGTATGCATATTGGTGGTATGTTATTTGGATACACAGCGGTGTTAGACGACAACTGAACATATGCATGCGTTGGGAGCGGTATATCTGTAATGCTGGGAGCGGTACATCTGCATTGGTTGTGTGTGATAAATCTGTTGTGTGTTTATATACTGTTAAGGTTGTGAGTATCTGTAATACATATGTATGTATGTAAACATGAGGTTAACCGTTACCTGAGGTTCGGTGTATGGGCATTGGACCTCAGTCTTAAATGATAGTACAGGTAAGGATCAGGAACAGAGAAGGCACCGGTAGACGGAGCCTTAAAGAGGAAGCTAGGGGCAAAGTCGTAATAATGCACTGAGGGTCGAGTCAAGAGCCGGAAGAAGATTATCAGAGCCTGTTATCAGGCATGGATCTAATAAAGTTATTTCGAATAGTTTGGTGTCGAAGGCAAGGCTCGTCTATGTGGGTCAGCCATTAAGTCGCCGTGAACTCGGTGAGGCCCCCATGATAGACACTTACCTGGCCATTCTGTTCGGTTAACGGAGTTAGGTTCATTGCCCCAAGTCTGGTCAAGGCTTGTGATAGGGCAAAACTTTAAAGCCTATAACTCCACAAGTATACGGGCCGTATCAAGTAATAAAGTGATAAGAAAAGTATCGTTCCCACGAGGACTTAGTATCACAAACTTTAGTTAGGCATTAATTTCACAATTTCGTTTAAGTTGAGAAAACTAGATTGAATTTAATTAAAAGAAAAGAAAATTGATAGAGAAAACGCAGCTAGGGCATAGAATTCCCCTATGTTCCTCTAAGTATTTGAATTAAATCCCTAATTGATTATTATTCCCATGATTGACGATCAATTCTCTAAAATTAGACTAAGTCCCAATGTCTTGACGCTACCTTAGTCCGTTATCTTTGAAAACAACCTAATGTCTTAGTATTGTTTGGAAAGATTATATAAACCAGAATTATGAGATCGCATAAACTCGTAAGCCTATGTCTAGGTCATGCAACTCTACGATGAATTAACGGTTCTAGTTAAATGCACCAACATCTCTATTGTCATACACCAACCTATGAACAATCTAAAAGGTGATCAATCTTTAAGAAAGCTTTAAGCAAATATAATTCATTCAATCATGGTAAATAACGTTCAAGAGAGAATTCAAACAAATACTCAAATTCGCATAGGGTTCATCCTTGCCCTAACTACTAAAGAAGACTAGCCAAGCATGGCTAGGTTAACAAAATAAAAGAAAAGAGATGAAAATCAGAATTGTTCTTGCGTCTTTCTTTCTTTCTTCAGCCGTCTCCTCCTCTTTTTTTCTTCCCTCTCTTCATATATATAGCCTAAATATATCTTAGGCCGTCGGTCATTGATTCTCCTTTTCTTATTAAAAAGATATCTCATATCTTGTAATTTACTCCACCAGATTACGCAATTGATTTTGTTTCTATTTTTCTTTCTTGGGACCACCGAGATTGGTGATTGCATATCCTCTTAATTGCTTTTTCTACTTCTTTCCAAATCAGCTAATATTTCTGCAAAATATAATAGGAAATAAGTAGATTTTATGTCAATTTATTCTTTGACCCTAAGTTTGATTCAATGATGGAAAAGTTTATAAAAGATAATTAAATAGGCATATAATATTAATAACTCCAGCTAATTCTCATAAAATATACACCTATTTAATCATAAAATATATACTTATCAGCTTGGTCTAGGTTGTATAGTTACTTTTTGAGAAATGTAATTGTACAAAGCTCTGTATATTGTATCACATGAATATTCCTTCGGGAAATTTTTAATATACCAGCATATGCCTGGCATCATCATATGTCGGGGTATGTTTATATCAGCTACTCATCATTGTCCAAATGTTAATACATGCTCTCCGTTTCCGCAGTACTCTGATGTAGCACCTCAAATTCTATTGAATTTTTCTAAAACCAAGTGTCAACCGACACCTTTTGACGTATGGAATTTGGGATGTTACATTATAAGACAACTCATTTACCAACTGGATCAACCTTTGTTGGTAGTTTAATATAATCTCCTAAAAATGATTTACTATATAACTTATATATGAAACACTAGGGGTGGAAACAAGTTAGATCAAGTTTTAGCTAAATAGCATATAATTGATGCATAAATATTAAGTTTGGGTCTGGCCTAAATGTTGGCTTGTTTTAGGCTTGTTTGTGGTTGAGCCTTCAAAAGGCCTAAAGCATCTTTAAAGGCATATTGGCAATTTAAGCCTTTAAAAATGTTTTATATTGTTGGCTTTCAAGATAGTAAGTATGTTTTGAGCCTACTAAAGTCTACATTTATAAAGACTTTTGGTAGACTTCAAAACCTACACGCATTGTTGTCAAACTCTCAAATTGATTCTCTCAGTTTATTGTTTTTAAGCTTCGAACTTGCAAAATCATGCCAAGTCACTCTTAAACACATATTAATTGTAAACTCAATTAAACCTACAAGTTCACACACCAAGTTTATTATTTTTATGTTTCTAGCTTACAAAAATTGTGTTAACTTATCACTCTTAAACTCGTACTAACTTTTTTTATTTGATCATGCTCAAAGGCTTTATAGATGAATTTTATAGAAATTTCTTTGTTACGCATGATAACTTATCAAAGTTGATGGATTTAATTTCAATTATTTGGATTTAAATTGTATTTAAATTAAATTGTTGTCATGATTAATGCTGTAATTATTTAATTATACACTATTAATATATACTTATTTTTAAAAGTTTACTATTGAGTTCACATATGAGTTTATATCATTATCAAGAGTTTACTTAAGTTCTTAAATTTGACAACCTTGCCTACACAAATACATATTGTAGTCTTTAAATAGGCTCAAAGCCTCTTTATATATATATAGATATAGGAAAAACGACACTTAAATATAATTTCAACTTACAAAACCTAAAAAAGTCTAATAACAAATGAAAATGACAGAGAGAGGATGGGGAGGAACATGAGTTTTTAAAGTGCTAGTGATTTTACAATAATTCCCATACTATTTTATTTATATATAAAAAAAAAAGTGATGTAAGATGTAACATCTCCCAAATTTTTGGACCAGAAGGTTGGAAATAAAACTGAGATAAGAAGGCTTATTGCCAGTTGAGTTCAAAATTTTTAAGCTTATTATGAGAAAAAACTTAAAATAATTATTAAAATTATTTTGGACTTTGAGAATTTGGGAAGGTTATGAAATAATATTTCGAGGATATAGAAATATTATAATGGAATTAGTCATGGGAAATTTAGTCTGGAAAAAAAATGTTAAAAGTAATATTTGAAAATTTACGCATATTTTCTATAAAATGAAGGACAAATGATTAGAGAATAATTCTTGCCCTAAATGTTTAGAGACAATATTTTATGGCCTAATGGAAATAATTGAGGATAGAATAAACCCAAGGAATAATTACAAGGGATAGACTATAACTGAATATTAGTTAGAAAAAGGGACAGTAAGAATTAGTAAGTGTTTTGTGGTGTTGGATCATATAAGTAAGCACACATTCCCTCATAAAAAAAACCCCGCTGGGAGACTCTCCCATCAAAACCAGGTGCGCGACGCGGGTCGAATCCGGATTAGTCGGGGCGAAGCACTGGTGAACAGGGTGGCCAACCAAAAAAAAACACACGCCAGCCCAATTCATTAAACCCAACACTAGGCATGGAAATAGGCCAGGCTAGGCCAGGCTTTGGCTAAATCGGCCTAAGCCTGCAATGGGGGCAGAAGGCCTGAGCCTGAATTCAGGCCTTTTTCTAGGCTCAAGCCTGAGCCTTCATAAGGCCTGGTCGAGCCTGAAGCCTTTTTAAAGGCCTTCTTACAATGTAGGCCTTATATTACAAACCTTGGAGACCATAAATAGGCTTTGTACACTTTAAAGCCTACCAAAATTTATAAAAATATATCTTGGAATTATAATATAAGAATGAAAAACAATAAATTTTATCTTATTTATATGATATAAATATAAATATTTATTTAATATTTAAACAGGCCAGGCCTGCAGGCCTGTAGGTCAGGCCTTAATAAAATAGGCCTAGCCTATTTACATATTCAGGCCTTTAAATAGGCCTTGCCCTGACCTTTTTAACAAATAGGCCAGGCCTGACCAGGCCCTAAATAGGTCAGGCTGTAGGCCGTCTGATAGGGGTCTGGCCTATTCCCACCCCTACCCAACACACATGCATTCCATAACCCTTTCAGTCCTATAAAAAGAACACGTAGAACACACATATCCCATGCATTTGGACAACAAAACAAAGGCCCACTATTCTTTAAATAGCCCAACATACACAACACACACACTTTGCATAAACACACATACCCAGACCTATGTAATGCGCACACACCATCAGCTAATTTTTATTCTACCATTCTGAATGAGTGTCTCTCTAATTTGAGGACCTGGATTATTCATGAGAGTCTGGGACCCATTGATGTAATATTTTATTTGTAATTTAGGCTTCGTGCCTTCCTTCTTAGCGAAAAAAAACCATCAGCTAATTTTTTAATTCTTGCCAGTTCATTCTTCTTTGCTTTATTAAATTTTCGCCACGCAAACTCCCCGATTATTCATTAAGATTTCTTTAGCCCATTTTTCCTACTCGCTTGAGCTTCCTATCGAAACGCACAGCAGTAGGTGTGTGTGTATATATATATATATATATATATATATTATCAGCACTTAAATTCATTTATTCATATCAACTGAAAACACAAAACCACCGTAGAAAAAAATGTCAACACTTTCGTCGATCAACTGAGCACACGCAACAGTGCCTCTCGAGCCCAACGTTGTACTTGTAATACCCTAAAAAAATCGTATTTACGATAAATATCATAAATTAGGTAATATTACCTATTGGAAATAGGTGAATATGTGGTCTCAAACCTGGATTATAATTATCGTATTTTCTAGAGAAATTTCTAGTGAAATTTGAGGGAATAAAGTGTCAAAAACCCTAAAATGCATTTATGGGTCATAAAATACCCTGAGAAAATTATGATAAAATCCTTAGAGACAATGAAATATTTATTAAAAATAGGAAAATATGTTGTCTCTAATTTAGATAATTTTTGGGATTATTTCCCTTGGAAAATAATGAGGCAAAATTAAATATAATTTTGGGGAGTATAAGTTGCCCCGTGATTTTTAATATTTTACATAGAGCATAAATTACCAATGTCAGTCCAATAGTTGTGAGATAATAATTAATCTCAATTAAGAAAATTGTCAACAATTAGTAAGTGATTAATTAGATAATTAATGGCTAATTATTTAGACATGGATAAAGGAGATATGCAAAGTTAATTATTTAAAACCCTTAAATTGGGATTAATGACCAATAAGGGGTCAAGATTAGTATAAAGAATATTGCTAAGTAATTTGACATAATTAAGAAGTATATAAGGTGAATTACATAAAATCCCTAAGGCTTAATTGACCAACAAAGGATTAAGCAATAAGATAATTGAATACTTAAAGCATATTGGAAATTAATTAGAAAAATAAAAATATGGTCAATGGGGGAGGGGGCAGCCGAATTTGGAAGGAAAGAAAGAAGAGAAAAATGTAGTGTGAAAGCAAAGGGGAAAATATCATGATATTTTGAAGGAAAAATGAGATATTTGTGTAAAAAGCAAATAGGATAAATGAGAACCGATAGAAATTAAATCCTAACTAGAAAACCATGAATTAGGTTCCTAAGGTCAGGGCATATTATAAACAAGTGAACTTTTATCCCGGAGTGGGCTATCTCCAAAGTCATTTCCGTAACCAGCGGAATGATTAAGAGATAAGACGAAAAAGATATTTTTTGAATAGGAGCAGATAAGACAAATGAGAACCAATGGAAAATAAATCCTATATTGAAATCCTTGGATTAGGAGGTTAACATCTGGACATATTATGAATCAGTGATTTTTTGTCCCGAGACTGATGTTACCCGTAGTCATTTCCGTAACCGACGACGTTATCTGAAAATGTTCAGGAGGCTACGAAATACCCTTAATGGGATCAAGAATTTAGTTGACCCAGACATTTCTAAAGAGGAAGATCAGACCTTCAAGACTACGTTGTTGGATTTCTGAGATTAGTTAAGATTACGCGATTAGAACACTGAACAATGGATTTTATCGGGTAAATCCATAAAGTAAGGGATAGGATGATGTCATCAATGACATCATCAACTTGTTGAAGAAGTTGTAGAAAAGTGCAATTTCGCCCCCGAAAACTTCTATAAATAGCCTTCAACCCTCTTTATAATTTCTCACCAATTCACTCTTGTGCATTTCGAAATCTTGGAGTAGAGAAGGAAGGAAGAGCTCTTAAGAAAGTTGTAGCGAAGCACTGGGTAATTTCTTCGGTACCGAGTCTTAAACTTTAGTCTTTCGTTCGGTAGTTATAGTAGAAATGTTAGTTTGATCTTTAATCTTCCAAGTTAGTTTAGATATCATGTTTTAAGGTTAAATATGATATAGATTTCGAAAATTATGTTGGATTTAGATTTATGGCAAAATTTTGGAAGATTAGAGTCAAAGTAACGAAGTTCTGGCGAAATTTTGCCGATTAGTGAAATCAGGGGTAAAATAGTAATTTGGTCAGGGGTAAAATAGTAATTTGGAACCAGAATGTCTGTTATGATATTTATTAGTAATAAATACGTTGTTGTCCTTATAGGATACATGTGATTACGTTCTGACCAACGGTTGTACCGTATATCGTCAACAAAAGTACGTTCGCGTACTGTAACACTAACTTTGATGTTTACTGTATGCGTGTATGTATTATGAGTATGGTATGCGTAATTGTGGTTGATGGTCTGTTGATATGTTGTGAGTGTTGTTATGTGCTTTTGGATACATGCACTCCGTGTGGTACATCTATATGCACTCCGTGTGGTACATCTATATGCACTCCGTGTGGTACATTTACATGCACTCCGTGTGACACATCTGTTATATTGTTAATGTGGTGATTGACTTTGACTGTTATCTATATACTGTATATGTGAATATGAGGTTAACCGTTACCTGGGGTCCGTATGCATTGAACCTCAACTCTTAACATAGCGTCAGGGTCAGGAGGACCGAGGAGAGAGGGAAGTAGCAAGTTTAGAGATCCGGCTGGAGACTATCTTTTGTTGCCACATCATGGGGATCGCCAAAGAGACACTTTTTGTCATTATTTATTTCCAAAAACTCTAAGATCAATGTACCGCTAGTTGGCATTTTGAATATAAATATCAGTTACTCAATTGCTCCGATGCTCTACTCTGATGTTTCAAAGAAAAAAAAGTTATACTGCTTTTGAAAAAGGGATGTTACAGTACTCCCTGTGTTCGCCATGCTTCCCAGTCTGACCACCCCCCAAGTCGTTATATTTGTTCTCTTCATCTTCATTCATCCAGAGAATAACACAAGGAAAGAGACCGAGAAAGTGAGAGTCTAGTCCGAGAGTGTGAACGTGAAGGGAGAGAGGGAGGGAGACCTGAGTCTAAGAGTAGAATCAGAGGGTGAAACCGAGAGAGAGAGTGAGACCAAGAGACAAAAGAGAAACACTCACACATAGAAAGTTGAGAACAAGAAAATCAGAAAGAAACAAGACATATACGGAGAGACGTATCGGAAGAAAGAAGGACCAAACGTGCATGCAAGCTTGAAGAATGACCAAGGTGAGTTCCTTAAGCCCTTCCCTTCTTGCTTCCATGGTTTATGCACAATGGGTTTGTTGGTTAAGGGAATAAAACGCTGAAAACCAGAAACAACTCCGTTTTCGGATTCAAAAATAGAGCAGTAGTGTGTGCTTCTGTTTCATAGTCCAACGTCCGTGTCTTTCCACGAACGTTTTACAGAAACTTTTAGACATATCAACCTTTCCAATGAGCCAAAGAACACCCAGAACAGACGTGTAGATTGAAATATATGATTTTCCAAAGTTTAGCCAAGATCTGGAACGTTTTCTGCACTTCCGGTGAACAGTAATTTTCGTGCTTGATTTTGAAATGGTAAACCTTTTAATTTTTCCTTGAAAATTTTACAGTAATTATTAGACTCCATAAGGTTAAAACGAGCTTTGGAACACCTTAAACGGAGGTCTATAGCTCGACATATAATTTTTGGAAGTTGAGTCATAATTTTGGAAAGTTATCTGGACAATGATCACATTTATGAAATTTGGGAATGATATAGTGTATTATAGCTATTGGTATCATTTTTATGTGAAAGCAGACATGCTCAGGAACACGTATTTTCTGGAAGCACCTCATTTGGACTTTCGTAGAATTAATTACGAATATTCAAAGTTTAATCAGAAAATTATGGATATTGTTTGTGTTTTTCGAAAGTTGGAAATTTTTCCAATCATAAATCAACTTAGTGACTTTAATTATGAAAATAGATTTATCAAGGTTTAAGTAGAAATTGGAATCATTCCATTTGGAGTTGTATCGGTCAAGTTATGAATTTTCTAAATTCTCAAAAAAGTTAAAGGCTGAAGTTTTGATAAGTCTTAAAATAGTCACGTAAGTTGTTAATAGTGCATAACCTTCAAAGTAAAAGTTTTTCTCTTGAATAAATTGTCTATTAAGAGTTATAAAGACTATAAAGTGACAAAGACAAACATTCTAAACATTTTTTAAAGGACATGACTTTTAATAAAATAGATAAATAAATAATAATAAATATTATTATTATTTATTAAGAAGGGTATTTTTAATAAGGGAATTTTTTGGGATTAATTTATTTTTAATCTTCTAAAAATAATTCGCATAGTCAGTTACTTTGCGACTCAAGAAGTGACTAATGACGATGATAAACATTTATAGGCATACTTTGACACCTCTACCGATCCCAACAACTCCGGACAAAGTTAAGGATTTAAGTTTGAGGTGGGTAACTGTTATCTCGTTAGCTTGTATGTATGTATTCATGTATGACTGATCATGGTTGCTACATAATTTGCATATATGTATCCTAGCTATGGATTGGGGCTGCGTGTCCTAAAATGAAGCTGCGTGTTCCAAAGGGCTACGGTCCTTGACTGTTAGCTGCGGTTAACAGTGCGACTTGTTTATTGTGAATTACTCTATGCTTATACATGTGTTATACTGTGATTTATATTTCATACCTGCATATAAGATTAATTGTTACCCCTTGGATTCATTCATTTGAACTCCAGATCGCATGAAAGAGACAGGTGGTGGACCGGGATCAAGAGGAAAGATGCAACTGTAAGGGTTAGGAATCTCTTGGAAAAATATAGGTAGTTGGATTGTATTTTATTGTTTATCATTTGTCTATTATGGAATAATGTATTAACATCCACCTATGACATGGATCCGAATCGTGAAAAATCCATCCTCATGTTTTCGAACTAAGTTATTTTGTTAAAGTTTTATTCCACAATTAAGTCATCCAAATCATTTTGATGCCTGCGCGCTATAACTCTGATGAATAAAGGCGTATTAAGGATGGGCATTACATAAGGCACCTCGTTGGAGCACCACCGACAGCCAGCAAGTATAGTTTGGTTTGATTTTTAAACAAGGTACAATGAGTTATTTTTTTAATAATTATGTAAAATTAAAATATTGCACAAATTCGATTTTTCCCTTAATATAATATTTGCAAAAAAAAAAAGTTAAGAGTCATCGCATTGCCACATCATAACTTTACGCTACCTCCCCGACGATGGTTGTGGTGGTAGAGGTGACGGTAACAATGGTGTAGCGGTGACAACAGTTGCTGTGGCAGGTGGTGACAATGACTGTGGAGGAGGAGGTAGTAGCAGTGGCAACATCGGCTGGTGGTGACAGCGACAATGATGGAGGTGGAGGAAGTAGAGGTGGCAGCAAGGCTTATGCTGGCAGCTATAGCCATAATGGCAGCGGCAACGACTATGGTGGAGGACGGGGTAGTGGTAGTGGCTTGGCAATAGCGATCATGATGGCGGTGATGGTAACGATGGAGGTAGCAAGGGCTATAACACCCCTAATTCCTACGTCCATTATGATGTCCATTTATGTCCTAAATTCCTTATTAGATTAATTGGTGTGAAGTTATCGGAGTGAAGGCGTTAACAGATCAGAGTGAGTCACAACAGAAAGCATGCATAAACGTTTGAACGAATGAGTGACTGATAACATATGCCCAGACATATGCTGGTTGATTTAAATTTCTGAAGGAATATAAGCTTGATACAACTTAAATTCTTTGCGGTGTATACGGTCGGCACGTTAGTAGTACAATTATCCGACTATTCAACAATTATAGATAATACTATCCCAAAATAAAACTCCGGCTAAGTCCTCACGCGTACTGCTTACCCTTTTCTCCAACTCCTGATCCTCCAGATCCTGAAGCTAGGGTAAATTCTGAGATTCAATACCCATTGAATCTCAAGTAACAGTTAACCTCATGCTCAAGTATATACAATATATGTATGACAGATATTCGTTACATTTCAGCATTAACCATACATAGAACACAATCAATGTAAGGTTCACAACACAACAATACATAGCACACAGCAAATGTAATGTTCACAACGTTTGCACTCACCAGTGCCACGCCTCCGCGTGTCCTCAGCGCTAGGAAAACATACATACAGCATTATCATGACTATAACCCGCACAAAGCTGAATGTATATAAACAGGTGATCTAAGACTGAGTCTTAGCCACTGTGCATGACCCAAGACCTAGTCTTGTCCATGACTCTATAAATCATCCTATCATATATAAGCATATAAGACATATCAGAGTTAAAATTATAGTACACGTCCGTACCTTAGTCTGCGTCGCTAGCAGTACATTCACCTTTCGGTACTGATTTCTGACTTTCCTGGATATCCTATAATAGTATCACCGCATTATTTCCCTTATAAATAACATCCTAAGAGATGTCATTGCCACTATTGACCTTTCTACCCCTTGTGGATTTGTTATTCCATTTATTCACTTTTTAATTATTATTAATTAATAATAACGTCATTTTATTTATTATTAATTAATAACTCCCTTTATTATTTATTCCTTTTTTACTAATAATAACAACAATATTTATTTATTCTATTATTATTTTACTATCTATTGGTATTTTCCTACTACTACTTTTAAACTCTCAGGGACTATCCTATCACTTTAAATTAGGAGTCTAATAAATACCAATCATCATATAAAATATGATTTAATGCATAAATTTAATGTTTCTCATGGTTTTCCAATCCATTAACATTTTCTTATAATTTTCCAAATGCACATGAAATAACTTGTCATATATTTATATATGTATTTACAATGACAGCTAGCAAAAACTCCTTTGTTCATGCGTAAATATTAGCAGGTTGTTAGGGTTGTTTCCTACTTCCTAACTAGTAGTTGTTGATTTAGGATTATTTCTTGCTTTATTGCTAGTTGTTATTAATTTTTCATCTGTATAAGTATACCTCATTTAAGAGGAATAAATCACGGATGAATAAAAGAATCACTTGATTATATTTAATTAATTGTTAGTATCTCCTGCAAAATAAAAATAAAGAATCGCTTATTTTTCCTCCTTTATCTTCATTAAATATGGAAGTTAATTTTAATGTTAGTGCATAGATCTCAAAAAGTTATGTGAAATCAAAAAAAAAAAACACTTGATTCGGACTCCCGAGCTAGAAGTTATGGCATTCCGAAGTCTTAACCTTTTTTTTAATGATTTAGTCGACTAAATGGGTGTTTTAGTCGACTAAATCGCGGGAGTCTTCAAAAAAAAAATTTCCCGTGATTTAGTCGACTAAACCATGGTTTTAGTCGACTAAACAGGGGCAGATTGAGAAATAGTTTTCTGACAGAGGCAAATTGGGAAATAGTTTTCTTATAGGGGCATTTTGGTAAATAGTTATTTAATAAGGGGAAAATTGGGAAAATTGTGTGTGTGTTTGTATATATGTATGTATGTTTGTATATATGTATGTATGTATGTTATTTTGAATAGACTGAGACTACATGTTTATATACTAGGCCATTAAAGAAAAAGTCAGGCATATTTAAATAAGGAAGTCTTTAATTTACATATACCTAAAGTCTGGCCTCCTTATTAAATACGTCATGTCTTATCTGTAATACCCTAAAATCTGACTTAGGGTAAATATCAAAATTAGGGGAATTAAAGGGAATAAAGTGCCAAAATTACCAAAATGCCCCTGTGGGCATAAGTGGCCTAGAAAATAGTATGAAAAATCCTAGGAGGCACAGAAATAATTATTAAAATTAGGAGAGTATATTGTCTCTAATTTTAGTAATTTAATAAAATATCACCTTGGAAAAATTATAAGAAGGGAATCAAAAAGTATTATAATGACCAAAATGCCCCCGTAAATGTTATTAAAATGCATGGGACATAGAATTCTAATGTCAGTGCAAAATTTATGAGGTGAGGAGTAATTATAATTGAGAAAATTATCAAAGATTAGTAAGGGATTAATTAAGTAATTATTGGATAATTACTTAAGCATAAACAAAGGAAATTCAAGGATAATTGTGTAAAACTCTAAAATTAGTGATTAATGGCTAAAAATTAGTAAAAATATATTTGCTAATTAATTGGAGAATATTGAGAAAAATAAATGAGATTAGGTATTTTTGAGCTTAAATACAAGAATGGACCAATAAGGGAATTTTGTGAAATTTTTAAGAAAATTGAAATAAATAATTAATTAAAAAAATAAATATTAAATAATAATTAATAAAGGCCAGCCGAATTTGGGCAAGAAATAAGGATAAGAATGAGCTAAAATATCAAGGATATTTGTAAACAAGTGGTAATATTTTAATATATAATTAATTAAAGTAAAAACGTAAAAATAAATAATTGTCTATAGGAAACGGATCCTATCTAGAGAACCAGAAATAGGATTTCTAAAGTCAAGATATAGTATTGATCAATGGATTTTTATCTTGAAGTGGCCTTTTCCGGAAGTTAATTCCGAAGCCGGTAGAGCATTTTCCTAATAAGACGAAATAGGGAAAAATGCAGATAATCACATTTTAGGATTTGAAGAAAATAAATTATAACTCAACATTTGGAGATGAGTTTATGATTATCTGGACATATTTGGAGTCAGTGAATTTTTGTCCAGAAAGTGACAATTCCAGAAGTGAATTACGTAAACGGGCACGTCTTTCGAGAAACTTCCGCAGGACCGTTGGAACCCTATATGGAATCAAAAATTTATTTAACCCGAACATTTCTAGTGAGTGAGAAAAGGTCTTCAAAGTTTTGAGATTTTCCGAGATTACGCGAATCGGACACCGATCGGGACTTTATTGGTCTAAGACCTTCTGGAAGCAAGACAAATGGCATCATTTAATTGGATTCTTGGTTGAATTTGGGGACTAGGCAGGTCGGCCAAGGGAGAGAAGAGAGGAGGAAAACTTGTTTCTTAAGTTTTGAAATGGAGGGCTAGGATTTCATTTCATAAAGTTGATCTGACGGTTGAAAATCATGGAAAAACTCTATAAATAGAGGCCTTTGCCTCTTCATTCTTCACACCATTTCCTTTGTGAAATTTGAAATTAGAGAGAAGTTTTAGATAGAGAAGCTCTGGGGGAAAAAGCAATGAAGCTCTGGGTAAGTTTTTCGGTACTTAAGCTTCCATAGTTCTTTCGGTAATTAGAGTAGAAATGCTAGAATAGTCTTTAATCTTCCAAGTATGATTAGATATCATATGTTAGGGGTATTTTAGTCATTATTTCGAAAATCATGGTGGGGTCGAAGTTCTGGAAAATTTTTGGAAGATTAGAGTCGAAGTAGCGAAGCTCTGGCGAAATTCCGCCAACTAGTAAGGATAGGGGCAAAATGGTAAATTTTACCTAAAATGCCTGTTATGATGTAAATCATTAATAAATTTGATTTATATTTCAAAAATTTTGTTGGAGTAGGAGTTATGTTGAAATTTTGAAAGATTAGGGTTAAAGTAACGAAGTGCTGGCGAAATTCCGCCAATTAGGGGCTCAGGGGTAAAATGGTCATTTTGACTAAAAATGTCTGTCGTAATGATAGATCCTTAACAAGTACATTTTTATGTTGATAGGATATCCCTGATTACGTTTTACCTACTGTCGTGCCGTATTCCGCCAGAAATACCGTATAACATCAACGAATGTACGTCCGCGTACTGTAACACTAATCTGATGGATATAGTATGCGTGTATGTGATGTGTGTGTGGTATGATGTGAGTATGTTATGTGTATATGTGGTGTGTTGTTGGAATGCATATTATGTTAGAATATAAATGTATGCATGCGGGGAGCGATATATCTGTAAGGCTGGGAGCGATACATCTGTAAGGCTGGGAGCGATGCATCTATAATGCTGGGAGCGATATATCTGCATGCTGGGAGCGATACATGTGCATTGGTTGAGTGTGGTTTATATGTTGTGTTGATGTTGTTGTATAACCCATATGTGTGTATGTATACATGAGGTTAACCGTTACCTGAGATCCGATATGTTGGAGTAAGAGATATGTTGAAATTTTGGAAGATTAGAGTCAAAGTAGCGAAGCTCTGGCGAAATTCCGTCGATTAGGGGGTCAGGGGTAAAATGGTCATTTATGACTAAAATATCCGTCATAATGTTTGATCATTAATAAATGCGCTATTGTCCTTATAGGATATCCCTGATTACGTTCTGACCAACCGTCGTACCAAAATTCCGTCAACGAAGGTACGTTCGCGTACTGTAACACTAACTCTGATGGTTATTGTATGCATATATGTATTTCCTCTGTCATGTTGTATTTCCTCTGTTGTGCCTTAACCTTACATGTGACTGTATTGTTACTGCCGTCCATATCCGATTATGTCCAATGTCCATTGTACCTTAACCATACATCCGACTGTATTATTGTCCATTGTACCTTAACCATACATCTGACTGTATTATTGTCCATTGTGCCTTAACCTTACATCCGACTATATCGTTATTGCCGTGCATATCTGATCATGTACATTTCTCATTGTGCCTTAACCTTATATCCGACTGTATTGTTATTGCCATATATATCTGATTATGTATACCCCACATCTGATCGTAGTAAATGTCGCCAAAATTCCATGAGTATCTGTAGTACATATATGATGTATGTAAACATGAGGTTAACCGTTACCTGAGGTCCGGTGCGCGTTAGACCTCAGCCCTTAATATAGCTTCAGGGTCGGGAGGACCGAGGATCGAGGAGAAAGGCAAGCTGCACAATTAGGGACCGGCTGAAGATCTCTTTTATTGCGATGGCGTGAAAATCACTAGGGAGACACTTTCTGTGATTGTATATTACTTTTGAAACACTTCTGTACCGCTGTGTAAACAGCAAGACATGCTACCGTGGGTACTTTGAATATATATATCAGTTACTCTTACGCTTCGATTCTCTACTCTGATGATTTGAAATGATGTTTTGAAAAAAAAAATTATACTGCTTTTGAAAACGGGATGTTAAAAATTGTGCACTTATGACTTGTAATTTAATTACCTAGCTTGTGGTTTAATTGTGGGTTTTTTATGCTGTAAATATATCGTATACTATATTTGTTAATTTCAAGCCTCAACCAGGAGTTAGGGAAGAAATAAAATGAATTATTGGAAGAAAAAAAATGTACACCGGTTGTGACAATAACCAATGCACCAGTTGAAGCATTATAACTGCAACGATTGTGACTTTGTAACCGGTGTAGAAAATCGTTTTGAAGTTTGGACATTTTAAACGTGTCTAAAAGGTATTTTATGAACTTGTTCCAAATCCAAATGAGAAGAGGGACTGAAGGGGAGTTATCTTTTGTTTTTCAAGAAAAATATCAATAGCGTTATAATTTCAGCCATGTCAATATATAAAAAATACTTTTAAAAAAAAAATTTAAAACAAGAAATATGCCAATATTAACAGTATTAACAAATATATACGCATGTAGCATGTTACTCCCTCCGGTCCTAAATATAAGGCCTATTTAACTTTTTTTGAAAAGATTAAATTACTTAATCGTATTATATGTTATGCATTATTAGATTATATATCAGTCAGACAAAATAGTTTGGAGAAAAACGATAAATATAATTGTTTTAAAATAATTTAATTAGCTTTCTGAACTTCTATAAAAAAATTCAACTGGGTCTTATATCACTACAAAAAAAAAGACCATAAGTAGCGGTTAAAATGACATATTTGTAGCGGTTTTAGGTTCTACTAATGACATTTGTAGTGGTTACCTAAACTGCTACAAAATTCACTGTGACAAACTCATTTGTAGCGGTTACGAAAACCCATGCTACTACATATGCTTTGACTGCTACTGTATCTGTAGCGGTTTCAAATGACCGACACTATATAAGGCTACGTTGACGTCTTGTTTGAGACATTAGTCGCGATTATTAAACCGCTACAAATTGAATTTGATTAGACTTATAGCGGTTACCTAACTGCTAATACTTATATGAAAAAGTAGCGCCAAAAGTTCAAAATATTTTGTAGTGGTTACATGACCACTACAACATAATTTTTTGAGTTTTTTTTCCGCCATCAGTTTTAATTCTTTTGAATAATCACCGCTACAAATAAATCCCGCCATTTTTTGGGAAAAAGTTTTTGCCGCATTTTTCAATATTTTATATTTATAGCAGTTCTAACCCACTACAAATTATTCCTGTCATTTTTTTGGAAAGTAGTTTTGGCGCATTGTTCATATTTTTGTTCGTATTTGTAGTGGTTTTATTAACCGCTACAAATTAATGAAATTGAAAAAATATATAAAATTTTTCAATTATTATAGTAATTAAGTAAATATTCTATTACTAATAATTTATATTTTTAGTGAAAATAAAATATATTAAAATGTGATATTTGATTATATAAGGTTATTATATAAGTGTAAAACAATGAGAATATGTAAGTATAATAACAACTAATTATGAGTTAGTTAAAATAACATTGATTCTAAAAAAAATGTGTGTGAAAGTGGATCGAATAATGTATGTGAAAGTAAAAGAAAGTTGAAATATATATGTAATGTTGTTAGTTTTCTATGTGTTTTGATAATAACTGACAATTGTAAATGTAATACCCGGATAATTATTTATCGTAAATATTATATTTTGATAAATAATACCTATTGGAAATAGGTGACTATGTGGTCTCAAATTTTATAGTGTATTTTATGTTATTTTCTAGGGTAATTTCTCTTGAAATTAGAAGGAATAAAGTGCCAAAAATCCCTAAATACATTATGGGTCATAAAATACCCTGAGAGTATTATCATATGTCTTAAGAGGCAATTAAATATTTATTAAAAATAGGAAAGTATATTGTCTCTAATTTTGGTAATTTATTAAATTATTTCCTTGGAATTTAAATAGGCAAAAATCCAATATTATTTTGTGGATCATAAGTTGCCTTATGATTTTTAATATAATACATGGTGCATAAATTACCAATGTCAACACAATAGTTGTGAGAAAATAATTAATCCAATTTAAGAAAATTGTCAACAATTAGTAAGTGATTAAATAAATAATTAATTGCTAATTGTTTAAGTATGAATAAGGGAAATGTCCAAAGTTAATTATATAAAGTCCCTAATTAAAGATTAATGACCAATGAAGGGTCAAGATTAGCATAAAGATAATTGCTAATTAATTATGCATGATTAAGAAAATGTATAAGATTAAATACATGAAATCTCTAAAGCTTAATTAATCAACAAAGGAGAGGATTAAGACACTAATCAAACTTGGTAATAACCTTTGACAAGTCAAACATAAATCAAGGGCTTGGATTGGAATTTATGAAGTTAATCCTAAGGCTATAAAGTGGAATCCTTGTGAAGAGTGATCATCCAAAGAGAGAATTTCTTGCTAAGCTAATATAAATTAATTGAAAAACAAATAAAAAATCAAAAAGGGGAGGGGGAAACCGAAATGGTGTGTGTGTGTGAGTGTGAACATGAAAGAACAAGTTGGCAAGTTGATGAAGAAGAAGATATTTTGGAGGAAAAAGCAAATAGGATAAGTGAGAACCGATAGAAATTAAATCGTATCTTGAAATATGTGAACTAAGTATCTAACATCAGGATTTATTATAAACAAGTATATTTTTAGCCCGAAGTGGGTTATCTCCGAAGTTATTTCCGTAACTTTCGGGGTTAATCCTAAAATGACTAATGGGCTAGTAAAAACCCCAAATCGGACCATAATTCTTGTTATTTTAAGTGCTTCTCAAGAGACTACATAAACTTCAAACTTTATCTCTAGGAATAATTGTGAATTATAAGCACATGCAAATTAACACATAAAGCAAAAGATGTGGCAAGGAAGAGGCCAACAAGGTGTGAGAGGGAGAGAGAAAACGTTTTGAGTGATTGGAGGGTGAGGATGGAAGCTCAAATCTAACCCTAGATCTAATGGTCACAATTGGATTAGAGAAAGTTCAACAAAATTACCCATTTGCCATAGCTTTTTCCTATAAATAGGCACCATCCTCCATTTGAATTCTCACACCAAATTCGAAATCCTAGAGAGAAGTGAGAGCTAGAGAGAGAAGCAGGAAGGAGGAGCAGAGTTCTGGGTAAGTTCTTCGGTCCTTAGCTTTTAGATTCTAGTCTTTAGTTTAGTAGTTTAAGTAGAAATGTTAATTACATCTAGGAAGTAGGAAACAAAATTCCTATTCTTGTTTTTATGCCTCATTGCATTGAAAGATGCCTAACGAGGTAAAAACATGGTAGGGATTGAGTTTCTGAAAGTTGGGAGTCAGAGTAGCGAAGCTCTGGCGAAATGTTATCGGGTAGCGATTTCCTAAAGTGAGGGGTAAAATAGTCATTTATGACTAAAATATCTGTTAGGATATTGTTTATTAATTAAATACGATATTATCCTTATAGGATATTTGTGATCACGTTCCAATCGTCATATTATAGCCGGCTGGAGTCTTAGTTCTAGTTGGCCTTTTCTTTTCTTATATATTTATATATATGTATTATATAATGTTCTGTCATAAGAACATAAGTGTCTAGCCCTAAGTGGGCTAGTATGTTGATATAGGATCAAGTAGCTTTCTCCCAAGTATCCATGGATGAGATATCTCTAAGAATATGTGATCTCTGTGCACACATGAAGGCTTTCACCAAAGGGGTGGGGTGTGTGCTCTGTGTGGCTGAATAGTAAAGGAGAGAGCTTAGAAGATGTGTACCTTTTAGATTAACCAACTATATATAGAGGCTACCTTAGGGTTAGGGTTTGGACTTGTTGGGCCTCTTGTGCCTCCAAGCCCAAATGTACTAGATGTCTCCTGCTGGACCACACCTTGGATGAGCATAATATTTGATTCCATAACAGTTGCCCCAAGCTCGGTAGTTCAGGTCTCTGCGCTGCCGAGATTAATTGACTGCTTTCTGAGATCCCCTGAATCCGAATTTGCTTTCGTAGCCATTTTTCCAAGCTAACTATCTGATTTATATTCCTGCATTTAATAACATGTAAGCAAATCACAATAAATGGAAAATACTTACTGTTTGCGCAAATCGTTTAACTTGCTCATTTCGAATACTTGTCCGAATTTTCAAAAATCACGATCATTGATAATCATGCTTTTCCACTAACAACTCGTTATCCACTCTGTTGCCCTCCATCCTTGTAGTTCAAGTCTCTGGGCTGCCGGGATGTGTTGATTTCCCAACTTGGACCAGGTGTTCGTGATTGTAGGGATTGCTTTCATGCGTGTTGACCTGAGATTCCGGGTTTATATACTTTAAACCGAGATTTCAGGTTTATAAACTGTAACCCCGAGATTCCGGATTATATATTCTAACACTGAGATTCCAGTTTATATACTTTAACTCCGAGATTTCGGGTTAACATACTCTATCACGAGATTCCGGGTTAATATACTCTATCACCGAGATTCCAGGTTGATATACTTTAACCCCGAGATTCCGGGAAATATACTTTAACCTCGAGATTCTTGGTTATACATTGTATCCCCGAGATTTCAGGTTTATATACTTTATCCTCGAGATTCCTGGTTGATAAACTGTAACACCAAGATTCCGGGTTACATACCTTAACACCAAGATTTCGAATGTTTTCCGAGTTTGCATTAACCTCGGTTATTGTTACCATGCTTTTCCACTAACAAATCGTCATCCACTCTGTTGCCCCCCAGCCTGGTAGTTCAGGCTCCTGAGCTGCCAGGATGTGTTATTTTCCAACTCGGACCAGGTGTTCGTCATTGTTGGGATTCCTTGCATGCTTACCCGAGATTCTGAGTTTATATACTCTAACACCGAGATTCCGGGTTATTTACTCTAACACCGAGATTCCGGGTTTATGATTTCTGAAAACGGGTTTGTTTACCCATAATTCAGTCATTCAAATAGATTTGGCAGCATTGTCGTTGCAAATAATCCAATAAAGGACTTTCAAATAGACTTGGCAGCATTCCCGCCTTTACACGGAGCCCGATTTTAACCAGATTTGGTTTAACCGGGATCTTCACACGAAACTCGGATTTAAACTAGATTCAGTTAAACCAAGTCCTCCTTCGAAATTTACACGGATCCGAGATTTTAACCAGATTCGGTACAGCCGGGGTCCGCCTTCTGTCTTTGTTTCCTGCGAAACTTTAAACAGAACTTATCTCAGCTTTACCGTGTGCCAAAGGGGGCACGTTTTAACCGTTATCTCCACGAAGCCCGGGTTTTTAACCAGATTCGGTTTAACCGAGGTCCGCCTTCAGCCTTTTCGTAGGGACGACACTCCACAGTTTCTCCAGGGTTCAATTAAGGAGCGCAGATTTTACTGTATAAAATAGACTTGACATGATTCATGAAAACAAGTTTGTGTACGTCAGATTCATGCATGTATATAAACTTGACATGATTCACGAAAACGGGTCTGTGTACCACGAACTCATACATGTTTAAATTGGACATGATTTTCGAAGATGGGTTTCTTTACTCTGAATTCGTACATGTTTAAACTGGACATGATTTTCGAAGACGAGTTTCTTTACTCAGAATTCATACATGTTTAGACTGGACATGATTTTCGAAAACGAGTTTCTTTACTCAGAATTCATACATGTTTAGACTGGACATGATTTTCAAAAACGAGTTTCTTTACTCAAAATTCATACATGTTTAGACTGGACATGATTTTCGAAAACGAGTTTCTTTACTCAGAATTCATACATGTTTAGACTGGACATGATTTTCGAAAACGAGTTTCTTTACTCAGAATTCATACATGTTTATAAACTTGGTGGCATTGTCGCCTTTATACGGAGCCAGGGTTTTAACTAGATTCAGTTAAACCAAGGTCCGTCTTCAAAATTTACACGGATCCGGGATTTTAACCAGATCCAATGCAACCAGGTCCGTCTTCAAAACTTTACAGGGATCCCTGATTTAAACTAGATTCAGTTTAAATCGGGTTCTCCTTTAAAAATCATATACTTTTCAAGCATTAAATATCCAATGGAAACATCATATTTTCGGACATTGGAACTCTAGTAATAATTTGCCTAGATTTTTTATCTCTACTAGTGCAACAATTATCATTGAGCAAAATCGAATGGCCATTATCCACTAACTATCCAACACTAGGCAGATTATGAGATAGAGTAGGAACATGTATTACATCATGTACAATTTTAGCATTACCTTGACTTATAACAACGCTAGCAGTACCTTTACTTTCAGCTGGGATATGCTTGTTGTCACCAAGAGTTACATCTGATTTTTGGGACTCATCAAGCTCCTTACATAAAGATTTTGTTCTTCCAGTGTCTTTGTCAACGAGCAAATGCATCAAAGTCATAGGCTTTAATTTAGCCATTGAAATTGAAGCCTTGCAATTGTTCTTGGAGTGGAACATTTGGCTTCAAGTGTAACCAGACTTGTTTAGTCTAATACTAAAAAAACCTTTAAGTTGAGCCCCTGCATGAATCAGGCTGCATCGCTCTGTAATTTGGAGGTTGACCTAGTGAGATATTACAATTTCACACTCTAGCTCCTCAACAATAGCAAATTGATTGTTATTTTCAAAATGAACTAGTTAAGGAGCATATGAATATGGGGTTTGATTATCATATGGCCTTTTTTAGTATCCAAAATGAGGCCCATATTTGATCTCGGTACGAGCACGTTTTGTAGGCTCCACCACTTATAGAAATCCCCTTCAACAAATCATTCATCCAAGACTACTTGCCTGGTATTATATTGAAGCTTTTTCTTATTTTTGTGCCAACAATATTGTTGATAATGTCAAAGCTTGTGGCAACCATCAATCTCGAACATCTCGGCATGCCCCCACAAATGATAGGCATATTACACTCAACATGCCCCCACAAATGTTTTTCCAGCTGAGGTTGCAACAAAATGGGAAAATAAAGATAAGGAATTTCGGCATCTCAGGATCTTGGTTCAACAAACTTTATATCCCGACATTCCTAGCATCTCAGATCCCGGCAACTCCAACCTTAGCACCTCAGAAGAGGAACCTGACATTGTATCTCGGTATCTCGACTCTATACCTCGGCATTTCTTCATCCCCGCACCACGACATCTCAGGGCCAAGATAAAAAACGAAACAAATAAAGTTCAGAATCATGATGCTCGGCCCAAATAAATTTCGACTCGGATGGAAGTATCAACTTAACCCGGTTATAACATTCGAGGCACCCCATCATTTTGAGGTAGAGTCATATCCCCATTTTGGCAATACATCTCGGCATCCTCTTCATCGTGGCATCAAACCTGACTCGAGAAAGATGCCTCCATGAAAGCCAGCATCAAATCTGTCCTGGGATAGATGGTTTTAGAGAACCCCAACAAGATGACGGGGTACCTGTTTGATAAGAAGAGGGGGCATGGAATTGATTTCATTGTTGTGCCGATTTTAATTATCTCGGGAATGTAGCTGGGGTGGCTTCAGCTATCTCTATTCTGATGCAATCTTGAGATTGCAAATTTTATCCCGGCTCCGATGCTCTCTGTTTGGCACAGCAAAGCACCCTTCAGTTATCTCGCTCCGTCACCATGTCAAGTTTAGATATCTTGAAAGCATTATCTCGGCTTCAGGGCTTCAATAAGTGATGCATGCCGACTCCAGTAAAAGAAAAAACATCATCATGTCGGTATATCATCATCTCAAGAAGGACAAGAATACTAACACTTCTCGGCACACCGTCAACTCGACACCCAACCATCTCGACGTCTCAAGATCGCATCAAATCCAACACGCTTCTCTGAAATCCCTGACTCGGCATCTCAGAATCTCGGCCTCTCAATACATCTCAAGCCTTGGCTACTCCAATCTCGGACTTCAAACGATTATCTCGAATCAGGAAAACCCATCATGGCCCGCTGAGTTTTGGTAACAAGTCCTTTCTTATGATCTCGGCTGCCGGCTTCAGGTAACAGGTCCTGAGGCATTCCGGCGTTGAATAAATGAAGGCATCCCGAACTTGGATCTAGAGGCACCTCGCCCAAAAAACACCCTCATCGATTAAGCGCCCTTCTCAATGGATTTGACTATAGCAAGGAATCTCGGCGTTTACCGACTTTGTCTATCTCGGCGCAGAAACTGCCATTTTCACTAATAGATATCCTTGAATAGAGTGAATCTAAGGAATCACTAATGGGTACCGAAGTAGAGCTTACTAAAATTTGAATCAAAAATAAAGCTCCCAAATAATCTCTGCTCCTTCAATACCAATAATCTAAATTGCTCAGCAGCTTCAAAATCACAAACTCCTTTGATTCTCTCTGTCGCCGCAAAACACGAGAACAAGACCAGAAGACTGGTCTTGGAAGCTCTCATCGACATAATCAAGAGAAAAGGACCAGAAGTTTCACCTCTCGACCATAAGGCTTTAGCCTATTAGGGATTAAAAATCAGAGGCATAGGGAAAATAGGAGGTTGACACCTGGACGTTCGAATTTCAGCCCAATGTTTGGTACTAAGGCTCTTGGTCTTATTGATTTTACTGCAGTTGATTTTCCCCCACTCGAACTGGGTTTCTCGACAACAATACGAGCAAAGGCATCTGACTACTTCTAGTGGTGACCATCTTTGGTCATGGGAATCGAAATTTACCGACTCCCCACGGACGACGCCAATGTTCTGTCATAAGAACATAAGTGTCTAGCCCTAGGTGGGCTAGTATGTTGATATATGATCAATTAGCTTTCTCCCAAGTATCCATGAATGAGATATCTCTGAGAATATGTGATCTCTGTGCACACATGAAGGCTTTCACCAAAGGGGTGGGGTGTGAGCTCTGTGTAGCTGAATAGTAAAGGAGAGAGCTTAGAAGATGTGTACATTTTATATTAACCAACTATATATAGAGGCTACCTTAGGGTTAGGGTTTGGACTTGTTGGGCCTCTTGTGCCTCCAAGCCCAAATGTACTAGATGTCTCCTGCTGGACCACACCTTGGATGAGCATAATATTTGATTCCATAACATATAATAGTTTATTTTGGCCAATAATTTGACCCCAGCTAATATCTTATCTTTTCTATAATTATACTCTCTTTTTTTATTAGAACAATGTTTGGTTCATTACTCATGATTGTGAGATGAAAGTAAAATTCTTGTTTGAGATGCCTACTGAAAAGGTTAGTATCATCTTATATCCAACACTACTCATCTTCATTTGAAGGACTAAATACCCAAAATCACTTCTTTTCACTTCATTCCTTTTATAAAAGTTATTCTACGTATTTTTCTCTTTCTAATAAGGGTAATATTGTGCTAATTAGTGAAAATTTTAAGGTTATGATTTGGGAGAGTCTTGAGTTTTAACAATGGATAACTATATATATATATGTAGAGGATGGTTAATGGCTAATTTTAATCTGTTTAGATTTATTATTTGGTTGTATTATGATTTTATAATGAATTTATCTTTAAAAAATAGATTATCATAGGTTATTTGCTTAGCTAAAATTAAATCAGATTTGTATGTTTTTTTAAAAATAAAATAAAATTTGGGGTTCATATTATATTTCTCTTATTTTCTTCAATTATTTTGTCTTGAGATAGGTGGAATGCGCATTTAAGTGTTAGTTTTGTGAATTGAGTAGTACTATAAAAATTAATGTTTAATTAATGACACAAGATACTAATTAACACTGACAACAATATATATTCTGGGTCACCAAGTTTGTTATAGGTTGAAAAAGATGAGTAAAAATAAACAGAAAAACATATATATGTTCTTTAAGAAGAAAATAACTTCAAAAAGTGATATATATAAGAAAATAATTTTTGAAAGTGATGCACCTTGTAATGAGTCTCCTTCCAAACGTCATAGAATTTTTGTTTACTATGTTATCTTTTGATTTATTATTGTCAGTTATTATTTATTTGTATTTTCAATGTTATGTGATATTATTTAGTAAATAGTCCAATATGTTTATTTTTTGGCCCGAGTTAAAATAATTTCCTGGTTCCACCACTATCTCTTGTCATCTTTTTCCTGTATTATATTCTCTTTTATATATTATTTTTCTCATTACTACTTTATTTTTTACTTGCCCTTTATAAATAAAGGCATACTTAAAAAAATATTTCAAAAATATTTATTATTTTTTAATTAATTTTTAACTGATTTCTTAAATCGCATGTTATTCAACTATCAAGCTCTTATAAAAAGGATTGAAGAGAGTACAAAGCAAGTTATTTTATCCTATAAAAGTGAATATAGGGGTAACTAATTAATACTATGAGCTCATGAGCTCTCAGAGCCAAAAGCAGAGGATAATCTAATACTTCTCTCGTCCTAATATAGGACATAGTTTGTAGTGCAATTTACACTATAAAATATGTGATATATTTAAGATCGGAGGTACTACTATGTTTTATTGGTTGTTTAATTAATTATTTACCCAGGAACTATGCGATAATTGGACATGCCAGGATCATTCTTAATCTGATGCAGATCGCAGTGGCAGATTCCACATTACTGAACCTTAATATAAGCATCATCAGGCCCCGTGTTCCTGAAAGTGTTAACTTTGAAGAATTAAAACCAGGGGATATCAAAACAGAGGGGGGAGGGGAAAAGATGAGTTTTTTTTTTCAATTAAAGTTAATTTTATTGACTCCGTCAGAAAAATAATAATAATTAGTCACTTAAAATATGTTCTCTGCACACTTCTACGACCATCACACTTAAAAGAATAATAATAAATAAATAAATTCACAGGTTTAAAAATAGGGAAAATTACCGTAGGTCCCAAGGATGGAAAAAAATTACAAAAAAGTCCCTTGAAATCACAAAATTACATAGAAGTCCCAAGGGACTTTTTTGATATTATTTGTATTAACAACAAGAAATGCATGTATTTACAACCGGAAATGCATATATTTACAACAACATTTAAACATCTGACCATTTACAACAGGAAATGCTTATATTTACAACAACATTTAAACACCTGGATTTTGAACGTAGATAGGTCATTTACAACAAGAAGGGGCTATATTTACAACAGGAAGTGTTGTATTTACAACAACATTTAAAACCTGACCATTTACAATAGGAAATGCATGTATTTATAACAGGAAATGCATGTATTTACAACAACATTTAAATACCTGAATTTTGAACGTAAAGAGGTCATTTACAACATAAAATTGCTATATTTACAATAAGAAGTGTTGTATTTACAACAAAATTTAAAATCTGACCATTTACAGCAGGAAATACATGTATTTACAACAGGAAATGCATATATTTACAACAACATTTAAAAACCTAGATTTTAATTCCATACAAATAATATCAAAAAAGTCCCTTGGGACTTCTCTATAATTTTTTGATTTTAAGGGACTTTTTTGTAATTTTTTTCGGTCCTTGGGACCTACGCGTAATTTTCCCTTAAAAATACCCTCCAGTACGACAAGATGTCATAGCTTCACAGGGTTAACTTGTAGTTTTTATCCCCATATATGTGTGCGTGCAGTGACAGATCAAGAAATTTTAATGATGAGGGGAGAAAATAAAAAATATTATATCATAAATAAAAGTATTTAAAATAAAATACAGACCTAATATACAAAAAATTGAAAGAAATCTATTATAAAAATTAAGATCACTTCACTTGACTCTTATGTCACGTGTTTTCATATTGTTAAACCCATCTATAGTTGAATCCACGTTAAAACTTAAAACAATTTATTTTTTAATGTATGCAATCAAAGAATTATTAAGAAATTGGTCTTCCATGAATTTTCCCCATCCACCTACTGGTATGTTTATTATTCCTACAATTTAAAAATTTATAACTATAAACACATGCATTGAAATTAATCACTTTTTTTCATGCAGATAAATATTATTTGATGGATTCTGGGTATGCAACATCGACTAGATATGTACCTTGGGTTGTACAAATCTGTGCGTTACCATCTCCCTGACTTTCAGAGATCATCTAGACTTGACAATGACAATGAGGACTTCAATTACTTGCATTCAAGTCTTAGGTCCACAATAGAAAGAACATTTGAAGTTTGGAAGAACAAATTTCATATCTTACAGAGAATGCTTAGCTACAGCTTTCCAACATAAGTTCAAATTGTAGTAAGTACGATGGCTATACACAATTTCATTAGAAGAGCCTCTGTTTTTTATCCTGACTTCCAACATGGTGAACGAAAGGATATTTTGTGTTCTAACGATGACGTTGATATGGAAGAAACTTCAACAATACCTTCATCATTAGCATCTTCATCTGACATGGCTTCTCTTCGTGATTCCATTAGAGATCAGATCATTTATTATAGTCAAAACCAATAGTCATGTATTGAAACCCAAGTTTGGCGTACTCTATTATTTAAACTATGTGAAATGTATTTGAATCCCTACCATGAACAAATAGACTATATTTATAAAGGCCTTAGTTAAATTTCTTATGAAACATCACTCTTATATGTTGAAGGTTTCATTTTTTTAAGCATTCAAACATTGAATTATTCAATAAATAGCGTATATTAATATCAAAGATATTGTTTTTTTCAATATCCTAAAATAAACTTTTAAGATCTTGAGAATTATTTTTTCAGTATCAGTCAGTATCCTTATTATGAAAGTTAATGTTAAAAATATTTAAAATACAACCTTATCATTTATATTCAATTATACTAAAATATTTTTTTTCTATACAATTTATTAATACATATATGTTTGATCTAATTTTTATCATATTACATAATTTACTAATGGTAGAAATTTATTTTTTCTGACAATTTTATGTTACTTTTTGTATTTATTATGAAATATAATGTTTATAATATTTAAAATATAACCTTATCCTTTAAATGCAATTATACAAAAAACTAATATCCTTTTTAGTAAATTTGACCCTCCAAAAGCTATTATGATAAAACATCCAAACACTATCATTTTTTTTCCAAAAACTATTATCCAAAAGTCATTTTTACCTCGTAAGTCCCAAAAGCTATTCTCCAAAAGTAACTTCCAAACGAGCTCGTTGTTTAAGATAGAATTGACCCAACTTCCCCAAAGAATATGAAAGCTCTTCTAGTTATTTTTTAATTACGAAATAACCTTCTATTTAATAGCTTTTCCAACTTCATGCAAGAATTACTTCTATAAATTACAAAAGTAATCTATATGATATGACCGCACAATGTGTAACTTTTGAGATATGGAGAACTAAGAAGAGGAATGCCACCCAAACCCTTCACCTCATTCCTCCTCGGAGGAATAAGATGAGGAAGAGGAGGATGGTGATATTGATTACTGAATACCACTATTGTATTTTTTGAATATTATAAAAACTAAGTTAATAAAAATCAAATTCATACTTCAAGGTTATTAATAAGTTTAAAGAATTCTTGTAACATAGTTACAAATAACACCAGCATATGTAAGGGTTCTAATTTAATAAACATTACTTAATCAAAAGCTTGTGAAACATTTCCTCTTCTCCACGCAAACTCTAGGTGCCTCCTTGTTATCTGATGATCATCAGGAGAACCATGTACTCTTTCATTACATCCTATTCAACTTCCAACACTAGTTCTTTTCCGTCCCTTCCATATGTCTATTTAAAATGCCCATTTTCATTTGTTTTTTCTACATTTTATCCGTTATCCTCTTCTTTGTTTTCTCAATTGCCAAGATGAAACGACGTGCAAAAGAATTGTTAGAAAGCTCTCAGCGTCATCCTCCTCCTCATCCCCCTCAACATCCTATGCTTCCACAATTGAAGGCAATGTTGCAGCATGCAAAACACACTGACCATATCGTGAGGAGGCTTTCTTTATACCTCTCGAGTATGAACATGAAGGTCAATCTCATTCTTGATGAGTATGGGATTGGCCATGATCCTAGCAATGATTCTAGCCACTCCTCTAGTGATGAGTAGCCTAATGATCTCATCAGTTTATTAGGCTACTTGTCACTATTCTATTTTTTTTCGTTTTATCATTTTAAATACATTGTTTCAAAATAGAGAACATATCCCATGATTCTTAGAAAACAACCGTCATAAAATGCAATAAATAATGGTTCTTTAATTGTTCTTTCCAAACAACTGTCGTGAAGGCAAAGATAAATAACGGCTTTTTTAAAACAACCATCATGCAATTCATGGAGCGGGAAAAAGAACATAATTGCACATGGACTGATCCTCTTCAACTTCTAATGTATATTTTACTTCCAATCTATTTAAACTCCTTATTTCTACACATTTTCTTCAACATCTTCCTATGTTCTCATCATCATCATGATGAAGCAACACACTATAGAAATGTTGGAGAATCATACTCCCCAACCTCTACCTTCTTCTCCTCCTCGTGCTCTTGCTCCTCCTTCCCAACACACACCTTCGATGGAAGAAATGTAGAAAAACCACATCAATCAAATACCCCATTAAAACCCACACCCAAACTCCTCTCAACCTTTGTTTTAATTCTTCTAATTCGTTCCTCCAGTGTGATGCAGAGAGGATTAGATTGTGAGATTTGGATTTCTCTAATTTTTAATTGTTTTTTAGACCAGTTGTCTACCGGTCTAGAAAGTGACTTACTTTCTAAACCTATCGTTTCTAGACAGGTACCGGGTGCGGTCTAAAATGTTTTTTTAACCGGTCTGAAAACCATTTTTATACTAGTGGACATTAAAAAACATTGCGTGTGTTGTCTCAATTCCTTTAAGTTAGTAACATTAATTTCCACTCTTTTGGCCAAAAAGATTCCACATTGATATCTGCATGTAATACAAAATTTGAGAAAAGAAGAGGATGCCATTAATTTCCAATGATATTAAGTTGTTAACACATCACCTTTGTTTTTGCCAACAAAAATCATTCATATGTTGGAATGAAAATTAACAAGTCCAAATAATGCAAAAACACCAAAAGGTCTGAAAAACATAAGAACAAAGTAAAATAAAATAAAAATGGTAACACATCATCCAGGATCAACAACTTTACTTTGTCTATCTTTCTCCAAAATTCGTCCCAGTTGTGAGGGTAGTCTCCACACCTAGTCGGCACAACCACTTCAAAGAAGCTTTAGCGATATAATATGCTATCAATTTGCTTCCTTAGGAATCCAAACAAAAGAATGGTTCCTTATGAGATCCCTTGAGAGAGAAATATCCTCAAAGAGAGCCTCACATCTCCAATAAGGTGATGTCCCATTTTTGTAAACACAATTAATCATGATCTGGTTGTCTAATTCAAATATAACATCATCTTATTGGTTATCCAAGGAAAATGAAATTGTATCAAGAAGAGAAACTTTTTCTGCATATAAAACAGATTCAGCTTGGATAATTCTAGAACCACCATCAATAATCCCTCCATTGGAAGCTCTAACAATGAATGATACGACAGCTTTACCACTATTTAAATCACAGGCACAATCTGAATTAATTTTAAGAGAGTTACCTTGGGGATTTTCCAATGTTGATTTCTGACGTTTCTTCTAATGTCACCATTATTTGATACCCAGCCATTGGCATCCTAGAACGCATGCTAGCAATTTTCCTGATTTCCTGATTGAGAAATTGCAAAAGCTGCTTCATAAGCAGAGGAATTTATTCCTTTCCAAATATACCATAGAAAAATTGAGATCAAAGCTCTATGGCACTGAGACAGACTAATATCACATAAGAATTCAGCAAGCCAATGATTAAAGGAACTGCCAAACAAGGCGAAAACAACACACATAAAAGAGCAAGGGAAGCCACTTAGATGAGGCAGCAAAATGCAAAGAGAAGAGGAAAGCTATCACCATCATCAGAGAAATTAAACCAAATACTTCTTTAATAGTGGCTCCTGGATCTAACAAATCTGGTACTTCCTTTCTTTCTCTAGCTAGCAATCCAACCAGAATTTCACTTTGGCACCATTCCTCACAACTCTGCAACATGCTTCGAGAGAATTGAATCAGCAGACTTCTTCACCGTACATTCAACATTTAACATCACTCCCTTTACATACTTTGCCCTCGAGTATAAGATTCTAGGATTTGCTTTTAAATTCCAACCGATCTTTCCCAACAAAGCCCCATTCATAACTTTCAGACTTCTAATTCCAACACCAGCCTCTTCCTTAGGTTTACAAATAACTTCTTTCTCTCCTCATGCGAACCCCATACAAAACGTTTCTCTAAGTTCTCTATCTCATTACAAACCCAAACCAAAACATGCTCATGTTGCAACTGGAAATTGACCATTTGTGACGTAACATATTCCCAAGACAACGACCTTGCCTTCCATCCACTAAGCTTACTTTGTACCTTATTAATCAAGTTCTGAAACTTTGATCTTGAGTTTGTACCATGAGTGATTTGAGCTCCCAAATAGTTTCATAATTCCTTTCTCCTTTGAAAATCACTCTGGCTGCACAGTATATTACATTTTTTAGAGAAAAATATTGTAGTTTTCTTAGAATTAATCTTCCGACCTGAACTAGCCCAATCAGATGCATACAGTCAAGGACATTACTCATTTGCTCCTTATGAAGGTGGAATATCACCTAGAGGGGGGACAATAGGTGATCTCAAAAATTCTTTTCGAAGATTCACACAGAGACAAAATAAAAGAGATAGAGATAGAGGCAATAGACACAGAGCGATTTATAGTGGTTCGGTCTAATACTTCGACCTACGTCCAGTCCCCAAGAACACCTTAAAATTTCCACTAAATCTTTCAAACACGAATACAACTTAGGATGATCCTTTCTCACTCGGACTCACTCCCCCTTACAAGTTGCAATCGTACACCCTTACTTAAGGTTCCACAACCTTAAGATTTAAACAATAATCAAATAAGTGTTTAAAGACTCCTCACTGAGTAGATAAGTGATAATCACTGAAGTACAAGATATCCGAAGATATTAAAAGAGTAATTAATGAAACAGTAGATAGTTGTTGAACTAATTGAATGCACAGAGTTTTTCAGTCAGTTGAGCATTCAAGTCTTCTTCAATTTATAGATGGTTGCATTTATGACCGTTGTGACTCTTGAGTTAATGACCGTTGTGATTCTGAAATATATCCATTGAAGTGTAGAGAAGCAGAATCATCAATGTCTTTGTTACTTCATTCTTTTATTCCTTTGATTTGGTTTTGACCGTTGGAAGCACTGGAAAACGAATGAAGTCTTTCTGTCTGCTAGTTGGTTAGGTGTCTCTAACGGGAAATTGCGTTAAATGCACTTCTGACAGGTTGGTGCTTTATGAAGATTAGAGTTAATCTTCTTTCAAAAACTGATCTGAAATTTGCTCATCAAACTGATTAAATGATGTTAGAAACAATGATAAATGATGATATAGATAATCCATAAACATACTCAGAAAATTTCATAAGTTGAGAATTAATTGGAAGAAACAGAGCATACATTAACTCAAGGCAAGCTTTCCACTGACTCGAGTCAGACCATCGAACAACACAGATTAAATTTGAAATTTTCTTCTCTGACTCGAAGCAAGCCATATCCTGATTCGAGTCAGGGCTCTGACTTGAGGAACACAAAAGTGTGACTCGAGTTAAGTCAATGGTCCACGTTCAAGGAATATCGGAAAGTCCTTCTTGACTCGAGGCAGACACAAGCTTGACTCGAGTCAAGGCCTAGACACGAGGCAACCAAGAATGTGACTGGAGTTGGGACATTGAATAAATCACCTTTACTGACCATTTAACTCGAGGCAAAATTTACCTTGACTCGAGTTAGCCTCTAGACTCGAGGCACCTATATTGACTCGAGTCAAATGCGAAGAACAGACCTTTGGAGATTTAGAACAAAGGGCTTGACTCGAGTCACCAAGTGTTGACTTGAGTTAAATGCCATTTTCAAAAATAACGGTCAATGTTCTTGACTCGAGTTAATGTTCTTGACTCGAGTTAATGTTCCTGACTCGAGTCAATTGAAAAGTTCAAACGTTATTTCAAGAGATTTTGAGACTTGACTCGAGGCAGCAAAGATGTTAACTCGAGGTAAAGCCTAGACTCGAGGCACCCTCTGGCTTAACTCGAGTTAAACTGTGATTTTTGCAATAGACCTCAGCGAATTGACTTGAGTCACAGGGACTGACTCGAGTTAACTTGACAGCAACAAAATTCAACTGATATGCTTCTCATATTCGACTTAAATTGAACTTTTTGATTTATCCTATGTATCCAATGTTCTTTCTAAAGTTAATCATCATCAAAACACACATGAGAACTAACACCTTATCTATTTCACAAAATAGTAGCAAGTAATCAGCAAACAAGTGAAAAATACACACCCTCTTCCACCCTATCTTCACTGATCTCCACCTCTTACTACTAAGCGAGTAAGGTATAATATGTGAGAGCTTCTCCATTACATGAACAAAGAGGTATAGGGATAAGGGGTCACCTTGGAACAAAGAGGCTGAAGCTGACCGCTATAAGGCACAAGCTAAACGCAACCAACATCTAGATGCAATAATAACTGGTCTCTGACGGACGCTAGAGGGGTTTAGGGAGCTGAACAAGAAAAGGGAAGAAGCAAGCAAGTGGATGGAAATAAAATATGCTCCTTCAGAGGCTGGAGATGAGGTTGTAAATCCAAGTGAAGTGCTTCCCCAACTTAGGTAGAACTTGGTCATAGCAATGAAGTTGTGCCACTAGCACCTGTCCTACTACAGACTCCAACGGAAACTCCTGTGATTGATAACGTTAATTGTATTGGCCTCAACAGTGAAGAGTTTATGCTTCGTGATCATGTCAACAACTCTAAACTAGTGAAAGTAGTGTCTTCTCTAATTGAGATTCGTAAGGTTCCAAGTGTAGTGAACTACAACCCTATCTCGCAAAACCATACTGAACAGATCACCAGTATCTTGTTTGTTGGAGAGGTTTTCTAGACGCTCTCCAAGATACAGTGCTTCATTCCTACCAAGGTTTCCTTTTCTGGTACCTCACCTATTGAAAAGGATTTCCATATCGAGCCATATCGAAGTCTTATCCCGCCCTTCCCTTTTACATCACTTTTAATTCGTCAAGAGACTATTTCTTCAAGCGTGGGAAAATGGTAGAATATTGTAACGCTCCCTTATATCTCCCGATATACATCAGAGTTACTACGCACTAAAGCGTATAGATCTGGTTTGGACGAAAGAGTAACTGATAATTTTTACAAAATGTAACTTGGTAATAATTTAAAACTAATCCCTCCGAGATATTTAAATTACATACATCACAAAATATACTTTCAAACTAAACTCCTTATGTACAACCTATCAAAATTATTCCAAAATAATAAATACAAAAAAATTAACTAGAACTTCTCCTGAGTTCAACCTTCCTCTTCCCACCTTATAGGTGGCCTTTCCTTTTCGTCTTGATCTACTACCTGTACTTTTGAACAAGTTTGAGATTCACAATTGAATTTCAAAATAACATGTTAATCTCTATGAATAGTGTATTTAATATATGCAAATAAATTACCACAACTCAGGAAACAGTTTAACATTTAGTATCAACGCACAACAACAAATAACAATTTGTCATACTTGTAATGTCAACTGTAAATGGACCCTACAAGTCCAAAAACGCAGGACCGGACAAGTCTTGAATTCCACAGTGCTAGGAAAGTAAATGCAGGACCCTACGAGTACCGAATTCCATAGTGCTAGGAAAACAAACGTGAAACCTATTAGGTTCCGAATTCCTCTCCCCAAGGAAAATATAAACACAGAACCTACCCAGTTCTGAATTCCTGTAGCACATACAAAAGACACAAATGTAGAACCTACCCAGTTCCGAATTCCATTAGTACATAGGAAGACACATGTTATTGGCCAAACAACAAAATACATAAAAACTGTGTGTACAAGACACAAATCCATAAGCATGGCAATTACATATAAACATACACATGTCATAGAGAATTAGAGTTACTACCTGATTGAGTAATAATCACAATATCGTCCACATACTTCGCGTTGCGTGCAGGCTTGAGAATTCCTACCAAATTGGGATGATAACCATCATTAAATATAAACCTTCAAACATGATATAAAATTCCTAATTATCATGTTAACTCCATTATAATCTTAACTGCTTTAGGGTATTAGCTTAATTACCCTAGTTTACCATTTTCTGGACTTAACTTTAAATTTTCAGAATTTTCATTAAACTTTGAAAATTCATCATTAAATACTCGGAAGTCCAAATGATATGCTTCCAACTCACACATGTTCCTAGGCAAGTCTATTTGCAGGGAAAATTAATCCCAAAGGTCATAACATGCCAGACTTTGCTTAGGTTTCAAAAACTCACTTACAATCCAGAACCACTTTCAGAAACTTTATCAATTTCAAATCTTTATAATTAAATGCATAAAATTCAAAATATTGTGCTTCCAAAATCCATATTCTCAATGACATGTTTATATTCATATAAAAATAGCCCCAATGGTCAGAGAATATTAAATCATTCCTAGTTTTTACACCTTTCCCTACTATTCAGTTTGAAATTGCAGACATTTAGCTTAACTCCGAAAATCAATGCGCCCTCTAGTCTTAATTATAAGACCTAGTTGACTTTTTTAGAGAAATTAAGGAAGCTAATTAAATTACTTTAGAGTATTTTTATTTTTTTCTTCAAACTAATTAGTTTGACTAATAAACTAATATATAATCTAATCATACACAAGATATGAAATGATTAAGTAATTTATTTAGCTTCCCTAATCTCTCTAAAAAAAGTTAACTAGGTTTTATAATTAGGACCAGAGGTAGTATTTTCGAAATACATCTTTTAAACACTTTAGATTCTTATTTTAATCGAGAGAAACATACATGCATGTGGATTTTTCCCTTAAATCTTGACATGCAATGGAAGATAAATGATGAAATTGTAACTCACCTTGTCTTCTTGACTTTCTCTTCTTCCTTTCTTTGCCTTCCCAGCTGACTGTGAGAGGAAGGGATGAAGAATTGATGGTGGTTTGAGGAAAGGACTCACGGTTGGAGAGTTGAGAAGAGAGGATGAAGATTGTTGAAGTGTTGGAGTAGAGGGAGGTGGACGGTTGGTGTAGAGGAAAGGAGAGAAATTTTGGTGTGAAGAGAGGGAGGGGCTGTCGAATTGAAATGAGAAAAGAAGAGTGAGTGTTTTATTTGTGTGTGTGTGAACATGTCATTGCTAGGAAGGAGGGAGAGGGAGCTGACGTATGTGTTGGGCTTTCTTCCTTCAATTGGGCCGAATGTGAGTGTTGAATTATGAGAGAATGTGGGCTGAAATGTTGGCCTAAATAAGGGTCTACTTTGCTTTTCTTTCATTTCTTAACTTGGGCCAAAAATCATATCCAAACAAGAGCCCAAATTATCTTTCTATTCTTTCTTGTGAGTGAGCCAAAATTCTTAGTTTAATTAAAAGTCCAATTACCTTTTTCTATCTTCTCAATTTTGGGCTTACACCCTTAACCCAATTAAAAGCCTAACTTATTTTTCCCCCCTCTACTTGACAAATATTCAATAAATTAGCCATATCACAATAGATTTTCAACCTTGATATTTTATTGAATATTTCAAAATATACAAGGTTTTTGGTAAAGCAAAACAACTCAGGATACTACCAATATCATATAAGAAATAATTATGGTTTAATTATATTTCTAGTATATTTGGATTTATTTAGATTTGTGATCATTTTTACTATTTTAAAACTTTAATTAGGTAGTTATTATTATTTGGTGCGAGAAGGGTTGAGGAGGGAGAGAAAATTGATGAAGAGAACTTCGAACAAACGAAGGAAGTTAAATTGGCTCTGGGAAAAAAATTGATTTTCAGTAAAGCATTTTAAAATGAACAGGACGAAAAAAAGGGAAAGTTCATTTTAGGGCCCTTTTGACAAAGGAAATTGTAAAAAAAGCCCTAAGATTCTGACAATCCTAGAAAAGATCCCAGGGCCTCTTCTAAGATTTTCAGAATCTTGGGTGAGTTGTTAACAGGGCTGATATAGTTGTTAACGAGTAGGTTTTTAACAACTAAATCAGTCTCGTTAACAACTAAATCAATATCTTTAACAACTAAATCAGTATCTTTAACAACTATATCAGTACCCTGTTAACAACTATATCAGCCTCGTTGACAACTCACCCAAGATTTTGAAAATCCCAAAAAAAAATCCTAAAGCTTTTTCTGGGATTGTCAAAATCTTGGGGCTTTTTTGACAATTTCCCTTGTTAAAAGGGCTCTGAAATGAATTCTCAAAAAAAAAAAAAAAAAAGAAGGGAAAGACACCAAAATAAACTATGGGAATGAGTTAAGACTTTTGACTTACTTGGTCTGGTTTGTTACAGGGAAATGGAGGAGAAAAGATCTTTTGTTTAAAATAAAGGGGAAAAAAGGAGTTTAACCTAAAATTTTGATTTTTCTTCTACCTAAATATATAAACTAAATGAATAAAAGAGATCTCCTCTCACTCCTTTCTTATCTTACCTCAAACTAAACAAACCTTATTGATCATTGATTGCACTTCAATCCCGACAAACTTATTTAATGGCAATTAAAGTTTTTAAAAGTCACCCATTTCCATGCCGTGTTTTAGTCCTGACAAACTTATTTAATGGCAATTAAAGTTTTTAAAAGTCACTCATTTTCATGTAAATTTCCTTTTTTGCATAGTGTATCTGGGTAGGTCATATTTCAGGTACATCAACGGTCTCAGACTAATCCGGACTGAAATCGAGTTAACCTTTTTTGGGGGAAGTCTCTACCACGCATACTACATTCCTACATCTCGAACTTAAGACCCGTGTTTAAGTTAGAGCAGCCTCTTACCATTTGACCTAAACATTTTTTGTGCTTCGTATAAATTTCCTTTAAGGACGATGTTGCGTTTTTTTTTAGTCCCGACCAACTTATTTAATGGCAATTAAAGTTTTTAAAAGTCACCCATTTTCGTGTAAATTTCTTTAAGGATGATGTCGGATGTTTCAGTCCTGACAGACTTATTTAATGGCAATCAAAGTTTTTAAAAGTCACCCATGTGTAGACAGTGGGACAGTGGGCGGGTGATTGGCGGGACTATAGGAGAGTCCCACAGAGCCAAAGGAAAGAAACATGTGGAATTTGCATTTTGCAAGTACTGTAAAATACGGTGATTAAAATAATTGATTTTAGGCATGATTTTGTTGACCAATTTATACCAATGTATTCACAACTTTTATTTTAAATTACTACAATACCATATTATTGTTGTAAGTGGTGATTTTGAATTATAATTAAACCATTGTTAGGAATGGGAATCAATACCATGTCATTGTAATAAATAGTGATTCTTAAATTAGATTTTGTGAAAATCTTAACATAATTTGTTAAAACGTTATTTGAACTTGTGAAACCATATTATAAGTGGGAATTAATACATTGTCATTCTAGCAAGCAATGATTTTTGAATTGGAATTTGTGAAAAATCTTATCATAACTTGTTAAAACATTATCATGAAACCTTTATAAAAAACGTGAATCAATACCTTATTGTTATAGTAAGTGATGATTTTTGACTTGAAGATTGTGAAAATCTAATCAAAATTTGTCAAAAACTTATCTGGACTTGTTAAACCCTTATTAAACATGAGAGCATGATATTGAGGCACAAGTGTGTGCAAAGTTACCCGCTAAATCGTGCTTTCTTCTCTATTTTGTTTTCAAACTTGGAAGGATATTTCTGTCATTTTCATTTAATTTTGAAAAGGACAAATTAGACCTTCACACTTTCCTAGTATTATAAATATTTAAAACATCTTTTTGTGTTTTAGCATTTTTAAAGTTCTTCTTGAAGGATTGTTCCACATATTTTTGTATTTTAATTTATTTATGAAAGGCTCTTTTGTGGTTTATAGTATTGTTTATTTATTTTTTGTATTTTTTTATGTAATTTTTATTATTTTTTGTTGTGTGTTTGCGGGTTTATTTAAATTGTTTGTTATTAATGCTTAAAAGTTTATTTATTGATTTAAATTAAAATATTATTTTTTTAATTAAATTAAAATTTATGTTTTTTATTTCATTATCTGATTTTTTGTATTTTTAAATTTTTTATTCTGTTTTATTTCGTAATTTCTATTATTTTGTCTTTATTTTATTTGTACTAGTTGTTTTTTTTTTTATATTTGTTTATACATTGGCATAATTTATTTATTGTTAGTTAGTAGCAGCTAATTTAGATTGATTTTAGTCATTAATAATTTATTAAATTGTATAAATGCTTCAATGAAAACATTTTTAGGGTGTTAGACTCCAAATAAAATAAAATGGGATGACTTGGAGTCTTGATATACGAAAAGTCAGGGTCATCCCATCATTAAAGGTTTTTTAAAACAATGTTAGATAAAAAGGGAACACAGCCGGGGAAAAGTCACGTGGGTGACTTTGACTTGGGGGTGACTGTGACGTATAGATGAGGAGACATATCGAGACCGTACCCCTGTGAAAATTGATTTATCTCGTAATCCTTTTCTCATTATTTCTCTTTATTTCTATATTATTTCTGTCAATGGCGAGGTTCTTAGCCAGTAAGTAATCTTTTCATCAATGTCTTACCAGAAAAGATTAATAAATTGTTGTGGTTCAAATGTATAATATTATTTATGACCATTCTTGCATCAAATTTTTTATATCAATTACATCAAGTTTTTCAATTATACATGACTATATATCATATTTTTTATACAGATTTATAGTTAAATGATGATAACTCAAAAACATGATTTATATACTTATGTGATTGAAGAATTTAACAAAATAAATATAAAGAAGTTAATAAAATATTTTTGTATTATTTAATTGTGGAGACGATCATAGAAACACAAGCAATATGTTGAATATCTCAACCCTATTATCTTTTTTTTTTTGTAAAATACAGGCAAGCCGTAACTTGAGAAAGAGAAAAGAACTAGACTAATGAAATCTAGCTCTTGATACAAAATAAACTGAGATGTCAGCGACAGGCCAACTGGTCCTTCAATGCCATATCAAGGCATCCTCTAGGAATTCAACCCTATTATCTTTTAACAAGGAAAATGTCATAAGGCAGAGAATATGGACACTTCTTATTTATGAATATAGAAGTTTTACACACTGCAAAATAATATGCCAGCGAAACTATTTATAGACAAATATTCCTAACTGTCCAAGACTTTATAAATATCATTTTTACCATTTACAAATATTCTTAAACTTCCGGGGTAAAAATGATACCAAAAAAACTTCCGGGTATTGGGTGCCCCAAAACCAAAACTTCCGTGGCAAAATTGATATTTATCCCCAAACATAATGATCTTGCCAATCGGTTGAACTTGACCGTTGGATCGTTGCTCTCTTTGTAAACTTTTAGGGCAAATTTGCTTCTAAAAAAAACTTCGGAGGCAAATTTGCTCATAAAGAAAACTTTCAGGGTATATTAACTATATTTTGTAAACTTCCGGGCCAAAAATGATACTAAAAAAACTTCTGGGTGCTGAGTGCCCCCTTCCCAATACTTCGATGACAAAAATGGTATTTAACCCTATTATTAAATATACATTTGTAATCATTCTAATTTATTCATTAGAATATATTTAATTAAGAACTTTAGAGTTTTTAAATTTTTAATAATAATTTATTTTTTTATCAAATTTAAATTTAAATTTATCTTCAATTATCACAATATATATGACTAATATATGTATGTGTGTGTAGTATTAAATAAGATTCATGTTATTTTCTATCTCAACTGACATTTCAAGTAATTATCCAAATAAGAGCCCATTTGGAAAAGCGACGCTTCTCCCACTGTCATTCCAAACACAAATTACATTTATAATCTAAATTTTATCTTATCTTATTTATGCAAAAGTCATATTGCAAATAAGTTACTTCTTCCACTTCTATCTCAGACGAGTTGACAAGTAATGTTTTGAGGAGAAAGTTAATATTAGTCAGAAATTTATGAAGTGACAAGGAATAATAAAAGGAGGGAAATTTTCAATTAGCCCTTTGTAGCAAATTGATTTCAATGGATCCTTAAAACTCTTTGAAACTTCACTGTACCCCATGGTTAAAATGAAATTAATATTTGTAGGTGAAAAAATAATGATGCCCTTACTTTATTTGTCTCATAAAGTGTCTTATTTATCTTGTAAATACCCATATTTGTCTTGTAAATGGTTTTTTTTCCTCCCCAGATTTTTTAAATCCCTTTATTTGTCTTATAAATATCTTTATTTTTTTTTTATGTAAATGCACATATTTGTCTTGTGAATTTTCATCTTTGTCTTGTAAATGACAAAATGTTTTTAATTCCTTAGGTTCTTTCGAATCCCTTTAATCGTCTTGTAAATCTCTTTATTTGTCTTGTAAATGCCCTTATTTTTCTTATAAATGCTCTTCTAAAGATAAAAATAAAAGAAGAACATCATTGTCTTGTAACCCATAAAAATTAATTTTATTTTAACTATGGGGGTGCAGTAAAATTTCAGAAAGTTTTAGGAGTTGATTGAAATTAATTTCCAATAATGGGGGCTGACTGAAATTTTCTTATAAAAGATTGGACCACATACTTTCAATTCGAACAAGCAGCTTCACGTATGCTGCGCATGCCGTCTTTGAAGATGTCTCTTTTCTTCTCCATACTTTTTTTTTTTCCATTCGGTATCCAGAGCTTTGCCTTGACTAATTCGAATCCTACTCAGGTCACGTACCTGGCTATGGTGGGTGAGTTTCCCAACGGGATTTTTCTGCATTTATAAAACAAACCGCTTACCACTTATATCAATCCTCTTGGTTTTTCTACTCCATACCTAATTTGACAACCTATTAGTAATTTATGAAGTGACAAGAGATAAAAGAATTGGACCTAGCTGTCATTCAAAACTAATGCCCTCTTTTTCTCCATGTTATTAATTTCCATGGACCCATGTTGACCTGTTGATTCAATTAACTACCCAAGTTTGGGGTATTATTTTTTCCCAATATTCATTCAGAATATGAAACTCTTACATTCTTCAGTGAATTTTTTTAAGCTTTTTAAAATCATAGTTCGTATATAACAATAGTACAATTAATTTTTCAAATTTTATCAAATGAAAAATCCCCCCTAATTTAATTTGTAAGACTCTGAGTGAGGTTATTATTAGAAAGTTAACATTTTTTTGGGCCAAAGCTAAAAAAAGTTCATATAAGAAAAATATTTAAGAATTTACAAGGCATGAACAAATTGGTTCACATATGTAGCTTTGGAAAGATATAGTTGCTTCACGTTCTCTCATTTATTAGTGACACTTAATTTAGTCATCCTGTCAATGTCCAAGTACTATTTTAGGATAAGCTTTACTCTTAAAATTCAAAATTGAGAACTCTCGTTCCTACATGTTTCTAAAGGGCTTGTATTCCAAAGTTTGGATAGTATTGTCACAAGTGACAACCTCTTTAGATTGTAAAAATGTCATATTTTATTAAAAAATAAGTAATTCCCTATTTTTATACTCAGTCCGAGGTGCAATGAATAGTAAGAATAGAATAGAACAGAATGGAAGTGTGACCCATTTTGGTTTGTTATGATCCTTTTAGGAAATTCAAGGTTTTGAGCAGGACTACTTTTCCATTTGATAGGAATAAAACGTCCACAAAATGATTTCTTTAGTACTCTTTTTTTTTTTTTCCTTTTGTGCTCTATTTTATCTTGCATTCAGATTTTTTTGGATTTCAGTCCCTAGAGTCCAAAATCTATGAAACCAAATGGGCCAGGCCCAAAATACTCAAAAATTTGATTCCTAATAGTCTTTCTGGTTTGTTTTTTGGACAAAATAGTCTTTCTGGTTTTTTTTTTTTTGGACAAAATAGTCTTTCTGGTTCAAGGAAGGGGTTACCATGAATTTTCATATTACCTAAAATAGAAGGAAGAAGAGGTTGAGGAATTTTAATATGAAAGAGCTGATTTTATTTTAAAACTGAAACTAGTGCAAGAGTAATTAATGATTTTATGGGTATTTACTTAAATGCAAACACTAGTAGCATTAATTGACTTAGTTTTTCAAAAATAACCAGCCCAAATAATTGGTATTATATATATATATATATATATATAAAGTTCAAGCAAGACAAAGATAAACAAGGACTGAAAATAAAAACATGAGCAGCATTAGAAATATAATAATTTTTTTATTAATGTATTTGATGGGGGAGCAGATTAGCAGAATACATTCGTAGCAAGAAAAAGACTACATTATTATATATAAAAACCCTCCTCATCCTTCCTTGTTATCAAGGGATTCAAGCGAGGGAGGAAAGGAAGTAGTGGCGGGGTCAGACAATAAATTATACTCAACATCATTCTCATCGAATATTTGGTTCATCTTGTCGAGAGAGTGAAAAAAGTTGCTGATTCTCAAGAGAATGTGCTTCACGCGTTCTGCTATGTACTGGAGCTCATGCACGTACAACTTGCCACATTTGAGGTGGCAGAGGAGACGGAGGATAGGAAGGACAAATAGGAAGAGTTCTTTATCGTTTCACCATGTTGATCGAGCAAGAGGAGGCTGAGGGAGACGTAAAAGAAATAATGGCCATGGATGCTGAACTTAAGAATTTGAAGAGACATACAAGAGAGTACTTTAGAAGTTGAAGCTATCACTGAGAAACTCATGAGAGTTTTAGACTAGTCCTATGAAATATTGGTCTTGAAAATGTTGCTTAGACGAGTTGTATGTGACACCGATCCAGAAGAATTTTAAATTTTAAATTTTTTAATGGGTTCAAGGCCTATTTGCCTTAGAAGTTGACAAGGTAGGGCAATTTTTTGATGTTACCCAAGATAAGTTTACTCATTAATTAATCAATTATGCTTATTTGACAAATAAATGTGTCATTCAACTCCTTTTTTCCAAAGTTATCTTTAAAATAAGTAATTTTTCTTTTGAAAAATGCATCAGTCTAAAGGATTAGAGATAATCAAAGAGATAAAAACATTATTTGCGATGAAAAGAAAATCAAAGAGGTACTTATTTATCTTGGTGTTGCTGGGCTATAGCGGTAGAGACTTTTTTCTAGATATGATAGACTTTTTCTAGATCAATCTTTATATGATAGACTTAGGGCCTGTTTAGAGAACTCCAAAACCTATGTTTTGGAAATAGCTTAGGTTTTGCTAAAAGTTTTTCAAACACTCTATTTTGTTTATAAGCTATTTTGCATTAAAACCTAGGTTTTGTCAAAAGTTTGTCAAACACCAACAAAAACTGCTAAAAGCTATTCTTGTTGGAAATTATGTCCTAGGGGCAAGTCATTGTACTTTAAACGTTAATGTTATTTAAAGTATTCTCTTTTAGTTATCATTTCATTTGCATGTTTATAGTGATAACTGATCCTTGGATATATCTTATAGATTATCCTAAATGTCCCTGGTCGGTCATCTCCGTGAGAGCGAAGATGAAATAAGACCAGTGTGACTTTGATGAGTATGGGGATACGAGTCAAAGTCATAGGCACTTGTAAGAGTACAAGGTGCTGGACGACCCACTATGAGAAAGCTGCATGGATTAAGTCATAAGCTTTTCTCAAGTATAACCGTGTCACAATGCCCGTTGACCTGAGATCATCATGGTTTCCTATGATGAGTCGTTGATCTTTTACCTAGTCAAAAGTCACCTTTGACCGGGTGGTGATAAAGGCTTGGATCGGGATCAGTGGTTTTCATGCAGAGGAATGTGAATGGTCAAGATGAAATTTTGTCCCTCATATTTGTAGAAAGATAATATTGGGCCCCTTGATAAGTAAGTCTTAGAAATGTATGGTCATACTACGATGGAAAGGAGTTCCATTTCAATTAGACTACTCTAGAATCGAGAAAGTAATGGTCAAGAACAGGAAGTTGACTTTCTCCATACCTCATCCTTGACCAGATTATCGCGTGACAAAAGGGACATGACATGGTTGTACAATAGGTTGTATCGTATCATCGATCCCCATATGAATTGGGTAGTCACAATGTCTTGCTAGTGGCCGCTTGCGACTTGTGGGCTGGTACAGTATTGGCCCACTGCCAATCTCATGTGGACCTGCAGGGTCGCACACAAGAATAGCCCAACACGATCAAAAGTGTCCAGATTCATTGGATCTTAGATATGTCTAAGATTTAATGAATAATAAATTTACTCTAGGATATATATATATATATATATATATATATATATATATATATATGTTATTAAATTCGAAATAATAATAATATTATTTATAGATAATAATATTATTACATATAGTATTTAATTTATTTGATGAATTAAATAACTATAATAAATTGAGATATTGTATCTCAGATTTAATTTTTGAATAAAGATATCATTTCTCAGATTTAATTTATAGAGATAAATTAAATCAGAAGGCTTTCAATTTTGATTAAATAAATAGATTAGATTAGATTTATTATATAGATTTAATTAATATAATTTTTTTTAATCCAGATTCAAAATTTTGAATATAATACGCCTGCTAGGTTTAGAAAAACCTACGGGACATTTTGTCAAGCGTATTAGAAAAGCCGTGAGAAACCCTAGATAGAAAATAGAGAGTCGCACAGTTTAGAGGCACTAGCACGCTTCCGTTCGTGTTTCTGAAGGCTGTTCGTGTGGATACCGGTAGAGGAAGGCGATTCGAAGTGTCGACTTCTGCTGATCGAGAAGGTAGCCCACCAGTCATCTCCTGTTTAATCGAACGAGATGGCACCACGATCGAGACGTACGACGGTCGAGACGCACGATGTTCGAGATGCGCACCAGGCCGAGTCGAATGACACGCTGAACCCTCCGCATAGGTATGATTCGGAAACCCTAAACTTTGATTCAAACGTTGTTGAGCGATCCTCCGATGGGATTCGTAAAAAGTTTTAACTCCGCTGCGTGTACGGATCTTAACAATTCTGAGCCAAAACCTAGGTTTTGGAAAAAGGCTTTTTTTTTTTTTTCCAGATTTTTCTCTCATTTGTCATAATCATTATTTTTTTAGTACATGTCATTATCTTTAAGTATCTTTTTAGTACCAGTACATATCAATATCCTTAAGTATCTTTTTAGTATACCCATCGGTACCTGAATTTTTTTTTCAAGATCAATTAGTACCCTAAAATATTTTTTCAAGATCCTAAAATAAATTTTTAACATCATGAAGTATTTTTTCAGTACCAGTCAATATACTTAACTATCTTTTTAATACTTGTCAGTACTTGAAATTGTTTTTGCAAGATTAGTCAGTACCCTGAAATATTTTTCCAAGATCCTAAAATAAATTTTAAAATTATAAAGTATTTTTTCAGTACCTGTCAATATCCTTAAATATCTTTTTAGTACCCTGAAATATTTTTTGAAGATTAATCATTACCCTAAAAATTTCAAGATCATGAAGTACTTTTTCATGTATTTTTTTAGTACCCATCAGTACCTTGAAATATTTTTTCAATATCAATCATTACCCTGAAATATTTTTTCAGTATCCTTAAGTATCTTTTTAGTACCTGTCAGTACCCTAAAATATTTTTTCAAGATCATTCATTATCTTGAAATATTTTTTTAATATGCTAAAATAAATTTTCAAGATTATGAAGTATTTTTTCTGTCTCAGTCAGTACCCTTAAGTATTTTAATTTTGTACACAAGTTTATATAATTTTTGGTATTTCTTATGAAATATAATGTTTATAATATTTAAAATACAACATTATCCTTTTTATACAATTATATCAAAAGCTAATATCCTTTTTGGTAAATTTGACCCTAAAAAAGCTATTCTAATAACAATATCCAAACACTATCATTTTTATTCAAAAGCTATTCTCCAAAAACCATTTTTATTTCGTAAATCCTAAAAGCCATTTTTACATCTCGTAAATTCCAAAATCTATTCTCCAAAAACTACATCCAAAAAGGCTTTTAGCCTATATACTATAGACTTTTTCTAGATCAATCTCTCCCAACACTTTTAATAGGAACCTCCAACTTATCCTATGATAGATTTTTTCTAGATCATCAATCTTTATGACCGTGAACAAAATCCTATAATTAATTTCAATCTAAGGGAGTAATATTTTTCTTCATCATATTTCGAGTTTTTTTATTTTGGCCAAAGATCATATTTCAAGTTGACACGGGGACTCAGAGAAAAGATTTTCCCTCCACTCCTTAACAGTTAAATCGACTTTCAACCATAAAAAATCAACTACGTTATAAAATCAAAATTGAAATTAATTAATAAAAACAAAATATAAATAAGTTATGTTTGTTTCTATAAAATTATTAGTAAAATTAAAAAAGTTATTTTCACAAAAATTAATTTTGTGAATGTTAATCACATTTATCTTTTATTACTTTATGAGTTGATTTTTCAATGTAAGTTAATAATTAACATATCATCAATATAATTGATTTAAAATCAATATTAAATATAACATTTATTACTCAACCAACAATCTCTATTGAGAAATGAGAGAATACCAAAACCATGAATTCAACCAAAAGAGAGATCCCTGCTTGGGACATTTTTTTTTTTTATAATCTTTCAGAGAAAATAAAAAATGTCTCAAGCATTCGAGAGAAATTCATCATTACATTGAAGGTGCAAATGGGTAATGTTCACATCATACAGCCCAAAAATATGTAGAAGTAAAAAGGATCAAATATCTTATATGCAACACAAAAGTAGCAACAATATACTACTTTGATTGAGAAAAATCATGTCGCTGGTGCTCTCTAAAAAAGGTCATTCCTGTGCTCCCTCGTCGTCGGAGGAAAATGATCTTCTCTTTCGTAGTTCCAAGAAACTTAAGAACGGTTTACTGGCTGAGGAATGGCCCTCCCTGAGTGAGGGAGGGAAGAGGAAATGGGGTGCTGGGCAGTCTTTTGCTGATAAACTACAAGGTATTAATCAGAAAGAGGATGTTGATGAACAGATGAAGCAAAGAAACGAAGATTCAGATGACACATTATCCTCGGACTCTGAGAAGGAGGATTCTGAGCCTCTTTGTAAAATCACTGAAGATCCTAACCACAACTTCCCTACGTTCTCTTTTTCGGACAAGATGAAAAAGAGATTATATAAAGCTTGGAAGAGTGCTGTTATAGTACAACTTTTAGGTAGAAATATTGGTTACAAATCTCTTCTCTCCATTTTACAGAAGCTTTGGGCGAAAAAAGGGGTAATAAGCTTGGTCAACATTGGCAATGGGTTTTTTGTGGTGAAGCTATCCAACAAGGATGACTATTCCAATGCCCTCACTGGTGGCCCATGGATGTTATTCGACCATTATCTGACAGTGAGGCCTTGGGAGCCATTGTTTGATCCTTGGACAGCAAAAATTGATAAGGTGGCTGTATGGGTCAGGATGCCTAAGGTGTTTTTGGAATACTATGATAGAGAAGCATTATCCTGGATTGGAGATAGACTTGGGGATACAATTAAAATTGATATTAATACTTCATGTCAACTTAGAGGGCATTATGCTCGGATATGTGTTCTTGTGGATTTAAGTAAGCAACTCATGTCTGGGTTTTCTATGGATGGCAGAGACTATTTTGTAGAGTATGAGGTGCTTCATTCCTTGTGTACCAAGTGTGGTGTATATGGCCATAAGATGGAGGAATGCAAGTCGGCGGGAGGGGTAGCTGGTGAGAATCGGATTGCTGGAGAAAACACTCAGGCAAGCATTGCGTCTACAGGGATTAACAATTCTGACCTTGATGTCTGGACGGTGGTTCGTAAGCCAAAGCGGAATAAACGAGTAGGAAATGAGAGGGATGCCGGCGAGCAGGACGTTCAAGCTTCTGGTTCTCGGTTTGGGGTCTTGGCCGGTGATGAGGTGGGAGTTGGTGGTGACACAGTAGGTGAAAAGGGGGTGGTTGTGGAAACTTCGGTCAGTGACGTTGGTACGGGAAAACCGAGAGGCAAAAAGGGTTCAGAGTATAGCAGAGAGATAGGTGTAGGGGAGCCGAAGAAACTGAGCAAAGAAAAGGGATCGTACAAGAGTTTTAATGAAGAGATGGCTGGTTGTCAAGAGCTGAAAAAGGACAAACGTTCAAGATGAAGAAATAATAAAAAGGAAAATGAAGTTGGTGAAGTACAACCGCCATCTGGGATTGCTTCGGTTAAGGAATATAATAGCGAATTGGTTCAGAATAGGAAGGTCCAGGATGTGGGCCCTTCGGTCATGGAGTCTGATAAGGATCTATGTTTTGAATCTCTTCCATCAGACCCGGGTGAGACTGGGCGTTTTGGGGGGATTGTAGGGCGTTTTTGGGCTGGGCCCATGGAGGAAGGGATGGACTGTGAGGCTGTGGAAGAGATGCCCTTAAGCGCTTTGGGTTGAGGTTTTGGGCTGAGTCTTTTGTTATTTTCTGCTGTTTTTGGGTGTCTTTTTTGGGGGTTTGCTCACTTAATTTATTTTGTCATTGGATCGGTATGGGTCAGCTTGATATAGTGTTGTATTGGAATTGCAGGGGGGCCTCTAATAAAAGTCTTTTGGCTAACTTAAGGATGGTGAGACAAGGTTGTCGGCCGTTAATTGTTGTCTTGTCGGAAACGAAGGTGGAGGATGTCTCTCGTCTTCCTAGCTTGAGAAGTTTGGGTTATGACGGGGTTTCTGCTGTGCCTAGCGTCGGCAGATCAGGAGGGATCATGGCGGTTTGGAGATCTGATTATATCGCCGTTACGGAGCTCAAAAAGGAGAGACAAATGCTTCACTTCCATTGCGTTGTTCAAGGTTTTGCTCCGTTCTTTCTTTCGATGATCTATGCTAATCCACTTCCGGCTTTAAAGCAAATCCTTTGGCGGGAATTAAAGGCTATATCGAGTTCTACATCGGATCCTTGGATTGTTATTGGAGACTTCAATGACGTCTTAGGTTCTTCGAAGAGAGTTGGGGGTGCGGCTTTGAATGGTGGAAGAGTGAAATTGTTTCATGATCGTCTTCTGGAGTGCGGATTGTCTGATCTGGGATTCTGTGGGCCGAGATTCACTTGGAAGGGGCCTCAATCGCTTGGGCATCAGCGCCTCTTTGAGCGTCTGGATAGAGCTATTGCAAATGAAGAGTTCTTGATACAATTCTCCAGCTGCTCTCTTTAGGTTCTTCCTTGAATCATTATTCTGATCATAACCCGATTTGCTTGCGTTTCAGGGATGTAAATAAGATTTTAAATGCTAAACCTTTTCGTTTTGAGATTATGTGGTCTAAGCATGATAATTTCTCTGAGTTCTTGAATCACTCTTGGGTGGATGAGGGGAATCTGGATAGGTCATTGGACCAGTTTAGGGAGTCGGTGAGTGTTTGGAATGTTGAGGTGTTTGGTCTAGTAGAGAAAAAGAAAAATATTATTCTGTCCAGGTTGAAGGGTATACAGAATTCTCCCAATTATCCTCACTCACAGTTTCTCTGTAATCTGGAAGTGGATCTTCATTAAGAATTGGAACGACTGTTAAAGCTTGAAGAAATTAAGTGGTTCCAAAAGTCGAGATCTCAGTGGATTTCTGAGGGGGATAGGAACACTAAATATTATCATCTTAAGACAAAGATGAGGAGGCGTAGAAATAGGATTCTTTCCCTAAAGAATGAAAGTGGGGTCTGGACTGATAATGAAGTTGAGTTGAAAAACCTGGTTATTAACTATTTCAAGGCATTGTTTTGTGCTGATCCTCAGAGTCTTGTTTCTCTGACTACTCGAGCTACTTTCCCTAGACTTGAGTCTCAACTTGTGGAAGGTATGGCTTCTATTCCCAGTGACGAGGAGATTAAGGGTGCTCTTTTCTCTATGGGATGTTTTAAAGCTCCAGGTATGGATGGGTTCCCGGCTTTCTTCTACAAGGCCAATCGGGATTCGGTTGGTCCATCCTTATGCTCTTTTGTTAAAAAAGTATTTCAGGGATCTATGTCTCTTGTTGAGGCTAATAGGACTTTGATCTCGCTTATTCCGAAGAGGGACAATGTGGAATTGGTGTCTCATTTTCGTCCAATTTCGCTTTGTACTGTGCATTATAAATGTGTAACTAAGGTCCTTGCTATCCGTTTGAAGGAGGTGATCGGTAAACTTGTTTCCCCCTTCCAGGCTAGTTTTATTAAGGGGAGACATATCCAGGATAACATTATTGTGGGACAAGAAATCCTTCATATTATGAGTAATAATAGAAGCAGGAAGGGTTTGATGGCTATGAAGATCGATCTTGAGAAGGCATATGATAATGTCAGGTGGGAATTCTTGAAGAAAGTGTTGGAGGAAGCGGGATTCGATAATTCCTTTGTGAATTTAGTAATGAACTGTATTTCTTCTGTGTCCTATGATATTCTTTGGAATGGGTCTAAATCTGGAAGTTTTGTACCTATGCGGGGCCTTAGACAAGGGGATCCTATTTCCCCCTTACTCTTTGTGTTGTGTATGGATAAGATCTCTCACATCATTTGTGATGCGGTGGAGGAAGGGAGATAGAAGCCGATATATGTGACGCGTGATGGCCCCCAAGTCTCACATCTGCTTTTTGCTGATGATCTCCTTTTATTTGGGGTGGCGACTGAAGGTCAAGCTAATTGTATGCTCAAATGCCTGGATTCTTTTATGGGAGCGTCTGGGGCAAAAGTTAATTGTTCAAAATCATCAATTTTCTTTTCCCCCAAAGTCCCTCTTATTGTCAAGAACAGAATACAAGAGGCTTCAAGGATGCGAATAACGGGTGAGATTGGTCGATATTTGGGTTTTCCTCTGTCTTGCAATAAAAAGAAGAAGGAAACTTTCCAGTACGTTATTGATCGAGTAAGATCTAAATTGGCGGCTTGGAAAGCGAATTGTGTGTCTATGGCGGGAATGATTACGTTGGCTAAATCAGTTCTAAGCTCCATTCCTCTATATCCTATGCAAGTTGCTAGATTATCTAGTTGTATTTGTAATGAGGTGGAACGTATACAGCGTAACTTTATTTGGGGTCACAATGATGATGTGAGACGTCCTCATCCTATTGGTTGGGATCAAATTACTAGGCCTAAGGAGTTCGGAGGGCTGGGCTTTCGTAGATTGCGTTCATTGAATAGGGCTTGTGGAGCCAAATTGGCCAGGAAATTGACTGTGGGGGATTCTAGGCTATGGGCTCTAATTCTGCAACAAAGATATATGTTGAGGGATGAGGAATCTTTGTTTTCTAGGCGTCCAGGGGATTCGAAGGTTTGGAATTTCATTTGTGCCCAAAGTAGTATCATTTCTCAGGGTGCAAAATGGCAGGTGAGGGATGGGAGGACTGTTAATTTTTTAAATGATTCATGGTTGACGGGTTGTAGGCGGTTGGGGGATGCTTGTTTGAGATCGTTATCTGAGGCCGAACAGTCCTATGTAGTGGCGGATTGGGCCATTGGGGGAGTGTGGGATCTCAATGCTCTGTCAGTGGTCCTGCAACCTGAGGCCATGTCAAGGTTTATGTCTCAACTTCCACCGAGAGAGACAGCTGGTGATGATTTGTTGGTTTGGGGTCCCACAAGCGATGGAGTTTTCTCTGTTAAAAGCGCTTATTTGCTTGTAGAGAGGAATGATGCTAGTGCGAGTCGAAGAATCTTTAAAGATATCTGGAAATGGGGAGGGGCTGAAAGAATTAGGGTTTTTCTTTGGCGTGTGGCTCTAAATAAGCTTCCCACGAATCTGTGGCGAAGTTCTTGGGCCCAAACTTCTGCTTTATGCACTCTTTGCACGGAGGCGGTGGAAGATCTTCTTCATGTATTGACGGACTGTCCTTATGCCAGGAACATGTGGTTAAGAATTATTCACCCGAGATATGTTAATGCTTTTTTAGGGCTGGATTGATTGATTGGTTGTCCTTGAATTTGAGGGGCAATATTGGGAGGGAGACAAGTGCCTGCTGGAAGATTATCTTCGGGGTTGCGGTCTGGTGGCTTTGGGGATGGAGAAACAAGTCATTGTTTGAAGAAAATTATTCTCAACCTTCTAATCCTGTTGATATTATTTTCCATTCTTGGAGACAATTTTCCCTTTTCTTTGGTATTTCTCCTGTTATTCCTAATGCAGAGGTACATAACAGACAGATGTGGGAGAAACCAGGTATTGGGTGGTGGAAGCTGAATGTGGATGGGGCGGTGGCTGTTCGATCTTCAAAGGGGGGTTGCGGAGGAGTTGTGAGGGATGCGGCGGGTGTATGGATTGCTGGTTTCTCAAGGCAGTTGGGGATTTGTGATGCGTTGTCGGCTAAGTTATGGGCGATGGCGGAGGGTTTAGCGTTTGCATGGGATCTGGGAATCAAAAGACTAATTCTCGAATCTGATTCTTCTGAAGCGGTTTTGCTAATTCGGAGGGAAGCAATGGAACTGGACAGTTTGTTGGTTAGTCGAATTAAGGAATGTTTGAATTGGGAGTGGGAGGTTTCTATTGTGTCTATTCCCAGAGAGATCAATCGGGTTGCAGATGTGTTAGCTAAATCTGGTATTTCTGTGTCTTCTATCTTTGATATTTGTCCTGTGTACCTTCGGGCCTGGGTAGACCAGGAGAGCTTGGGATTTATTTCCCCTGTTTAATTATGTGTTAGCTTTTTAGGCTTTCTGCCTTCTTTTATATTAAAAAAAAAAACACACAAAAGTAGCAACCACCTAGACAACTTATACAGAGTTGAAGGGCAGGAAGAAATCTCACAATGTGGATAGTGAAGAAGGCTTTACAAAGTTGACACTCAGTGCGCCCTGGAGTTGATTGTGACCAAGATTTCTACATTTTCCAAAAAATAAAAAAAGTTTTTTTTTTTTGGGAAAAAACACAGTTGCTGGCAAAAGGGATCAATAAGGAATAGTCATGAGAAATTGAGAAAAAGAAACACTCACAGGTATGTAAGAGCAGTCATATCAGAAATAGAGTATACTACTTCCCAGGGGTGAAGGCACACTAGTGCCAATGTGGGCAAGTGAACCCATAAAAAATTTAAAAATATATATATTTTGTAAAGTACTTTTGTTACAAGTTGGCTAGTTGGAGTAAGTGGTTAAGACCTTCCCATTCAGGTATAAGGTCCCAGGTTCGAACGCTGTTTACACATTGGTTTTTTTTTTTTCAATCTCACTTCACTTCTCTTACGCGTCGTCCCCCTCTTCTTAATTTCATTCTCCCAATCCCAAACCTCCTCTTCTCCGACCCAAACCTCCGTCGTCACCCTCTTCTCCGCACGACATCTTCCGTCTCCCTCTTCTCAATTTCATTCTCCGAAAGACCCAAACCTCCGTCGCAAAATCCGGTGAGGTTAATTTTTGCTTTGTCTTACATATTTCATTTTGGTAATATTTAGATGTAGCGACGGCGAAGAAGCACGATGAAGTGTAAGGACGGTGGGAAAATGCTCTCACCCTTTTTGCCATATTTCTATTTTTCTTTACATATTTCATTTCGCACCTTTTTTGGTTGCTCTCACCCTTATCTGATGCATGTGTTCTATGCATTACGCGGTGATGATGAACTCTGTTTTCATTTTTAGGTTTTTTTATTTTCTTTTTTTATGTAAATTGCAAGTAGTTCTGAAGAAATCTATGTTTACTTAAAAGGGGTGTATATTTTGCTATGATGAGTATCTGAATACATCTGCAAATACGATATATATCAGTGACTGAATATGCTTTCTCTGATCATAATGATATACCACCTTAGGAAATTAATGTGGATGGGGTCGCCAGAGCTCTGCTTTCTTTTTCATTCCATCGTTGATATTATGTTTTAATGATTTCCATTATCTGGAATGGTCTCTCTAGATGGGAAGCTCTATTTTCAGATCCATTATCTGTCTCCTTAGTCCAGCTTAGAAAAAACAGTCAAGAAGGACGAGGAAGGGACAACTAATTATACTATTGGATTTCTTATTTTCACATGTAATCTCAAGTGAAATAGTAGGCAATGTAGCAATGGTGAAAAAGTGTAGTTTGAAAAAGCAACAGTGTTGTGATATCTGTTGGTGCTTTTTCTTTCATGTTGACTCATCTTTCTTGTGTTGCCCTTGAAAATCATGCAGGATGGACGAATGGGAAAGAGTGTATTGATAATAAGGACTGCTTCTATGAGGTTATCACTAATCCTGGCTATGTTAATGAAGAAGGAAGGTTGAGGATTTCGCCTTATCATGACTTCAACAAAGCTCCTCATGGCTGTGGTCTTTGCCCTCCAAACATGTGCAAGGTACTCTATTCTCATCTTCAATCATCTTACTTTTCTCCTCTGAATGGAAAGAAGAAGTAGAAGAACACTCACCTTTGTTTATTAAAGTGCATATGAACTTTTTTAAAGTTAAACATGATCAAACTAACCCCTGCTGTACACACATATATGTAATTCATGTCTGGGTATAGGATTTCTTAGCATTCATTGATTGTAGAGTTGATCTTTTGTTTCATTGAATTCTACCTCATCTGACTGAACTATTCTGGAACTTCTGCACATTTCCGATTTAATTTTGCTCTGTTCAGTGTCTGATTCACATCACTTGTGCACTTGACTGGAATTTTGTTGCATTTAGTTGAATTTGACTTACTGGCCAAATTTATGTGCATTGTGACTTAATTGAGCTTCAATATTTGGAATTGGAAATCATAGCTTCAGTTGCTTAGTGTTCCTGTATGAAAAAAGATACAATCTTATAGGTTTCGATAGAGGAAGCATTGAGATGAGCTAGCTTATAGGTTGCAACATGTTCCCTAATCTTGTCAAACTTTTTTTCTTCCAAAAAATGTCAACGATACAATCTTAATGCATTTAAAACTTTCCTTTTAAAAAAACCCCCCGAACCTTCTCACTAATTGTGCACCTACAAACTTTGAAACCTGGCTCAGCCACTGGTCCAGGGCAAAAGAAGGTTTTTTCTCACGGTAACAATGGAACTGTTTCCTTTGCTTCCATGCTTGATTCTGAAAATTTTGTTATTCGAAACAAAAATTCTGACATCCTTTGGCAGACTTTCGATCACCCAACTGATACTATATTAGGGGGTCAAATTCTAACTAGTGGGACTGAATTGGTATCTAGTTCATCAGACACCAACCAATCTTCTGGAACGTTTCAATTCGCGATGCAGAGTGATGGAAACCTTGTTCTGTATCCACGATATTCTGGTAGCACAGCTGGGGATGCTTACTGGGCCTCTGATAGTTATGGTGGAGACAGTTCCAAATATTATCTTTTCCTCAGCAACACAGATCCTCGGCCTCTGTGTATTGTAAATGCCAGTAGTTCCAACAACAAATACTTTGGAGGAGTGATTATTGCAACTTCAAAGGAAACAACACTATTTATCGTGCAACTATTGATTCTGATGGAGTTTTTGGACTCTATATTCATCATGAAGATGTAAATCGGAAACATCAAGTTAAAATGTTGTTGTCACCGCCAGAGTTGGACAATCTTTGCAAAGCGAAGACTTTTTGTGGATTCAACAGCTATTGTACCATCAATGACAACCAGCCTTAGTGCATTTGTCTTCCCGGAACTGTTTTATAGATCCATGACAAACAAATCTTGGATGCAAAAGGAACTTCTCAGAAGTTGAATGTAGAGGTGGAGAAGATAACGCAACCTTTTATTACATGTCTCCCATGAGTGGTAGGAACATGGGTGATCTTCCTTATACAGAGGAAGACATTCTAGAGGAGGAATGCTCAGCTTCTTGTTTGCAAGATTGTTACTGTGGGGCTTCCTTTTAGGATAATAATCGCTGCAAGAAACAAACGCTTCCATTAAGATATGTTACAAGAGAAGCACGAGATTTGTCCTGCTTCACAATATACTTCAAGGTGGGACTTCATAGCCTGGAAAGCAACAATGATAACCAACCACCTCACGTCAAGACTACCAGTAAGAAAGCAATTAAGGTGATCATTCTCATTGTCTTGGGTTTTGCTGTTCAGTTGTGTTCAGCTGTCGCAATCTCCGGCCGTTTAATTTACAATATTGGAGTTTTAAGTTACAGGAGGTTGTTCGAGATGGGAGATTTAGGTTTGAGCCAAGGGATTACTCTGAGGGTATTTTCATACAATGAGCTGAAGAAAGCAACAAATGGTTTCAGACTAGAGGTGGGTAAGGGTTCGTTTGGATCAGTTTATAAAGGAACTTTACTCAAAGGAAGAAGACTTATTGCAGTAAAAAGGCTACACAGATTTATTTAAGAAGGGGGGAGAGAATTTCAAGCTGAGATGCAAGCCATTGGGAAAACCCACCACAAAAACTTAGTTCGCTTGCTTGGATATTGTGCTGAGGGATCTAAAAGGCTTCTAGTTTATGAGTTCATGAGTAATGGCTCCCTTGAGAAGCTTATATTTGGTGACATTACTGTTCGTCCTGATTGGGATAAGAGAAGAAGAATAGCACTAGACATTGCAAGAGGCTTACTGTATCTCCATGAACAATGCAGGGCTCCCATCATTCACTGTGACATAAAGCCTCATAGCATATTGATGGATGAGTTTTGGACGGCTAAAATATCAGACTTTGGCTTAACAAAACAACTAATGCCAGATCAAACAAGAACCTTCACTCAAGTTAGAGGGACAAGAGGTTATCTGGCTCCAAAATAGAATAAGAACATTCCAATAACAGTGAAAGAAGATGTTTATAGCTACAAAGTTATGTTATTGGAAACTGTATTTTGTAGAAAAAGCTTAGTGGTTAACATTTCAAATCCAAAGCAAATTGTTCTGTGTAATTGGTGATGTACAAGTGTTTTGTTCGGAGAGAGTTAAAAAAGCTTGTTCTTGGGGAAGACGTGGACCTAACGATGCTAGAGAATATGGTGAAAGTGGGGATATGGTGTATTCAAGATGAGCCTTTTCTTTGTCCATCAATGAAGAGTGTAATGTTGATGGTTGAAGGAGTTACTGAGGTGGCTATCCCTCCTTGTCCATCTCCTAATTCTAGGTGATTTATTCCTCTGCCGGAAAAAAAGAATAAAGAATTTCGGGTCGGTTTGATTTGCTTGTTTTATTACTGTGTCTGTGTAATAGTAGTAGATAGTTCTCTAAGCTTTGGTCAGCTTGTAGCGGCATATAAAAGAAGGTAGCACTTGATGAGATTAGTTGTATTTTGATTCCCATCGTCTGAAATGATTTTCGTTGTTCTCTAAAACAATCACATGATTGAATCCTAAAAATAATTCCTTGGAGAAATTATATATGAAGCAAAAGTTGAAACATAAAGCCTGAACATGTAATACGTGTTTTTTTTTTTTTGTTAGGCTTAGAGCTGAGCCTTTTAAAGGCATACTTGCAATATAAACTTTTAAAAGGGTTTGATATTACAGGCCTTAAATGGTCATAAGTAGGCTTTAATTCTAAAATCTATTTTTATGTAGACTTTAATGTTTGCATATATATAAATTGTAGCACTTAAATAGGCTCAAAACCTATATCAAATTTAAATAAAATTTGACATATTTACATATTATTATATTCCAAAATTATATAATACTAACTCCAGTCCTTAATATAAAACTTAGTTAATTTTTTTTAAAGAGATTAAAAAATTTAAATGAAGGAAAAATGACAATTTTTTTTTTTTTTGAAATTGTAAAATCTTAAATCAGGTTTGTTACCAAAAACTGATAAGGGAATGACAAGATCATTATTAATCTGATGCAGACCGGAGTGGCAGAGTCCACATTAGTGAACCTTAATATAAGCATCATCAGGCCCGTGTTCCTTGAAAGTGTTAACTTTGAAGAATTAAAAAAAAAAAAAAAAGATGAGTTTTTTTTTCCTATGAAAGTTTATTTTACTGACTTCGTCAGAAAAAAAAAATCACTTTAATAATGTTGTCTAAAAATTAAATTATGTTATTTGTGTCTCCAATAAACACTATAATTTTTTTTTTTTCAAAAAAATGTATTCTGCACACAAGGGTGGATAGAGAGGGGGGTTAGGGGTGGCCCCCGCCCCCCTAACTTTTTTTTTTTTTTAAAACAACATGAAGCTAGTGATGAATGGTCATATATATATATATATATATATATATATATATATATGATCAAATACGACTATACGAGGGGACTATTGTAAAAGAAAGAGGAGGTGGACCCTTTGGCTTCCATTGCTTTCATATATTTTAAAAGATAAAGAATATAATAATAAAGAAGTGGGGCCAAAACCTTTAATTATCCCCAAACCCCACTTATTGCTTATGACAAATTTTGAGAATAAATAAAGTACTTAAAATTACTTCTTTTCATTAAATTTTCTTTATGAAATTTATTATACGTGATTTTATCTTTCTAATGATATTACTTTTATATTGATTAGAGAATATTTTTGGGTTATGATTTTGGGTAAGTTTTAAGTTTTGTTAAAAGATGGCTATAGGAATATAGATGATGAGTAATAGTTAATTTTAATTGGTTTACTTTTGTTATTAATAATATTTTTAAAATCTTATTGGTCATGAAATAATTCATATTCTTTGTAGGTGATTATTATGGGGAAGAGTGCTATTATTGATAATTATTTTAAGAGAATGAATAGTTAGTCTTTGCCCTTGTTTACTTCTAATGTTAAATTGTTAAATACTGAGACTCCTTCTTCAAAGCTCATAGAATTGAAAATAAAGATGTATCAATTCTAAATGAATTTAACAATATAAAAACACGTAGAATAAGAATCAAGTGAACTAATCTTAATTTCTATAATAGATTTTTTTTTCATTATTTTTATATATTATGTCTGTATTGTATTTCAAGTACTTTTATTTACGATGTAACACTTTTATTTTCGCCCCCTGTCAATAAAATTCCTGGGTCCACCCCTGTCTGCACACTTCTACAACTATCACAAAAAAATAAAAAAAATAAATAAAAAAACCTTCACAGGATTATAAATACCCTGCAGTACCGGTTCTACAAATGGTGTACAAAGTATTAGACTAGATGCCATAGCTTCACAGGGTTAACTTGTAGTTTTTAAACAAAACCCCCCCCCCCAAAAAAAAGTGTATGTGTGCAGTGGCGGACTTAGAAATTTTAATAATGGGAAACAAAAATAAAAAATATTATATCATAAATACAAGTATTTGAAATATAATATAGACCTAATATACAAAAAAAATTGAAAGAAATCTATTACAAAAATTAAGATCACTTCACTTGACTCTTACGCCACGTATTTTCATATTGTTACTCATCTATAATTGAATCCGCGTTAAAGCTCAAAACAATTTATTTTTCAATGTATGCAATTAAAAAATTATCAAGAAATTGGTCTTCCATTTTATTTCGAAGCATGTTCTTGATTATTTTCATAGCAAAGAAAGATCTTTTAGTAGTTGCGGTAGAAACTAAAGGAGTGAGTACAAGTCTAATCACTCTATTAATATGAGGGTAAATGATGGACTTTCGTTCTTACTAGCCCTTGACATAATTCAGATGTAGTTGATAAATTAATCAAATCAAATGTTTAGGAATGTCATGCTCAAAATATTGTAACTCCATCTTCAAATACAATTTTTTTTTTCTATTATGTGAAATTTCTAAAATAAAATTTATCAACAAGTTTGTAAATATCTTTACTATTAAATGATTTGTACCTGTTTCTTGGATCTAAAGTCATGCTCAATTTTTTTAAGATCATCACTATTACAAGGTTGCCAATGGTTGGACCTAGATGTTTCCTTAGATGTAAAGCCGTTGGAATATCATCACTAGTAATCACTCTATATAATTTTTTTAAAACAAAAAAAAAAAAATTAGGGGGGAGAGGGGTGGGGGCCACCTCTAGCCCCCCTAATATATAAAATATAGGAAAAATCTTATATAAAAATGATTGAATTACCCAAATTTTAATTTTAGTCACTGAACTTAATTAATTATATATTAGATTCTGCATCATAATTAAGGATTTAAAATTTGGCTTAAATTACCTCAATATCTCGTAGTTATTGAAACATCAAAATTGAAAACATAATCTTGTTATTTGCTCTATCAAATAATTCTTTAGGAAGTATTGTATAACGGAGCACCATTTGTTCCTCTACTTCATTTTGAACATTAATTATGTAAGTGATGATGAATGAAATATATACGATCAAACTATGAAAATTCTATTATGGGTTTGTTGATGTTATCTCAATAAAAAAAAAAAATTTATGCCCAATATTTTTTAATAGAATATTCGATTTTATATAATAATGTATTAGAATAAATTGAAATTAATTGTGAAGATACAATCTACATACGTGGAGATCTGTTACATTCTTTTAATATTTATATTTTATTCAAAATTTTATGACCCGGATTTAAATTTTGAATCCTCTGTGTGTGTATAATCCATGATAATTTTTTTTATAAAAAAGGAAATCCAATATAACGATATTCATGAAGCATTGTGGTACACAAGAATTCACCTCTCTCAAATTGTATATATTCCTAGTTTCCTATAAAACTGAATATTGTATTAAAAAATAATATTGAGCACAATTAATATTTGGAAATAAGCTAGAGTACAAGATTGTACAGTACTTCCCAATGAATTAATTGATAGAGTAAATAATAGGGTTATGTTTTCAAATTTGTGATTCTAATAACAAAGGGATATGGAGGTAATTTGACCCAAATTTTAAATCCTTAATTATAACGTATAACATGATATATAATTTTTTAAATTCGGTGATTTAAATTAATACTTAGGTAATTCAATCGTCTTTATATGAGATTTTCCCTAAAATATACAATACTTAATGGCGATCAACTTGCTCTCTGGCTGTACAAATACCACTAAAGAGATCAAAAGAGTATATTGTTAAAATAAATCCCATTATAAAGCTTGAGTATATCAGCTACTCAATTTAGAGGTTAAGCCGTTAAAATTTTATAATTTAATTTTTGAATATTGACTTGAGACAATGTCCGTTGAAGATTAAGAGCTTTCTTTTTGGCCATGTTGATGATTAAGGGCTGAAAATGTTTGATTGTGAAATTGAAAATAGAGTTAAATATTAATGCATCATTCATATGGCATTTATGACAAATATAATGACTCATCCCTTCTTTTTTATTTTTGCCCCAAGATTGACTCGTACACTGACGCAAACACAAGGGCAAATACAAGCATCCCCCACCTCCAACTAGAGTTGGGAATCAGGGCCGGCCTGTGAAGGGCCAGGGCCTAACAGGGCCGACCCTCCAGGGCCTGAGGTAAGAAAAACATCTGTTTTTCAAAGCCCGACCTGAGAGCACCAGGGCCAGGGCCGGCCCTCCAGGGCCCGGAAATTACTACAACTCTCGGCATCGAATTCAAAGTGGTCCAAGGAAACTATACACATGAAATTCCAAAATGCTCCTACCAAATAGCAAATTTCCATCTTTGATGCCATTTTCGTTCATTTTCCGCTAAAGCAACAACTCTTGGCATCGATTTCAAAGTGGTCCAAGGAAACCCTACACTTGAAATTCCAAGCTGCTCCCATCAAATAACGGATTTCCAACTTTAAAGCCATTTTCTTTCATTTTCTGTTAAATCTACAACTCTTGGCATCAAATTCAAAGTGGTCCAAGGAAACCTTACACGTGAAATTCCAAAATGCTCCCACCAAATAGCGGATTTCCAACTCTGAAACCATTTCTTTTATTTTCCGCTAAAGCTACAACTCTCTGCATCGATTTCAAAGTGGTCCAAGGGAACCCTACACGTGAAATTCCATACTGCACCCATCAAATAAAGGATTTCCAACTTTGAAGTCATTTTCTTTCAGTTTGTGCTAAAGCTACAATTCACGGCGTCTATTTCAAAGTCATCCAAGGAAACCCTACACGTTAAATTCCAAACTGCTCCCATCAATTAGCAGATTTCCAACTTTGAAGCCATTTTCTTTCTTTATGCGCTAATGCTACAACTCTCAATGTTAATTTCAAAGTGGTCCAAGGAAATGCTACACGTGAAATTCCAAACTGCACCCATCAAATAGCATATTTCCAACTTTGAAGCCATTTTCTTTCAGTTTGCGCTAAAGCTACAATTTCTGCGTCTAATTCAAAGTGGTCCAAGGAAACCCTACACGTGAAATTCTAAACTGCACCCGTCAAGTAAAGGATTGCCAACTTTGAAGCCATTTTCTTTCAGTTTGCGCTAAAGCTACAATTCATGGCGTCTATTTCAAAGTAGTCAAAAAAACCCTACACGTTAAATTTCAAATTGCTTCTATCAATTAGCGGATTTCTAACTTTGAAGCCATGTTCTTTCATTTTGCGCTCGGCGTTGATTTCCAAGTAGTCCAAGGAAACCATACACTTGAAATTCCAAACTGCTCCCATCAAATAACGGATTTCCAACTTTAAAGCCCTTTTCTATTTTGTGCTAAAGCTACAACTCTCGGCATATATTTCAAAGTGGTCCAAGGAAACCCTACATATCAAATTCTAAACTGATATCATCAAATAACATATTCCCAACTTTGAAGCTATTTTCTTTCATTTTGCGCTAAAGCTACAACTCTCGGTGTCAATTTCAAAGTGGTCCAAGGAAACCCTAGATGTGAAATTTCAAATTGCTCCCATCAAATATCGAATTTCCAACTTTGAGGTCATTTTCTTTCATTTTGCGCTAAAGCTACTACTCTGGGCGTCGATTTCAAAGTGGTCCAAGGAAACCCTACGCGTAAAATTCCAATATGCTCCCATCAAATCGCGGATTTCCAACTTTCAAGTCGTTTTATTTCATTTTGCACTAAAGCTACAACTCCCAGCATTGATTTCAAAGTGGTCTAAGGAAACCCCACACGTTAAATTTCAAAATGCTCCCATCAAATAGTGGATTTCCAACTTTGAACCCATTTTGTTTCATTTTGCACTAAAGCTACAACTATCGGCATTGATTTCAAAGTGGTCCAAGGAAACGTAGCAGGTGAAACTCCAAAATGCTCCCATCAATTAGCGGATTTCCAACTTTGAAGCCAGTTTCTTTCTTTTTGGGCTAAAGCTGCAACTCTTAGCATCAATTTCAAAGTAGTCCAAGAAAATAAATATTAATATAGAGAGAAGTTGTCATTTTCGCAGCCTTGACGTGCTACAAAGATAACCCCCAATTTTTAACATTTAATTGTACGTATAGTTTGAAAATTCATTGCACCAAATTAATGGTCACAAATAAATGAAAGAACCAATAGATGCTACAAAAATTCCAAAGGTTTTGTGGAAAATTCATTTGGTTCCCCTTCCGGCCATTTCGAGACCTAGAAGAAAATGCTGGCAAAACCATGGAGAACACTTGGAAAGATATTGTGAAGGTAATTAAATTTTAATCAAATATTTGTCATTAAATATCAATTATTTTAAATATATATTATTATTTCGGAGTAGATTAAGCAATACTATAAATGATAAATAATAACTTGAAAATTTTTAAGGTTTTTAAAGATTGATACTAGATTATATATGGAGCCATTTAAATATTACCTATGTCTCATCATGATTTAATATTGAGATAAATTTTAAAATAAATATATTTAAAGTGTATTAAAATCTCTGTCTCTCTCTCAAACATACACATATTAATAATTTAACTGTGAAAGTCCTAAATTATTCTCCTTAAATTCCATTCATTCATCTGTGTGCTTCTTTCTTATTTGAAACAACTACTATACAGTCCCATATAAGCCATTTAACTATTAAAAGTCTCAAAATAAGTGAGAAATATACAACATTATCATTATATGATGTTCACTTATTGTAAGACGTTTTTATTATATTATTTATGTGGGATTATACAGTAACTCTTCCTTCCTTTTTCTTTACTCTCGAGTCCCTCCCTCCCTTTTTTTTGGCTTCCTCTTTTTCTCTTTGTTCTCTTTCTTTCTTGCTTTCGATCTTCCCCTCATCTCAGTCTCCCTTGCGTCAATTCCTTTTCTCCACAGGCGAGTGCGTATATACACAGCCTCATTCTTGTTTTAATCAATCTGTGCCTATCTCTTTTGTTGAGCATTTCCCATCACCGTCAACAAACATGTTTTAAGTCTGTTATCTTAGACCCTTTTGCTGAGGGTGATTTCTATACTTAACTAGTATTGAATTTTTGTTTGAAGCATCTTGATCTACGTAGCTAAAAATATATATGCGTGTCTATAATATTAATTTAGATAAGAAATCAATATTAGGAAATTCGAGACTTTTGGGAAATTGAAAATAAATTAATTGCACTTGACTCCTAATGGATCGGATGTAGAGCGATTTGAAAGAGAAATTGATTTCTATGAGTTAGCTTTATTCACATTGATTTCTAAAATAATTATGACTGAAAAAAATTGAAAATGGTAAATATGGGTATTGGAATTATAAAAAAAGAAAAATAGTTATGAAAAATACTTTAGGGGAAAAATTGTACCAAAAAATTATTTTAGGATACTAAGTGTCACTGAAAAATATCTTATGATCTTGGATGTACCTTAACAAAGTTTCTGGGAGTTAATGACGATGGAAAAATTGCAACTGAAAAAACTCTTGAAGGGAAAAATTGAACCACAAATTATTTTTGGGTGCTAAACGTTCCAGCGAAAATTCTTAATGGATCTAAATCTTTCCCAATCTTTAGTCCGAATGTTCCTCATTGTGACAAGATTAGATTGTCAAAACTCTTGGGTTTTTAGTTCTCTTCCAGACTTGGCTAATATTTGGGAACCTGGGTTGATCGTCGTAGGAGTAAAAGCATTATATATCAACAAGATATTGATTATGTGGTCTCAAGAATTAATGCATGGCAAACAAATTAAGTTGTTTGCTGCGCCTGTGTTTGGGTAACACTTAAATAGTAGTTTTAAAAGCTCTTTTTCAAAAATCCATAAAACTTATCCCATACGCTTACCTCATAAATAGTAAAAGTTATTCTCTAAAAACTAATATAAGATATACTCCCTCCGGTCCTAATTATAAGACAACATTTGATAGTTGGTTTTGGTTCTAAGTATAGGACACAATTTTAATTTTTGTCAATTTCTTCTTAAAATACCCCTATTTTATTTTGTCAAATGTGTTTAGTTTTTTGAGTATATATATGAGGGTACGTAGACTCTTCCGATCAGAGAAATTTTTAAATTGTCGGATTTTAATTTTTTTTTATCTCGATCAGCTAATAACATTGTATGTATAGTCACCCATTTTTGTGTAAATTTCCTTTAAGGACGTTGTCGCACTTCAGTCCCGACAAACTTATTTAGTGGGCAATTAAAGTTTTTAAAAGTCACCTATTTTCTTGTAAATTTCCATTAAGGATGATGTGTAGTCCCAAGGAGCAAGCTTGAGTTGAAGGACGAAGTATAGGAGTTTAGTTTGATTTTGAATTACTTAGGACTTTAGAGTTCAGCTTGTATTCTAGCTTATGTTTCTTGTGTTTATGCATTTCTGTTTTTTAAACTTGTTGTAATATTGCATTTCTGGTTTTTGGTTTGCTGTTGGAACAAGTTTTAATTAAAATGCAATACAATAGTTCAAGGAATGAAATGTTTCGATTATGGTTCAATGCTTCTGCTACATCTCTGAATGAAAATCATATCTGTCTAAGCATGTACACTTGTCAAAAACAATTTCAGAAAATTTTGAACAATCTCTTTGATTCTCTGGTTTACAAGTGTTGTCATCATCAAAAAGGGGGAGAATGTTAGTTCTCAGATGGTTTTGATGATAACGGACAATTGTAAACACAGTAAACGTTTGTCTTTGAAAGTTAAAAACTTTCTGTCTAAGGCAAACTCGAGTTTCCATTTGAAAACTCGAGTTTTGGCCTGACAGTAAAAGGCTCGAAATTTTGCTGAGATAAGAAAACTCGAGTTATGTTTGAAAACTCGAGTTTTGGTCATACAAAGAGCAACCAAGATTTTCAAAGAATCCAAAACTCCAGTTCCCATGGGAAACTCGAGTTTAGTCTTTCAAAGGATTTTCTAAAAGTTTTCAATGTTCATGAAAACTCGAGTTAAGATGGAAAACTCGAGTTTTGTACCTTGAAAGAGAATTGCTCAAATCCAACCTTGCGAAAACACTATCTCTAAATCAAACAAAGTTTTCTAATGTTTTCTCGTTAAAAGAGAAAACTCGAGTTTTGGTTTCAGAACTCGAGTTTTGGTCTTACAGAGACGTTTCCAAAGTTTTCAAAGTAAATGAAAACTCGAGTTATATTTTGGAAACTCGAGTTTCGAGCAGACAGAGAGCTCAGTAAGATTTGAACTTTTGAAAACTCGAGTTGTGATTTGGAAACTCCAGTTTTGAGATTTTGGACTAAAACTTGATTTTTCATTAAGAGTCCAAAACTCGAGTTAGTCACTTAATGACTCGAGTTTTGCACTGTTCACCAGACTTGTCCAAAATGCCAATTCGCGATATTTGTCTCTGTAATGGGAAAACTCGAGTTTCGGTTGAAAACTCGAGTTTCGGAATTTCTGTAACAATATCACTGAAGCGTGAAAACTCGAGTTACGATGAATTGACTCGAGTTTCCGTCGCGAGATTTGAATTTCGAACAGAATGAATTTGCGAAACTTGCATGTTTGATCTATATACTTTATATCATCACTCATTACTATTCTTAACTATGTTTAATCAGTTTGTTAGTGAGTTTCAGATGATTTAGACAGGATTAAATGAAGATTGAACATAAAGCATAAAGCATGTCAGCTCATTAAATGCAAAACTCAGAAAAGTTGCATTCTTCTGGTTAATCCTTCTGCACACGTTTGGAAAAGCAGAAAGAATGGTTTCCACTTCCAGCATTAGCTACTCCAACGGATTAATTTGCAGAGAGTCAACTCTGATCATCTATACACTAGATTAAGTGAAGGTTAGAGAGAGAAGAAGACCAAAGCTCAATGTAAACATCTCCCAACATCACCAACGGTTAGAATTGGGATTACAACGGTCATTTAATGATCTCTACCTATAAATAGAGATGCATTCAATGAGGGACTGGCCTACTAGTTTAATGAGGGCTTACGACATCCTACTAGTTCAATGAGGGGAAAAGACCCATGCTCTGGGACATGTGCTCTGAGGATTTTGGCCGGTCCTCATCACATGACCAGTGAGCTTTTGAGTAACCAGTAACATGGATGTAACTTAGCCCATGGGTCTAGTCGGAGGAAATAAGGCGGTTCAGTTGGATTGGTGGGAGGCATCTTGGGAACTGTGTTAATGAAAATTGTGATACATAATTTCTGATATGAAATTTTGTGATGTGGATATTGGTAAATTATAGTTTTAATACTTGGTTATATAAATTGTTCCACTTGGCACCTCACTAACGCATTAGTGTTCATAATAAGTTGGATTGATGGTTACCACATTTTTCAAGTGATAGTTCCCGTGCGGGTCCATCAAGGAAGACTCCAGAAGCTTAGATTACTCTGCTAAAAGTAGTGCTTCTGTCTTTTGGTTTATGTTGGATGATTGTATATTGCCACATTAGGGCTCATTTTGCATACTCTGATTTACTTTTGTATGTTTTGGTAAATGATAGAGCATTACTTAGTTGTTAATGAACCCTTAATTAGTTATTATGTTAAGTTAATTTTGAGGACGTTACACTTAGCGTTTCCCAAGGTTTCCAAGAGTTAATTGGATACCTATTTATTTACATGGAAAGGAGGCGGTCAAGCTTGCTCCAAAATAGGAAACTAGACTCCTTCAATTTAGGTGCAAGATAAGAATGTTTTCTAATTTGACTATCAGAAGTTGGAGCTGCGTTTTTTATGCTTTAAGAAAGGATTTTCGAGTCCTAATTGTCCTAGGATGAAGGTTTCCTAGATTGGTTTTATAAACTAAGTGGTGTCACTTGTCTTTTGGTTACTTAGGATACAAGGTTGTAAAAGGATTTCTAATCTTAGTAAGACTAGGATTGGAGATAGTTTCCTAAAACCTTGTTCCTTGAAGCTTAATTCTTCTTTTGACTTGTTGTGTGACACCATTTAGGTGTTTGTTGGAGAGAAAACCATGCACAATAACAATTATGGGTTGAGTTTCTCTCATAATCCTTTTCATTATCTCGTATCATCTTTAAATCATATCCATCTAATCAATCACAATACTACTTTAACATCTTTCTCCTCTTACCAATCAATAGCCCAGATTGGATAATGAGAGAAAAGGAGAAAAAGGATGAGGAGCAGATCCTCTTCCTAACAATATACCCTTCATTAATTTATACCCTTCATTAATTAATGCGGCACCTTTCTTGACTTGGTTAGGAAGAAAGCTTTGTGAAATCACTCATTTGCCCTTTATTAATTGTTGGCAGTGTCTTAAAAAACATGTCATTTTGGGCTTAAGTGATGGTAATATGGCTCATTTAAAGGCTATAGCTTATAGGTTGACATACATGGACCCCCAATCATATTGTAAGTTGGCCAAAAGTAGTCTTAAACCCTTGTTCTTAATGGGTCCTTCAGCACCTACGAATTTCCACTTTCTCAAGCCTCTAAAGCTTTTTTTTTTTTTTCCATCTTTTGGGCTTTTGTCAATATCTTCAGCCTTAGCCTACAAACTCCTCTGCACTATCCTAAAATCAAAGCAAATATACCTTTTAATCCAATAAATAGAAATTAGAAAAACAATTGAAAAATAAACCCTTTTTATGACATATTTTGTACAATATCTTTTAATCTAAAATGATGATGATAATTTCTTGTAAGCACAATAGTGATAATAAAATATCATAAATAGATATAAAAATATATTTTAACATCACATTTGTTATATGTTGGCTGCTCGCTGGAGGAGGAACGAAGAAGTTTTATTTTTCAGCCAGGACGATGATGATGTGGCATTATACATGGCATAATTTCCTAATGGCAGATCCACCTCATGTAACAGTTAACCGTTTGGGTTTTTAAGGTAAGGTGAAAATGCCGTTTTTTTTTTTCTGAAAAAAAAGAAAAGCCTTTTTTTGTACTTTAGGGTATATTTTAGGGTGCCCGTCGCCAATTTGAAAAAAATTTAGGTGTTTAAGCCCTTTAACCCAAAAAAATACTCATCCAATCCAAAATATATATGATTGCACCATATATTTATGTCCTATATTTATTTAGGAGCTAGTATAATTTATTTTTCAGACATTGTATAACATATGACCTTCAAAATCTACCATTCTACCTAATTTGACTAGTAGTTAGTAATAATAATGTCTTTGACAGTAAGTTTTTCAGGTGTGTAGCGGACACAAGCCCGCAAAGGATGTAAGCCAAGCCAGGTCCCTATTTAGATTTTGCAACCATTAGTTTCAAATTAGCTAATTATATTTTTAAATAGTAAAGAGTATAATTTATTTTTCAGACATCAGTATAATACAAAATCTACCATCCTGCCCAATTAGTAATAATAATGTTTTGAGGAGAAAGTTAATATGGAAAATATAAGACGGTAATTTATGAAGAGACAAGTGAAAAAAAGGAATTGGTCCACAAGTATCAAAAAAAGGAATCGGTCCACATGCTTCTGTTCCAACAACTTCACTTTAATGTCTAAATATGTTGGCTTCCTTTTTCTCCATATTATTAATTTCCATGGACCCATGTTGACCTGTTGACTCGACTAATGACAAAAGTGGGCCCAGAATTTAGATTGGACAGCCAACGGTTTCATATTCAGTCATTCATAAATCATAAGTACTGGGGATTAGCTTTCAAATTTCATAAAATATGAAGCCTCACCTTATTTCATTAGTAATGCTATGAATAAATTCTGGGCCCACTTTTGTCATTAGTCGAGTCAACAGGTCAACGTGGGTCCATGGAAATTAATAATATGGAGAAAAAGGAAGCCAATATATTTAATTATATGGAGTTTGCATTTCTCATTAAAAAGGGGGAGAATGTTAGTTCTCTATTGGTTTTGATGATAATTGACAATTGTAAACTCAAATTGATGTTTGTCTTTATTAAGTTGAAAAACTTACTGTCAAAGACAAACTAGAGTTTTGGTTTGAAAACCTGAGTTTGGACTTGACAGAGAATAGCTCAAGTTTTTGCAAAGTTAGACAAACTCGAGTTTAGGTTTTGAAACTCGAGTTTTGACTATACAGAGAGAGCTCCTAAGTTTTTCAAAGACAAAGCAAACTCGAGTTTAGTTTTAATAAACTCAAGTTTTGATAAGACAGAGAGCTACCAATATTTCAAACTTAGCAAAACTCCAGTTTCCATTTGGAAAGTCGAGTTTGTGCTAAACAAATAGTTTCCAAGTTTTGTTGGAAACTTGAGTTTGAGATTGGAAACTCGAGTTTACAGTTTACAGAGAACTATGCTTTATTCTAACTTGTGAAAACTCCAGTTTTCATATAACAAGGGTTTTCAAAGTTTTTCTCCCATATGAGGAAACTCGAGTTTATTTTTGGAAACTCTAGTTTAGGCCTTACAGAGAAGAACTCAAAGTTTCTAAAGTTTTGAAAACTCCAGTTTCAATTTGAAAACTCTAGTTTTGACTAAGCAGAGAAGTTTCCATTTTTCAAAGAGTTATGGAAACTTGAGTTTCACTTTGCAAACTCGAGTTTAGGTTAAGCAGAGAGTTCTGCTAAATTTAAACCTTTTGAAAACTCCAGTTTTGGTTTGGAAACTCCAGTTTTGAGGTTTTGGACTTAAACTTGTTTTTCATCAAAAAGTCCAAAACTCGAGTTTGTCACTTAATGACTCGAGTTTTTGAACTCATCTCAAAACTTGCTTCAAAGACCAAATCGCGACATTCTTCTCTGGATGAAGAAAACTCGAGTTTGGTTTTGAAAACTCCATTTTGGATGAACAAACTCGAGTTTTAGTCGCTGGTTTTGAATTTCAAACTAGACGAATGTGTGAAATCCTTATATTTGAATCTAATACTTCATATCATCACTCATTACTATTCCTAACTATGTTTAATCAGTTTGTTAGTGAGTTTCAGATGATTTAAAGAGAATTAAATGAAGAATTAGCATAAAGTATAAAGTGATGTCAGTTCATTAAATGCAAAGTCCAGAAAGCTTGCATTCTTTTGGACAATCATTCTACACACGTTGCAAAGGGATTAATGTTTCCTTTCCACATCTAGTAGCTGCTTCTCCAACGGATTAAAAGTCAAGAAGTCAACCATAAACTTTTGTGCAGCTGGATTAACCAAAGAGTAGAGAGAGAAAAAGACCAAAGCTTCACCTAATCCATTCTTAATGTTGGCAACGGTCACATTGAAGATTACAACGGTCATTTAATGCTCTCTTTGTATAAATAGAGTTGCATTCAATTCTTCTGAACAACCAATCTGTAGAAAACGAAAATCATTCAAGTTTCCAACTACTCTTTGAGTTTTCTTATGTAAAGTATCTTTTGATACATTGTACTTCAGTGATTATCTTTATCCACTCTTAGAGAGAGTTCATTTATTGTAAATCATTCATTGTAAGAATCTCAAGTCAGGGGACTTGAAGATTGAGATATTGATTGCAACTTGTAAGGGGGAGTAAGTTCTAGTGAGAGAATTACTCTTGAGTTACAGAGTGTGTAATCAATTGTGATAGTGAAAAATCCCAGAGAGTCTGGGGACTAGACTTAGGTCAAGGGATTGGACCGAACCAATATAAATTCTTTGTGTCTTGCTTCTTTTCCCTATCCTCTGTCTAGCTCTGTTTTAGAATTCAAAAACAGAGTTGTAACACCCCCAATTTCTAACAGTTACGATAACATAAATTTTCAATGATTTTTATAAATAATTACCGAAATTCAAAATAAACAACTTTGGGAAGTGTTACCGCCGCACTTGTACCGGGACAAGTGCAAGGCTACCTTATTACAATAAACTAAAGACTAAGTCCAGTGAAATAAATAAGTCTTTAGTAATCATTAAAACTCATAAATTGATGATTAAAACAAGTTAAGCATATCTGAAAATAACTAGCAAACTGATTAAACTTGGTTAGAAGAAGTATTAATAATATGAAGTACCTAATCCATAATCAATGATCTGCACTTTACGAGACGGAGATTTCAAATACTGATATACATTCTCGAGAATTGTTCATACCATTCTCGAGAATTATGTTATCCATATGAGTAATGGCATTAAGAACCACATCGTGTGTTCTCGAGAATTACTTATCAATTCTCGAGAATTACTCTCGCAGAAGCAACATTCAGTTTAACGGGGGGAGAAATGTAATACCCTAAAATTTGACTTAGGGTAAATATCATAAATTGGTAGAAAATGCCTAGTAAAAATAGGTGAATATGAGGTCTCAAACACCTTGTATTGAATTTATCTTGTTATTAGGGTAATTTCTCTTGAAATTAGATAATGTGCAGTTAGGTTCCTAAAACGTTTTGAAAGTTTGCAAATAGGTCCCTAAAATATTTATGGGTTATAAAATACCCTGAAAATATTATAAAGAGGCAAATAAATATTTATTTGAAATAGGGAAGAATATTGTCCCTAATTTAGGTAATTTATTAAATTATTACATTGGAAAAATTAAAGGAGAAAAATAAAAAAGTATTGTGGGGCCATAAATGACCCCATAATTTTTAATATTTTACATGGAGCGTAAAATACCAATGTCAGTAAAAATTTTGTGAGAAAATGGTTAATTCTAAATAAGAAAATTATCAACAATTAGTGAGGGATTAAATAGATAATTATTGGCTAATTATGTAAGCATGAACAAAGGAATGATCATGATAAATTATGTAAAACCCTATAATTAGTGGTTTATGGCTAAAATTAGCATAGAATATATTTGCTAATTAATTGGAAAAGATTAAGAAAAATTGGTGAGATTAAGTAATTTTAAGCCTAAATCCAAGTATGGACCAATAGGAAAATTTTGTAAAAATATTATATAAAAAAATTATTAAATAATTATTTTATATAATATTAATTAATTAAAAAATAAAATAAAAAAGAAGAAGAAAGGAGCAGCCGAAAATTTTGAATGGGAAAGGATAAGAATTGAATGAAAAAAATATCATGATATTTATAATATAATATTAATAAAAAGAAATATTCTATGGAATATTCTGTGAAAAAGCAAATAGGATAAATGACCACCGATAGAAATTAAATCCTATCTAGAAAACCATGAACAAGGTTTCTAAGGTCAGAGTATATTATGGACAAGTGTAATTTTATCTCGGAGTAGACTGTCTCCGAAGCGATTTCCGTAACCGGCGGCACGGTTAGGGAATAAGACGAAAATCTTCGGCAGGCAACGAAATGCCCTGAATGGGATCAAAAATTTAGTTGACCCAAGTACTTTGAAAGAGGAAAAAGAGATCTTCAGGGCTATATTCCCGGAATTTTGAGATTTTGCAAGAATACGCGATTAGGACACCGATCGGGGAACTTTATCGGTACAAGACCATAAAGCAAAAGCATCACATCACATTAATTGATGTAACATTATGCCAACTTAGGGGGGAGGCCGGTTTTGAGATCCAAGGGCCCAGGATGTGCCATTTCAAAGAAGTGCGATCCCACGGTCCAGAATCCGTCTGACAAAGCATGAATAGTAACCCAGAAACCTCTATAAATAGCCTCCTTTGCTTCTTGAAAATTCACACCATTGCAAAGATAAATCTTAGAGAGAAGTTAGAGAGAGGATCTTTGGAGAAGTGAGAGCTAGAAGGAAGAGGAGGTTCTGCAAGGGTAAGTTCTTCGGTTCTTAGTTTTAGTTCGGTAGTTCTTGAAGTTCTTAGTGTAGATGTTGTTTTGATCTTTAATCTTCCAAGTATGATTAGATATCATGTTTTAGGGGTAATTAAGGTATTTATTTTGAAAATCATGTTAGAGTAGGAGTTATGTTGAAATTTTGGAAGATTAGAGTCAAAGTAACGAAGTGCTGGCGAAATTCCGCCGATTAGGGGGTCAAGGGTAAAATGGTCATTTATGACTAAAATGTCCGTCATAATGTTTGATCATTAATAGATGTGTTGTTATCTTGATAGGATATCCCTGATTACGTTCTGACCTACTGTCGTACCGTATTCCGACAAAAGTACCGTTTACCGTCAACGAAGGTACGTTCGCGTACTGTAACACTAACTCTGGTGTTTATTGTATACGTATTTGTGATATGTTATGTATGCCTATGTGTAATGGATGATGACTCTGCTGTATGTTATATAATGTTGATATGTTTACGTTTGCTAAGGGCCACCCATCTTATGTGCTATTGGGGTACGTCTGCTAAGGGCCATACGTTTGCTAAGGGCCACACATTTTATGTGCCGTTAGAATACGTTGCTAGGGGCCACACATCTGCCTGGGGGCTTATGTGTTGTTGGGATGCGTTTGCTGTATGTGATACTTGTGATATGAATGTTCTGTAATGCATATGTTGTGTATGTAAACATGAGGTTAACCGTTACCTGAGATCCGGTGCGGATCTCAGCTCTTGATATAGCGTCAGGGTCGGGAGAACCAAGGACCGAGAATAGAGGCAAGCAGTCCGCATAGAAGATCCGGCTGAAGACTTCCCTTTTGATGTTCCGGCGGAAGCCTTCCTTTGGTTGTTGTACTTCACTTTTGAAATACTCGGTTACCGTACCGCTGTTGTAATGAGCCAGTGGGCATTTTGAATATATATATCAGTTACTCAATTGCTCCGGTGCTCTACTCTGATGGAAAAAAATTTTATACTGCTTTTGAAAAACGGGATGTTACAACTACCCTTATTAATTATGGGCATACATGGAAAATGATAATTAATGTTCCTTGGGAACAAGCAAGTACCTTATAAAAAAGACCAAATATACTTACTTGTTGGTACCTTATAATAAGGACCAGAGGAAGTATAAACTTGTTATGAACAAAACGATATGTATATTATTTTCAATGAACTATAACACCATATCTTAGATTCACCTTTAAGTACATGAAAGAACTAATTTTTACGAGTAAAATGATAATGAATACAAAATTAACATGATATCTAAATATTCTCATAAATATAAGGTATTTCTAGATTCAATATATATTTTGCATGTAAAATCATCTTTGGACTTGCTTATGGCATTTTGGATCCTTTAAGGACTCTTACGTAAACTCTATTATTTAGTGAGTTATATGCATAGGCTATATATAACAATATCTAATAGACGCATAACTTTTCTTTCATATACTGCTAGACTAATAATATATACAAAATTATTATATCCACCACAAAATCATATGCCTTATCATAATTATCATTAGACATTTGTGAAAATGTTTATTTTCAATACATATTCATATATCCCATAATGCTATCATATTTCTAGTGTTCAGACTACAAATCCATAACTATCATAATATAATCATATTTTCACTGAACCTTTTTCCATTTCCTTTTAGCCAATCATCTTTATATTTACTTCTTATTACATATCTTTATATAAGATCATCATCTGATCACGTGATATCATTTTCAAAATTGTTGTCAACAATTTTATCTTGTTGGTTCCATTTTCCCAGTTATTACATAACTTATTAAGTTCTATGTTACTTTTCAGGTACCTAAGAATCTCTTGAGGCTTTTGCAATTAGTTATGTCGCGGCACTTTTCTGAGTACCTACCTCCTTGATATGACCATCTTAATTATATGCTCCACTATATCGGTAATATTTATATTTGGAACCGAACGGTTTATCATGTTTTGGGCATGTCTCACTTCTCTTTATACTAATTGGAGCATTTTTAGCAAGAATGTGATATTTATTAACTCTCATTTAGGTCAGTAATTTCATCTTTGATGAGTATATATTTTATAATTAAATAGGTGTATATTTTAGGTTATAATTAGCTGGATTTATTAATATTATATACCTATTTGATTATCTTTTATAAACTTTTCCATCATTGAATCAAACTTAGGATCAAAGAATAAATCGGCATAAAATCTGAAAGCCGGAATATTACCAAGAGGGGGGGGGTGAATTGGGGATATTAAATTTTCTTGCAAAAATAGCGAAGAAGGAAGAAGGAGATGAACACAAGGCAATTTATATTGGTTCGGTCCTAATCCTCGACCTACGTCCAGTCCCCAGATACACTCTGGGATTCCACTATCTTAGGTTCAAATGATTACACACTCAGTAACACTCGGAGCAATTTTCTCTCTTAAATTACACTCCCCCTTACAAGTTGTAATCAAATGACCCAATCTCAAAGTCCCAACACTTTGAGACTTTTACAAGGAAATGATAATTGAAGAATAACTCTCTGTAAGAGCAGATAACCAGAAGCACTGAAGTACAAAGTATTACACAATCTTAGCTGGAAGTATTGAAAGTATTAGCAGAAAGTATCAGACAAGAGGTTAGCGGAACTAAGCTCTCGAGAGTATCTTTCTGTTTGTGCATTTGCTCTGCTGTGTGTATTTCTTTGAGCAGTCAAGGCTTCATATTTATACTATTTGATTGATGACCGTTGCAGCTTCTGAATTTGAATTCGATTGAAGAACATTCCTTATTCGTTGCTGCGTAATTCTCATTCATTTTGAAATCCTTTCTGTTGGAACGATAACCTTAATCTTAGCCCATGATTCGGTGCTTTCTTTAAGATAGATTCAATGAATCATTCTTCGTTGCTTTCTGTTCGTTTTGAGGATGATTATCCGTCACTTCAGCTTGTTGCCGATTTTACTCTGATTTCGAAAGATATGCGTGACCCATGATGATTACAAAGGATCCTGTTCTATAATTTAAACTTTCGAAAAACTCTGATCACAACGGTTAGAAACAAGTCATTAAGGATCATCATTAATAGCATTGAATAACATATTCGGAATCTGAAGTCTCGACAGAACATAAGTATTTTTACCGATCATACTCGAGTATTTGAATTCTTATACTCGGGTATCTAAGTGATTAAGGTATACCGGAAGCTTTGAGCTTCGATCATACTCGAGTATTTGTTTCTCATACTCGGGTATCATTCAGAAGAGAATGAACTCATTAGCAGATCATTAGAAGAGCATACTCGGGTATATATTTAACCTGTGTGAGTATTAGTTAATCCGAGAGCAAGTATCATATTGAGATGAAGTATACTCGAGTAGCATCTTACCCATACTCGAGTATTATGATAGGTTCAGTATATAATTGCTAGAGCTTCTTATTAGATACTCGGGTATTACTTATCGATACTCAAGTATTGTTTCCTGAAACACTTAAACAGCAATGTTAGCTCAACTATACTCGGGTATTACAATTCCATACTTGAGTACACATTTAAAGCACATGACTAAACTTGATTCAAAACCTTAAATGATTTCAAGTATTGTTATCATCAAAAACTTTGAGAGCTAACAAAATCTACTTATATCCTATTTTTATTGTGCAGGAGATATTATATGAAAGAGAAGAGACAAAAAGCATATGGAGCTTGCAGCCATAAATTAAATAAAAGGAATAAAGACGTGGACCCCACATGCTAAAGATTAAACTTGGATCCTAAGGTTGGTGATTAAACTTGGATCATAACCTTGGTGATTACACTTGGATCCTAACCTTGGTGATTAAACTTGGATCCTATGCTTAGTGATTAATTAAGAGGAGGAGACCTAAATTATAAATAGGGAGGCAAAGACACGCACAAGAAGAAAAAACGGAGGAGCAGAGCGAGAGACGCAGAACGAGAATGAAGGCTGGACAACAACGGCTGAGCAAAAGAGGCATTTTGGTTATCTTCATCATCTCCACGGAAGGACGAGAGGATTGTGGAGGCGACAGAGAAGCTTTCTTTCCTCTCTCTCTCTCTCTTTATTCCTTAAATCGAAATTCCTATCCTTTTGTTATGGATTTTATTATAGCCATGTGTGGGTAATTCTCTTTTCAACCTAAAGGACCTATGAACTTGTTTGGGTTCTAAAGATTATTCCCATTAATTAGTTTTGCTTAATTTTATTTCAATTTATTTAATCTTGTCTTTATTGTTATTGCTTATTGATTGGCCATCATTGAGCATGTTTTGGGGATTAATGGTTGAACTTGGAAGAGGGAATCTTAAATTGACCTTGGGATTAAATAATGTGGAGTTAGGTCTTAATCTAATTTGAGTGGAATTAGGTTTTAATCTAATTTGCCTCTAGGATAGGCATATACCTAGAAGCTCCGCATAATCAAATTAGAGTGAGCCCAATCTAAGATGCATCTTATTTAGTTGTGTGAGGCATTGCATAATTAATTAAGATAGGTATATCAATGGACTGGAAGACATTTATAGACATTAATACTCTAGGTTAGCTAATTAAATTAAGTCAAAATTAATTTAGTGGGGATAAAATCTAAGAAACAAACAAGGGATTAGTGACTCTAGGTTGATCGTTCGATTATTGTGGTAGTTTTTATTGTTTTAATTTCTTTTCTCTTAATTAAATTCATTTTGTTTTGCTCAACTTAAACGAGAGTGTACAATTAATGCCTAACTGAAGTTTGTGATACTAAGTCCCCGTGAGAACGATACTTTTCTTATCACTTTATTACTTGATACGGACCGTATACTTGCGGAGTTATAGGCTTTAAAGTTTTTCCCTATCAATCTTGCAGATATTTTATAATATTTCATGAATGCAAAGCCTGGCAAACTTCTAGTTCATACTTCTCTATTCAAGGATGTATACTTAATAGTAATCATGCATTCCATGTTCTCTTTTCCATCTATTCAATTTCTCCTCCTTATGTTAAGAAAATATTGTCAAATGATAATTGACTAATTATACAATATAAGTTTTCAAAATCTATTTGTTTCATTTAGAGAAAGAAAAGAAGAAGGAGGTACCTACCCAACAATTTATTCTAACTTTATTTAAATATCCATCTATGTGCATTGTGATGGATCAATAGGAATAAGTGTTGCACATTCAGAAATTTAAGATGGAAAATAAATGACTCCTGACTAAAAGCCAATTTTTACTAGGAGAATATTTGTTGGCTTGTATAAGTCTTTAATATATATATATAAGATCAAATATGCCAACATTGAAAAAGTTTGTTTTCATAAGCATTGATTTAGTTATTTATGGAGGCTTTATTAAATGATCTATGAATCGTATTATCTAGAAATTGGCGCTTACATAATAGTTTATTCAAATATTCTTGCAAACTTCAGGCTCCAAACTAATAGTAATATCACATGTAACCTCTTATAGATGCATCTATCAAATTTATTGAACACTATATGTTATTTTAATGGGCCCATATATTTCAGTTCAATATATTTCCAGAAATGTGAAGATCCATATCAAATTCTAGTTAGTTATAATCAATTTTCTTTGAGAACAAGTATCACATAATAATTCTTGAATAATATAACAAGTTGGATATTCATGAAGAATTTTATGGTTCTTTAATAGATGTTAATACATAATCTTTTATAATTTGTTGCATCATATATATGACTAGGATGATCAAACAAATCATGCCAATAATAAATTTGTTTGGATCAGTAAACTTTTGGTTTACTATAATATGTTTCTTAACCAACAACAAACTTTTCAATTTCTATAAGATATTGATTTAACATGTCAATACGACATCCATTTTAGGGAGATCAATAGGTTTTGTGATGAGGTATATGAGTATTTTTGTTTTCCAATATTAACTCACATTTGTATTCTAGTAATCAACCCCTCAAGTGTGAGTTATATAAGTATACTTCCTTTATTTATGTATTTTAATGATAGACCAGTATATAGTAGACCAATAACCTATCTTTCACTTAGAAACTCAATTACTTCATACCTACGTACAATCATTGATTTCAAACCGATTGGGCTTTCACTTTCAGACCATTTAGCGAATCAGAGATCTTATATCAATTTATGGGTCATTAATTTTCATGATCAATTCTTCTTCTACCCCAAAAAAAATTGCTATTAGCTAGGTCTTCTACAACTATATCAATTTTGTTACATATAAGTTCTTCAGGAACTAACAAATTCTAGATAACTTCACTACTCATCAATATTATACTTCAATTTGATTCTTTTAATGCATATTCAAAGTACATCATTCAACGTATAGAGAAATATGAAGAGATCCATGATCAAAATACATAAAGATCACATTGTAATGATTTGTGATGTTTAGGGGCTAAAATTAATTTGAGAGGAATGTAAAGACAAATGCACTATAATACAAAATAATGAACAATTATGATATTTATAGTCTTCTATCAATTTTTTCCTACTATTTAAGCATCCATAAATTTGACTAGCACTTTATGTTGGGTATATGAGTTGGGAGTTTGGTGGAAAATCTATGAAGAAACAGAGAAGTACGAATTCTAAGAGGAAAATAGAGGCAAGTTTGGAGCTTGATATGGTAAACTCCATTATTCACAAGATTAGCAAGCTTGTTTAATTCTAATGTGTGTAGATATATGTATATCTCATATTATATCATATCTCGATTAATGTATGAATAATATTCACACACATGCCATAAGTTTAAATTTCCACACAAGCACTTGATATGATACAATTTAATCAAAAAAGACAATTTCAAATATTTTCCATATCCATGATAAAAAGGATTATATGCTTCATCCATTAGGCAGAAAAAATCATAAGCTGCTTCATTCCTCAATAACACACGGTCTGAACGCTCCACTTCTTTGTTGAAGTTGTTGTCATGAACACCAAACGCATCACAAACAGGATCATCATGATCTACTTGAACTCCTACTTGTGAACTTCAAGGCAGAGCACCATATCTCATACCGGGTTTCTCATCGTGAATTCCTCAAAACATATACACTTTTGTGAAAGGCTTCAGAAGTAAATATTCCTTGACAACTTCTTGTGTATGCCATTTTTTAAACTTATATTTAGGACATGGACACGCTGTAACATCCCAAATTTTTGGACCAGAAGGTTGGAAATAAAACTGAGATGAGAAGGCTTCTAGCCAGTGGAGTCCAAAAGTCTTAAGCTTATTATGAGGAAAAAGCTTAAGATAATTATTAAAATTATTTTGGACCTTGAGAATTTGAGAATGTTATGAAATAATATTTCGAGGATATAGCAATATTATGGTGGAGTTAATTATGGGAAATTTAGCCTGAATAAATGTTAAAATTAATATTTTGAAGTTAAGGCTTATTTCTCCTTAATTTATTTCGAGAAAAAAAAAATTAAAGTCAAAGAATATTTGGAAGGGATAATTTATGACCCAAAATAATTATTGGGAAGTTAAGACCTAATCTCCATGAATTCTTGGGAAAAGAATTATTTAGCTGTAATGGCTAAAATTAGAAAGAAAAATATGAACTAGAGGTATTATGTGTTGGAAGCCACGTGCCCTCATAACTATTTAATTCTTTATTCTTCATAAACCAACTCCACATTTCTCTAATATTCATTTGGGACACTCCAACCATTTAATTTGCCACAGCCCATACATCTTTGTTGGCCGAATCAAATCATTTCCATGTTGGCCTCGTATACATTTTAAACATTATTCTCCAATTCATGAATCAACCCATTTAACCCTAGAAGCAGCCCAAAACGCAAGAGCAGCAAAACACATATGTTCATTAAGCACCACTTCATTTGACCTATTGGCCCAACACGTGAAGACAACCATAGCCCATATATTCATTATCCAATTCACTTATATCCTTTTTGGCCCATCACGTTAGCAGCATTGGAACAAAAGAGGGAAAAAAAAAACAGATACCACCATATTCATATCAGCTCTCACACGCTAAAGCAAAGGCAAGAACGGTCGGGCGAAGAACCAAGCAAGGCACGTCTCCTTGTCGCATATTTTTCTCGACTCGGCCTCAACGGTCCACGCAAGAGCAGTAAACCCATGCTTCTCGAGCCCCAACCCAAACTGCCCGAACGTCTCGAGCTCAACGTTAATATCCAGCGTTTCATGCTTCTCGACCAACGTGTCTCGTCGGCCTGGACCCTTGGGTCTTTATATAATCGTTGTTCTTGAACTATCAACCATTTGCGTTGCCTTAGCCGAGAGCGAGAGAGACAGGAAGAGCAGTGAGAAAAGTGAGGGGGAGAGTTACTGTGATATTCTTCCTCCGCCAAAACGCATCCGAATGGGGAGGCGAGTGCATTCGGCGGAAACCTCATCACGCCGCCTTGAAACCCGAAGGTAACTGTTGGGCATCTTCCTTCTAATTATCGTCATAAGTTTCGAGTTTTAAGTTTTTAGGAACGTAGCTATGGTTTCACTTATGAGTTTCTGCGTTGAGAAGTGAGAGCAGAGGGAGTTTTGCATGGTAATATATATAATTGCTGCATGAGTCCGTGAGGTCTAAGCCGGAGAACCAAAATATTTATATGGGTATCTGATACATATATAAATGTGTGTTGCTGCACATTGAATAAAGGAAAAGGAAAACTTATAAGTATCCATATATGTTGCCGTGGTACATTTGGGTGGTTGTTTACATTTGTTCCTTCTGTTTGGAACCAAAGAAACTATATATACATATATGAGTATATATGCATGTGTGAATATGAGTCATATGCATGAAATCATAAGCTGATGCATTTCTGGAAAACTGAACTTGGCATTGAAACAGTAAACTTTGGGTAAAAACTAGGCAAATGACCTTGTTTGAACCTGAAATTTTGTGGGTCTTTAGTACACATCTATACCTTTAATATGAGCTTTAGATCACCTAAAAATGAGGTCTATAACTCCAGATATGATTTTTGGAAGTTGAGCTAAAAATTCTGGAAAGTTTCAGTATGATTCTGGAGGAACAAAATGACGTTGCATTTCGGACAAAGTAAACAAAGTTAAACAAATGTTAAATTCTCCAGATATATAGTAGACACAGAGAGCTTTAATTTGATAGGTCACAAGCCTCATTTGGAGCTGTATCCAAAGAGATATGAATTTTTGAAATGGACCTATTATCTTGGAACTATTTTCTGGACAGAGAAGGATGAACGAAAATCTGGGAATGATACAGCAACTAATAAGCCTAGTGATTATTTTTCTATGAAACTAGACTTAATTAGTGTCACATAGAAATTTGAATCACCCCAATCGGAGATCTAGTGAATTAATTATGAATTTTCAAAAGTTAATGAAAATTCTGAGAATTTAAAGTTAAGTCTGAAAGTAGGAAATTAAGGGAATGTGGTTAATCCATAATTCGTGTAGTTAGTCACTTTGCGATGCAAAAAGTGACTAATGACAATGGTAAACGTTTATAGGTATATCTTGACACCTCTACCGATCCCAACAATTCCAGACAAAGTTAAGGATTCAAGTTTGAGGTGGGTAATTGTTATTTCGTTAGCTTGTATGTATGTATTCATGTATGACTGATCATGGTTGCTAGATAATTTGCATATATGTATCCTAGCTATGGATTGGGGCTGCGTGTCCCATAGGGTTGCGTGTCCTAAAATGGAGCTGCGTGTTCCAAAGGGCTGCGGTCCTTGGTCGTTAGCTGCGGTTAACAGTGCGACTTGTTTATTGTGAAATTACTCTATGCTTATACATGTGTTATACCGTGATTTATATTTCATACCCGCATATGAGATTAATCTGTTACCACTAGAGTTCATTCATTTGAACTCCAGATCGCATGAAAGAGACAGGTGGTGGATCGGGATCAAGAGGAAAGATGCAAACGTAAGGGTTAGGAACCTTTTGGAAAAATATAGGTAGTTGGATTGTATTTTACGTTTATCATTTGTCTATTTTGGAGTACATGTATTAAGAACCCACTATGGGATAGTTTTGAATCGCGAAAAATTCATCCTCATGTTTTCGAACTAAGTTATTTTGTTAAAGTTTTATTCCGCAATTAAGTTGTCCAAATTATTTCGATGCCTGTGCGCGATAACTCTGATTAATAAGGGCGTCAAAAGGACGGGCGTTACAGTTTGGTATCAGAGCGTCGATTTGGACAAAGTTTTTGAAAAAAAAAAAAAAACTTAACAAAACTTAGTTTTTCGAAAACAGAATGAGGATTTACGAAGGAGAATTACCCCCCTGACGAACTTTGCGGGTTCTATCGTACGCGTAGAGGAGCGAAGAGGGTGCAAACTGCTAGTATAAGAGTATTGGTTATGGAATACAGAAAAGACAAACGTGGTAGCACAGAATATGGGTTCCGTTGTTAACCCTTGAGCTTTTGATATAGAAGTCAGAGTCTAAATTAAATTCCCGCAACACAACTTAGAAGGAAAGCAGTATAGAGGAGTCGATATTGCTTAATGTTTCCCTATAAGAATAGTAACTTACTGATTAAGTTTTCCTTGTTGGGACAATGACTTACTGTCTAGGTTTCCTGTAGGAACGGTAACTTTTTGACTAAGTTTCCCTGAGGAGACAATTCCTGACCAATAGGGGCCGCCGGACACCATGCGTGTAACGAGGTGCAGCTCCGGGGACGAGGATCTTTGATTGAGTCCTTGGCGGTGGTGGTCCGTTACATAAAAAGGATACAAGTGGATATGAAGGGGACAATATGTAGCATTTTTGGGGAAGCCATATGTGTTCAACATAGATTGGCACATAGATGGGTAGTCAGTACCCAAAAATGAGTGTACTGGTATTAGTACCCCCAGAACAAATCGGCACCCGGAAGTTAAGAATGCCTAAGCAAGAGAAATCTCGGGATGAGTGGTATCCTGAGAAATATCATAGGAATTTGGGATTTCCTTTGATTTGAGGCTCAAGTACCCGGAGGCAAGGGTAAACTTGCATATGATGATTAGATGACGATGACAACCACAACCACAACAACAACAACACCCAAGTGATTTGAGAATGGCTATATGGTGATCCTTAGGAATGCCATGATAGACAAGATACGAAGATGATTGAAATAAAGATTATGCCTGGAGTTGGACTGATAGTCCATATATATAGAATGATCCCAGATGAGATGTTAGAGTTAAAGACAGCGGATTGCGGAACCACTAAAGGGTAAGAACCTAATAAAGATATGAATTCTCGTTATAATGATTCAGAGACGATTAACTGAAGCTACTTTGGAAATTTTGATCGGAGAGGGCTACCTACGGGGAGTTCTGATCGAGAAGGTCTACCTACAAGGGATGCTGACCGGAAAGCCTGACCAGTCAGAAAAGACTGAGTTAAGCACCGAGTGAAGTGCCGTAGAGCGGAGCCACCGTGACGACGAACCGTAGAACGAAGCCGCCGTGACAATGAACCATAGAGTAGAGCTACCAGTGTATCAGATCTCAAGGTAAGTACATTGTAACGAATCTCATATCTAATGGGTTCCTTAGAGAAAAGGTTTATGTGATCCGTTATATTGCTATAGAGTGCTCCAGTGCTGTATGACATATCTGTGTTATGGTATGACTATACAATGGGCAATAGGACCTTTGGGACCAGTGTGTTCATAGGTCGTTGGACATGTATATGTTTGATAAGAAACCCTAAGTCCTGTGAGACTATTGTGTCTATAGGTTGGCAAAAGCTCAGGTTGTTAGACAACAAAAACCGAGAAGCGTCTCGAAAAGTTTGTGAAACCTGAGGATAGCAGGCAATTTCCATAATAGCTGGGAGACTAAAGTAGAATGGACTAAGCGTTCTACTGATGGCTTGAGTAGCCAAGAACTAAGGACATAATGTGATAGGTAGTAATAACCTTCCAAGAACAGTTGTCTAGTTCTTGGATTATGTTTGAACATTGAAAAGTTAAACTTGCCAATGCACCTACTGTATTTGAAATTTTCGGAATTGAATTTCCGAATTTATGAATTTTCGAAACCGAGTTTTCAAATGAGATGTTTTCAACTAAATTTGAGACCAAGGAAGTGGTCACTTTTGAAATGATGGTGTCTCATAGAAAGGGTTTGGTAGAATCCAGGTTTGAAATTGAGTTTTGAACTATGTGTTGTAAGCCAGTACAGAACTGGAAGAGGTTAGAAACTGTAGTAGGCGTGCTCAGTTTGTTGAAACTTGCTAAATGTTTTAGAATGTTTTGGATCGCTAGCCATTATGGAAAGCTCTTTTGAGGGGATAAGTTTTTGAAAAGCTGATACTCGCACCAGCAGTGTTTGCATCCAATCTGAGTAGTTTCTCCTTGAAGGGGCGCGTGTTTTGCCTTGTTTGGTCGGGACCCACGTAGGTGTTTGGAGCAGAGCTCCTGGACATTGTCCTTATTCCCAGTTGGGGATTCTGGTGGGGTGGCCCGTTAATGTGCCAGTGCGTACACTGGGTCCTGAGTAGGGATGGAAACACTCCCACATTAGTCAACAAGTGTGTTGCCACTGCGGTGGTTTGTGTATGAAAGGATTGGAATATGCCACTGTACCGAAAGGTTGAAGTGGTGGCGAGAGCTTTTAAATTTGGAAAATGAATGATCCTGCTCATAAATGTGTACCGGTAGTAAATGTTTTACGGAATAGTCCGGCAGTGAATTGTTTTCACGAAAATTTGAGTCGGCAGCGATTAAGTTTGAAAATGTGATAGCATTATTTGTATAGTGCAAGTTGAGAAACATACTACAACCACATAAATTTTCAATGTGTGAGAATTTGAAAATGAGACAACATAGTTGAAATGAAAAGTGGTGCAGTTGGTGATTGTATTGATATCGGAACAGAAACTACGAGAATGGCCTAGAGATCTGAACCGGGTAGGTCAGATAAGAATTTCCAACGTGCTAAATAAGAGAAAAGTGGTTTGAGAGCTTAAGTTGAGAAAGCTCAGACACGGGATAGACGAGTAGAGACTCGAAGCAGTAAGAGCCGGTGTGCAAGTTTTCATGGTACGGTGTTCCTAGACCATAAGACTTGTGTGTTTAGCACTATGTGGAATGCTCACAAGTATTGCGAATTTGGACTAGTGTGTCCAGAGAATGTTGTGAGGCTGACAAAACACTTGATCTGTACTAGGTGATGGATAAGATACCTAAGTTTGAGGGCAATTCCCTAGGTAATAGGGCTAGAAACCCAACATTGAGGCAATAGAATGTGCCGGAAGGTTAATATGTGATAAGCCAAGAGGCAAAAAGAGTCAGGCAGTAAGGCCTGCGTAACCAAGCGTTGTGAGAATGGACCAGCAGATCCTGTTTTTGAGTAATATACCCGGTACTAGATGAATGAGACAGTTGTCCGAATACTAGAGTGCGTGCTAGGTAAGCATGCATAAGAAAGGAATAGACTGGATGTCTAAAATAATTCCCTGAAGTTATAGGTTCAAATTTCGAGGACGAAATTTATTGAACGGGGGGAGAATTGTAACATCCCAAATTTTTGGACCAGAAGGTTGGAAATAAAACTGAGATGAGAAGGCTTTAGCCAGTGGAGTCCAAAAGTCTTAAGCTTATTATGAGGAAAAAGCTTAAGATAATTATTAAAATTATTTTGGACCTTGAGAATTTGAGAATGTTATGAAATAATATTTCGAGGATATAGCAATATTATGGTGGAGTTAATTATGGGAAATTTAGCTTTGAATAAATGTTAAAATTAATATTTTGAAGTTAAGGCTTATTTCTCCTTAATTTATTTCGAGAAAAAGAAATTAAAGTCAAAGAATATTTGGAAGGGATAATTTATGACCCAAAATAATTATTGGGAAGTTAAGACCTAATCTCCATGAATTCTTGGGAAAAGAATTATTTAGTCTGTAATGGCTAAAATTAGAAAGAAAAATATGAACTAGAGGTATTATGTGTTGGAAGCCACGTGCCCTCATAACTATTTAATTCTTTATTCTTCATAAACCAACTCCACATTTCTCTAATATTCATTTGGGACACTCCAACCATTTAATTTGCCACACCCATACATCTTTGTTGGCCGAATCAAATCATTTCCATGTTGGCCTGTATACATTTTAAACATTATTCTCCAATTCATGAATCAACCCATTTAACCCTAGAAGCAGCCCAAAACGCAAGAGCAGCAAAACACATATGTTCATTAAGCGACCACTTCATTTGACCTATTGGCCCAACACGTGAAGACAACCATAGCCCATATATTCATTATCCAATTCACTTATATCCTTTTCGGCCCATCACGTTAGCAGCATTGGAAGCGAAGAAACCAGCAAGGCACGTCTCCTTGTCAGCATATTTTTCTCGACTCAGTCTCAACGGTCCACGCAAGAGCAGTAAACCCATGCTTCTCGAGCCCCAACCCAAACTGCCTGAACGTCTCGAGCTCAACGTTAATATCCAGCGTTTCATGCTTCTCGGACCAACGTGTCTCTGCGTCGGACTGGACCCTTGGGTCTTTATATAATCGTTGTTCTTGAACTATCAACCATTTGCGTTGCCTTAGCCGAGAGCGAGAGAGACAGAAGAGCAGTGAGAAAAGTGAGGGGAGAGTTACGTGATATTCTTCCTCCGCCAAAACGCATCCGAACGTGGGAGGCGAGTGCATTCGGCGGAAACCTCATCACGCCAGCCTTGAAACCTGAAGGTAACTGTTGGGCATCTTCCTTCTAATTATCGTCATAAGTTTCAGAGTTTTAAGTTTTTAGGAACGTAGCTATGGTTTCACTTATGAGTTTCCTGCGTTGAGAAGTGAGAGCAGAGGGAGTTTTGCATGGTAATATATATAATTGCTGCATGAGTCCGTGAGGTCTAAGCTGGAGAACCAAAATATTTATATGGGTATCTGATACATATATAAATGTGTGTTGCTGCACATTGAATAAAGGAAAAGGAAAACTTATAAGTATCCATATATGTTGCCGTGGGTACATTTGGGTGGTTGTTTACATTTGTTCCTTCTGTTTGGAACCAAAGAAACTATATATACATATATGAGTATATATGCATGTGTGAATATGAGTCATATGCATGAAATCATAAGCTGATGCATTTCTGGAAAACTGAACTTGGCATTGAAACAGTAAACTTTGGGTAAAAACTAGGGCAAATGACCTTGTTTGAACCTGAAATTTTGTGGGTCTTTAGTACACATCTATACCTTTAATATGAGCTTTAGATCACCTAAAAATGAGGTCTATAACTCCAGATATGATTTTTGGAAGTTGAGCTAAAAATTCTGGAAAGTTTCAGTATGATTCTGGAGGAACAAAATGACGTTGCATTTCGGACAAAGTAAACAAAGTTAAACAAATGTTAAATTCTCCAGATATATAGTAGACACAGAGAGCTTTAATTTGATAGGTCACAAGCCTCATTTGGAGCTGTATCCAAAGAGATATGAATTTTGAAATGGACCTATTATCTTGGAACTATTTTCTGGACAGAGAAGGATGAACGAAAATCTGGGAATGATACAGCAACTAATAAGCCTAGTGATTATTTTTCTATGAAACTAGACTTAATTAGTGTCACATAGAAATTTGAATCACCCCAATCGGAGATCTAGTGAATTAATTATGAATTTTCAAAAGTTAATGAAAATTCTGAGAATTTAAAGTTAAGTCTGAAAGTAGGAAATTAAGGGAATGTGGTTAATCCATAATTCGTGTAGTTAGTCACTTTGCGATGCAAAAAGTGACTAATGACAATGGTAAACGTTTATAGGTATATCTTGACACCTCTACCGATCCCAACAATTCCAGACAAAGTTAAGGATTCAAGTTTGAGGTGGGTAACTGTTATCTCGTTAGCTTGTATGTATGTATTCATGTATGACTGATCATGGTTGCTAGATAATTTGCATGTATGTATCCTAGCTATGGATTGGGGCTGCGTGTCCCATAGGGCTGCGTGTCCTAAAATGGAGCTGCGTGTTCCAAAGGGCTGCGGTCCTTGGCTGTTAGCTGCGGTTAACAGTGCGACTTGTTTATTGTGAAATTACTCTATGCTTATACATGTGTTATACTGTGATTTATATTTCATACCTGCATATGAGATTAACTGTTACCCCTGGCTCCATTCATTTGAACTCCAGATCGCATGAAAGAGACAGGTGGTGGATCGGGATCAAGAGGAAAGATGCAAACGTAAGGGTTAGGAACCTTTTGGAAAAATATAGGTAGTTGGATTGTATTTTACGTTTATCATTTGTCTATTTTGGAGTACTGTATTAAGAACCCACTATGGGATAGTTTTGAATCGCGAAAAATTCATCCTCATGTTTTCGAACTAAGTTATTTTGTTAAAGTTTTATTCCGCAATTAAGTTGTCCAAATTATTTCGATGCCTGTGCGCGATAACTCTGATTAATAAGGGCGTCAAAAGGACGGGCGTTACACACGCGATCTTACCTTTACAGCTAGCATGAGAGGTTGCAAATCTAAGAAATTGTTTAATCCTTTCAAATATGTTGGAGAATAGCATGGCAACTTTATCGATGATTTGTTCATAGCTAGTGTACATTATAAAATGTAAAAACTTAGCAAATAAAAGAATATGAGTGAAGAGGGAATTTTGAGTTTTCGAAATGATATGTGTGTGGAGGATTAAATTCAAACTCTTCCAACATTCGGCATTTTATACCGGTTCTTAAACCGCTACAAAATTTAAACTTTGTAGCGGTGTATAGCCCAAAACCACTACATACAAACCTCATGACCATTGGCGGGCTTTCAAATTTTTAAAAAATTCTTTATGTAGCAGTTCTGAGACCCAAACCACAACAAATCTCATGACTGTTGGCGAGCTTTCAAATTTTCAAATTCAATTTTTTTTTTCATTTTGTGGCGGTTCTTAGACCAAAACTGCTACAAACTTTATGACCATTAGTGGGCTTTCAATTATTCAAATTTCAAAAAATTTCATTTTGTAGCAGTTCTTATCCTTGAACTGCTACAAATGTCAATTTTCTTTTTTTCCTTTTTTAAAAAGTAGAAACTACACTTTGTAGCACTTCAAAGCCTTTAAATGCTACAAAGTGAAATTTCTTATGTTTAAAATAAAGGTTATCTTCTCTTTACAACTTTTTTAAGTTTAAATACAATTCACTTTTTACGTTTTAAAGTTTAGATATTATTTTGTTTTACTTTAAGTTACATTATTTTTAAAACTCATAAATTTGCAATTCAAATTATATAATGAAAATTTAAATATATTTAACACATATAACATTCTTGAAAAAATAATTATTAAAGTCCATAGTAACAAATTTTTACAAAACAATTCCAAATCTAAACATAAAAATGAAAATTTCTAAGAAGCATCCTGATCATCAGGTCCTCTATCAGGGGCAGTGGCATTAAGGGCTTCACCAGAATTGAAAGCACCATCATCCTTGGCAACGTCTAGAGGCGGCTAGGAAACGAATTTAGGGATTGGTGGGACCTCTGGAGCCGGCTCGCCAACACCCTCTCCCAAGACTTAGACAACATCACGTTCATAATTTCCAACCATTGGGCCTGCTATGGCTAAAAGTAACCGGCCTAGACATTCTTTTGCTAGGTTATCATGGCTTGTGCCCTAGAAATCTCCTAGTGGAGCTCCTTAATAGATGTCCAGCTTAGCCTCCTGATGTTGGAGGTCCTCGCTCGAGAGGTCACAGTATCAAATGCGCTCCTCCTAACTTATACCATGCTGGGCTTAGTGCCTAACCCCAAACCTCTACAGCGTTCAAAGTGATCAACTGTGTTAGTTCTCAATGTGTTTTGATGATAACTGACAATTGTAAACTAAATGAAGTTAATGGTTAAGTTAAAAATGTTTAAAACCTAATGAAACTTAAACCAGTAACTTACTGTCATGCTTAACTCAAGTTTGGAGTTGCCAAAATTGAGTTTACTCAAGACAGAGAGTAAGTCAAGTCATTTGAGCTTAACTTGACTCGAGTGTCTAAATGTGAAAATTGAGTTTGTGCTTGGCCGGGAGTTTTACAAAGTATTTAAGTTTTAAAGTAACTCGAGTCAGTTATGGTTGACTCGAGTATGTGCAAGGCCGAGAGTTTCTCAAAGTATTTTGAACTTAAAGTGACTTGAGCCTATTCTTTAAAATTCTAGTCAGATTTTGTGGACTTGAACTTATTTTCAAATTAAAGAAGTCCTAAACTCGAGTTAATTACTTAATGACTCGAGTGAACGCAAATTCAAAATGTTTTCAAAATGCTATCTCGAAATTCATTTCGAAAGAAGTGCTTGAGTCGAGCCTATACTACTAAACTCGAGTCATGCACTTGAGTGAAACATTTCTACCTTGAGTCTAAGTCATATAGAGACATCATTCAAACTTCAAACTTATTTTCAAAGAAGATGATCTAGTGACTCAAGCCTAGAATGCTAAACTCGAGTCATGCACTCAAGTTTTGATGAATAAACTTGAGTGTAAAGCATGTTGGAAATTATGCCCTAGGGGCAAGTCATTGTACTTTAGACGTTTATGTTACTTAAAGTATTCTCCTTTAGTTATCATTTCATTTGCATGTTTATAGTGATAACTAATCCTTGGATATATATTATAAATTATCCTAAATGTCCCTGGTGGGTCATCTGCGCGGGAGCGAAGATGAAATAAGACCAGTATGAATTTGATGAGTATGGAGATACGAGTCAAAGTCATAGGCACTTGTAAGAGTACAAGGTGCGGGACCGACCCACTATGAGAAAGTTGCATGGATTAAGTCATAAGATTTTCTCATGTATAACTGCGTCACAACGCCCGTTGACCTGAGATCATCATGGATTCTTACATGATGAGTCGCTGATCTTTGACCTAGTCAAAAGTCACCTTTGACTGGGTGATGATAAAGGCTATGATCGGGATCAATGGTTTTCATGCAGAGGAATGTGAATGGTCAAGATGGAATTTGTCCATCACATTTGTAGAGTGATAATACAGGGCCCCTCGATGAGTGAGTCTGAGAAATGTATGGCCATACTACGATGGAAAGGAGTTTCCATTTCAATTGTTAGACTACACAAGAATCGAGAAAGTAATGGTCGAAAACAGGAAGTTGACATTATCCATGCCTCATCCTTGACCAAATTATCGCGTGACAAAGGGGACGTGACATGGTTGTACGATAGGTTGTATCGTATCATCAATCCCCATATGAATTGGGTAGTTGCAATGTCTTGCTAGAGGCCGCTTACGACTTGTGGGCTGGTACAACATTGGCCCACTACCAATCTCAAGTGGGCCTGCAGGGTCGCACACAAGAATAACCCAACACGAGCAAAAGTGTCCAGATTCATTGAATCTTATATATGTCTAAGATTTAATGAATACTGTATTTAATCTAGGATGGATATATATATATATATATATATATATATATATATATATATATATATATATATATATATATATATATATATATATATATAATTAAATTCGAAATAAAAATAATATTATTTATAGATAATAATAATAATATATATAGTATTTGATAAATTGAATAACTATAATAAATTGAGATATTGTATCTCAGATTTAATTTTCGAATAAATGATATCATATATATGATTTAATTGAAATTGAGATATAGTATCTCAGATTTAATTAAATAGATAGATATCAAATCTCAGATTTAATTTATAGAGATAAATTAAATCAGAAAGCTTTTAATTCAGATTAAACAAATAGATTAGATTAGATCTATAAGATAGATTTAATTAATATATTATTTTAATCCAAATTCAAATTTCAAAATTAATAAGGATTAATTTTGAATTTAATACGCATATAAGGTTTAGAAAAACCTACGGGACAGGGAGTCAATCGTATTAGAAAAGCCGTGAGAAACCCTAAAGAGAAATAGAATAGAGAGACGCACAGTTCAAAGGCGCTAGCATGCTTCTGTCCATATTTGAAGAATGTTTGTGTGGATACTGTGGATTCCATTCAACAAACATCACAACTCCTTCAAGCCAATTTGGCAAGTCAAGATAGGAGTATAATTGGTCAAGAATGTTATGGTCCATTCCACCACACATACCATGAACCTTACTAACAACTTTCATTCCAATTCTATCACCTATCACATCCAACCTATAGACCATACCATGAGCCTTCTCCACCACCATATAACCTATACTATGAGCATAATTCTAATCCTTCGATATACAACCACATGCCATATCATGAACCTCCTCCTTCATTCCAACCCACTTTACAACCATGTCATCCACATCAAGAGTCTCTATATCCACCTTTTGAACCACCTCATGGACCATCTTCCCAACTATGTGTGCCAAACCAAAAACCTTCCAGTTGTGAGCTAATTCAAGAGCTCCAAAATCAAATGAATGGGCTTATGTAGGAACGACAATCACATAAGGACAACTTTGACCATTGAATGGATTATATGATTAGAAGAATGGAACAAAAAGAGAGAGAAAATGAGAGATTGGAAAAGGAAATTGAGCACCTCGCTTACCAAACAAAAGCATTGAAGAAAAATTTCCAAGAAAGTCCTCCAATATCTACACAAGTATAAGAAGAAGAAACACTACTGGAAAATGCAATATTTGCGGCGGACTTTGTGAGGGACAACAATTCCCTCGCAAATTGGGGTCACTTTACGAGGGACCTACTTTTCCCTCGCAAAATGGGTGATTTTTGCGAGGGAAGAATTTTTCCCTCACAAAATTGGTGATTTTTACGAGGGAACCCTTATTCCCTCGCAAATTGGCCGCCAAAACTCACTCAGTTTTTGTGAGGGAGTCATAGTTCCCTCGTAAATTGGCGGCCAATTGGCGGCCAATACTCATAATGTTTTTGCGAGGGAATAAGGGTTCCCTCGCAAAATGGCAGCCAATTGGCCGCCAAAACTCACGAAGTTTTGCGAGGAAGCAAGGTTCCCCTCACAAAATGGGTATTTTTGCGAGGGAGCCCTTGGTCCCTCACAAAATGGACACTAAGGGCGCGTTTGGTTGAGGGAAATTTGAAGGAGGGAAAGGAACTTAAAGGAGGGAAAGGAATGGAAGGGAAGATTGAGAGGGAACTTAAAAAAATTGAGCTGTTTGGTAGACATGAGAATATAAGTAAGTTGTGGGAAGATAAATTGTTTGGTGAGAAGAATTGTGTGTTGGTTAAGTGGGAATGTTAGGTAAAATCCCCAAAATGCCCCCAGGGAAAAAAAAGCCAAAAACGTCATTTTTTTTCTTCGTCTGTGCAAACAGAGGCAAGTTGAATCCCATCGACGGGGAGAATGGAAATATGGAGAGCTGGAATTTGGTTTCAAACCGCGACGAGGATAACGACTGTCGCAGGCCGCCGGAGGTGCGAAGAACGTCGGACTGAAATGGAAGGAAAAAGAGGGGGAGAACACCAAAAATGAACCAATCTTATATGCGGACATTAATTTCAGAAGAGGAATTGGAACAACGAAGGAAATCTGTCAACATAATAGAACCAGTCTTTGGGGTTCTTTGTGATAGGGGAAAAACGAAAATTAAAATGTGTCAGCAGTGCTAGACCCCGAAATTGTGAAGCAGATTATATAAAATGACGAAGTTCGTAGTTAAGAAAAAACGAGTTGATATTGAGGTCAAATGCAGGAAACTATCGACATTGGGGAAAAAAAGGATGTGAAGGAGAAGTTGACAAGTCCATGACCATAGTTGACAACTGAGCAACTTATTAATAACCACTGACGTATAAAAAATGCAAATCACAGTATATGGTTGTACAAGAGGTGATTGCAAGTGCAGCAATTTCATGCACAGAAATGGCCAGCTTATACTTGAACAAATATAACGAGACATTGCATGCAATTGAAAGGTGGGTGGAAGGAATTAAAATAAAACCAGTTTGGCTTTTTCAAATGCTATATAAAAATGGACAAAAACTTTACGTTCAACAAACATAATGCACCCCACAAATGCCCAAATGTCATGCACAGAAATGGCTTATATACTTGAAGCAATCTCACCATAAGTTGCATAAATGACCATAAAGGTTGATGTGATATAACACATTTCCAAGTTAACAGTCAAGTTCGAACCAAACAGTCACGTTCGAACTGGTCTGTCATAATTACAACCAGTACAGTAAAGCAAAAGGACTATCCCCAATTATGTCAAAAAAACATCTAAACAGGCAAGCAAGACTAATGACTTCTTTTGTCAGGCAAGCCACTGTACTGAATCATCTCAAAAAACATTCAAACATAAAAGACAAAGTAATATCTAATTCTTCTTCTTCGTCTTTGCTGGGGACTTCCTAGTACTGGTTCGTCTTACCGGTGAAGTGCGTGAACCAGGGAGGTTAACTGGGATGTACATGGGGGTTGCAGGCCTAGGGGATGGAGCACGAATAGGCTGTTCAGCTGAGAAGATGTGGGGCAAATTTTGAGCTGCCAGGGTGCTAGTGAAACTTGAAGCAGGTATGAATCTCAAGGGAACAACATCTTCTATTTTCCTAGATGGGGAAGGAGGGGGGTTGACAGCTTCAGGGAGAGTCACAAGGGAGAGTGGGGTTACTGGGTCCAATTCCTCAGGTCCTTCATTTGCATTGTCACCACCAGCATCCTCTTCTTCAATTTTTTTTTTTCAGCTGTGGGACCTTCGTTCACATTGTCATGACCCCCATGCTCTTGGTCGATGGTTTTGTCAACACTTGTCTGACTTTTGGTCTCCTTGTGACCACCAGCATTGTCATCCATTCCTTCCTCCTGTGTCTCACTTTCTGTCCCCTTGTTACCAGAACCAGTGTGTGAGTCCAGTTGTTCTTCATGTGTTTCCCCTTCAGTCCCAGGGCCACCACCAACAGTGTCCTCCTCCTCTTCTTTTCCACCTGTGTCACCTTCACTCCCAACACCACCATGAACCTCCTCCTCCTGTTGTTCTCCACCTGTCTCTCCATCACTCCTAGAGCCACCACTAGACACCTCCTCCTCTTCATCTCCATCGGTGTGCCCATCACCTTCACTGGCACCACCAGATACCTCCTCCTCCTCTTCATCTCCATCTGTGGCACCACCACTATCTTCTTCTTCCTCTTCTTTGGTATCTGTCTCCCCCTCACTCCCGCTGCCACCAGCTGAATTCTCTTCCTCCTGTATTGTTGCATCTGTTTCCCCCTCACTCCCATTGCCATCACCATCAAAATCCTTTTGCTCCTCTTCTGTTGCATGCAAGTATCCAATCAGAATCAAAATGCATGCAATGAATCAGCTCATATGCATTGCAAAATATATCAAATGAAAAGGCCACTGATAATGCAAATTGCCAATATGAACATGCAGTAACTCATAATGCAGTTGACAACTAACATGAAAAAAATTGAAAACCACTAACTACTCCTTTACAACCATCACAAAGCAGTTGTTACTTCTATGAATGAAACAGAACACATTAAAAATATTAGGCTAAACATGTCAAATGATATTTTTGTGTGAAACTGAAACACTGAATAATTAAAGTATTGCATCAGGATCAATACAAACCATCATTATCACTAATATGCTGCTGATCACCCAAATTCATTGTTGGGGAGTTATAGGATGCATCTGCTGATCCTTTCGAAGGTTCATCTCCTGGTTTTCTTGAAGGACCAGCCCCATCACCTTTACTTGCCTTGAATGATGCAAACTCCCTATACTCTGCGCCATACATTTGGATAAACTCTTCAAGCCCCCTGAATTCAAGCGCCAGCAGTGACAACTTTGAGTCCAATCTTGATACCTGAGTTTCAATCACTGAGTCCAATCTTGATACCTGAGTTTCAATCACTGATTCCAACTCGGCTTTCAAAACACCAAGTGCATCATTCGAAGCTGTGCCAAATAGATCTCCAAGTTCTTTGCCCACATCTCCAAGACCAGCAGTTCAATGTTCTTTCTCCCAACTGCAGCTGCTTTGAGCATTGTATCCACTATCTTCTTCCCCAACTTAAATGGCTTCTTACGTATCAAGGAACAGAGGATTTGTTTGTCGTCAAGGCTCAAGGTTGTGTAGTGCTTGCCCTTGTTCACAAAGTTCCTACTATACAGATAGTGTAGGACCCTATACTTATAAGGTAACTGTTTAGGTCTGTGAAGAGGGAGACCATCCTCAGTTGTGCCCCCTTCAACAAGGATTTTATCCATTTCATCCCCAGTGAAAGTTGTGTCCTTCGACATTGGAGCCTTCACACTCAACCATTCCATCAACTCTTTCTCATTAACTTCCACAGTTTGACCCCTAACACATGTGGAGAGAACACCACGTCTTGACATTTTCAAGTTAGAGTAGAAAACCTTAAAAACTGACTCTAAGTATGGCAGAGTCAATTCTAGTAGCCCTCTAAATGGTCTCAGTAGTTCATCTATACCGAATGGATATTCATCCTCAAATGAATCCATCTTAATTGTACTCATTTTGCATAGACTACACCCTACTAACCTGATATCGTAATCTTCAAGTTTATTCTGATTGTAGTCAGCCTTTGCTTCAGGGACCACATTTGTCCTCTGTTTCCGTTTCAGTTTCTTGTATAACCTTGCCCTCGTCTTATCCACTGGCACATTATCGTCCTCGTCATTCTCTGTGTCAGACGATCGATTGGCTGAAGGTGTTGGCTTCCAGCCCTTGTCGTCACTGCTACCACTCTCGCTAACCACCACTTTTTTCTTCCCCTGTTTAACTTCCTTTGCCTTCTGCTTCTTGCTTTTAATAAGGGGTGCCGTCGAGTTAGGGTCAACTTGAGGAGGTTCCTTTCTCTTCCGAGACACACTTGCGTCCTCCTTGTTTTTTGCCTCGCGTTGTGCCTTCCTGGCCTCCTTTTTCTGAATGCCCAACTTCCATTTAGCAGTTGCTTCGAAATCATCGTACCAGTTAGAGACTTTATCCTTGTACTTCGACCTCACATCCCTCGTACACCTTCGAAGGTTTCGCCTTTGCCGCTGTATTCCTTCACATCCTCGATGGTGATTCCCATCTCCTTCATTCGCTCCTCGGTCATTTTAACCACGGCCATTGGTGGGGATTGCGGCAAATGGTTTTGAGTGGTGAACTGTGTTTGTTCCGGGTTTAGGGTTAAGGAAAGGTTGAGTTCTTCCGATTATGCAGAAATGGGGGGAAATGGTGTGAACTTGCTTGTGAGGAAGACGCGTTTCGTAGTGTACAAAAATGGAGAATGAACAGAGGTCGGGCGAAGGAAAGGGTTTTGAGTGGTGACGGTTCGAACTGAGACCAACCAAATGGAAGCACATGTAACCACCCCTTTATTTTTTTTTTAAAAATAGTTTTAAAATATAGCGATTGGGCTTCCCTCGTTTGTACGATTACAAATATCACCCAAAACATGGCCTATCTGGTCTTTTTGGTGGGGAAAAAGCATTGAATACATTAGGTTCGAACGGGATGATTCAGTTCGAACTCAGAAGCAAAAAAATCGAACGCAGAATCACAGGACATCAGCATAATCCGACATCAGAAAACCATTCTTGAATTGAAATAAAGTGCAAGTTCTTCTGGGTCACAACAAAATGGAGTATGTATATTTATTCACATTGGGACAATCCAAACAACAACATCTCCAAGACTTCGACAGACCTAAACTGAAAAGTACAAAATGATGATATAACATTCCACCAAAAAAATACATACATCCAGACATTGCCTTTTATGACAAGGCTATATACAGATGGGAGGGATACATACAGATTTCCTACATTTTGACATGTACAGAATGAGAAATGGCAGACTTTACCCCATGTTCACTGAAACATTTTGACTCAGTTGAACATGGTGCAAAGTATGGTGTCCTACACAAAAGGCAAAGTTGCTTCCAAAATATGGTCACTAAACAAAAAATCACCCTACCCATCCAAAATAAACACACAAAAAAACTTTACATATTAGTAACCCTACATCTACTGTTGCAGTAGGCTACGAATCCAAGTTGCCTTAAACGCAGCTGGAATTGATGCAAAGCCTTTCAATAGCTTCTCACACCCTAGGATCTTTATGTGAGCGGTGGTCCTCTCACTCCACGTCGGATCTTCTACCTCCAGCGAGTTCAATGAAAAGATTGTCACCCTTTGCATCAATATCAGCTTGTCTTTGTTGAGTGGAGATCTGAGTGGACACCCGAGCGGACATCTGATTGCAAAGTTTGTCAAACACACCTACTATTGTGTTGTCCAACGAGGAAACGGTGTCCCTCAATGCATCAGCCATGATTTCAGAGTGGTTCAAACGTCTCTTCTTCCTTCGACGGTAGATGGATCAGCTCCATTCAATGCGGTTGGTGCGGTTTCATTCATTGGTTGTGTGAATGCAGATTCAGCGGTAACATGTGCAGTGTTTCGGGAAGATCCTCGTCCTCTAGATTAACCTCATCCTCCATTCCGACAGGGGAGCTAACCTCGTCACCTCGCCCTGTCCTTACCCCAAACCATGCTTAGGGACTCAAAGTATGGGAAGGACTTTGTCTTGGTCCCGCCCTTGAATGAATCTGTCAATCCAACATATATGTGAGAACAAGTTGGACAAATTTAGATGACATTGATGGAAAGTGGCTGACATAGGAGTGAGGATTGCAACAACATACCTTTATATACTCATCCCAAACATCTTTGTCAGCAGTGACACATTTTGTGTGCGGATCCCGACCAAAGCTTTGAAGTGTTCACCCCGTATACCATGTCATAAGCCGTTTGCCACAACTTCTTCAGTGTCTTAATCCTGGATGTTATATGCGGACACGCCTTGATCCCACATCCAGGAAGCTTTTCTTCCATCATCGACTGAAGTGCATTTGCAAATCTTGACTTGAAGCCGTTATCTGCCATGTACTTCTGGTCAGTTTTCAGAGTAACAAGGCAGTCCACCAAAACCTTGTCTTCCTTAGTCGACCACATTTTTTGTTTCCCCTTTGTTGCTTGGTCATTCTGCTCCATCTAACAAAGTCACCCATATCAAAGCGAAACAAAAAGAGTATTAATTTGCACTAGGTGGAACATAAACATATATTAATAACCACGCACACATTGAACAAACTGCAACACAAATTGTGTCACTCAAATACATACACCTGAAAATGGTGTTCATACTAATATAACACAACCAAACCAAAGAGCACTTATTCTAATCCTTAACATAATGGTACAACATCATCAATTATCAATAGTAGTTGTGACAAATGCAGCAAACATGTCATTTGCAACATTCTCCCTAAAATTATTCCACAAGTCACTTGTTTCCATTGGAATCATGGGAGTGTTATCCACAGTGGGAGGTCCAGCGTCAAATGTCTCAAGCTGCTCATCAAGAGGGTCTTGAACTGATTCACGATGAATCAGATTATGGATAAGACAACATGCGAGGATGTATCTGTTTTGGAGCTTCATAGGGTAATAAGACGCATTCCGGAGGATTGCCCATCGTAACTTGAGTATGCCAAAGCACCTCTCTATGACATTACGGGCAGCCGAATATCGCATATTGAAGCACTCGTGTGGAGTTTGCGGTTGCCTTCCTTGTCTCCACTCATTAAGGTGGTATCTTTGTCCTCAACCAAGTAGTAGTTCCCTGTCGAAATAAATGACACCTCGTGATTCTTTTCCTTTTATAGCATATCACATTAAAATATATATGCTTATTTATTGCGCCAACTATAACATGTATACCTTGTGGTAGTCGTAGACCATGTTGTCATCGAATTGCATCTCGCAACACCCTCCCATCTGCTGCTGACCCTTCCCATCCAGGCAACACGTATATAAATTGACCATCCGGTGAGCATACACCCAACACATTGGTAGTTATCTCTCCCTTCCTATTCCTGTACCTCCCCTTTTTCTGTGCAGGGACTTGTACGCGTATGTGCGTGCCATCTAATGCACCAAGGCACCCCTGCAAGAATATAAGCAATTATTAACACGTCTAGTGAAACCATAATTTGTTGAAGCATTCAAACATGAAACGCAAATAAACATTGTACGTACCTTGAACCACTTCCATCGATTATCATTTGAGTCCTCCGGAATAGGCTCCGGTTTCTTCAAAAGCAATGATTGCAGTCTGATGGTAGCATTCAACACAAGTTTAAAGTATCTACTAATCGTTTCACCCGACCTTCCAAATTCAAATTGGATTACTCTATTCTTGACATGATGGCCTAGGATGTGAAGGAACATTGCCACTTGCTCATCAACTAGCATGTGTGTAGTTGGTTTCAATCCACCAATTGTGTCTAACATGTGACATAACTTATCAAATGTTGCCCGATACATCCTAATTTGGTTGAAGCGGGTGGTATCACTCTCGTATATCATTGCCCTCAAGTTAGCTCTCTTGGCATGAAAGTCTAATCTATATGACCTATCCGGTAAGTGCCTCGGTCTACTTGCTCCCACTGCAACTACCATAGTGACAATCAACCTCCTCACCGCTAGAAGCAAAGCTAAGCACCCAGCCAACATTGCAACCATTTGCTCCGCCTCTGGCTCCATACCTACACATTTTTTCCACACCGATTTGCTTTTCAATTTCATCTACTACTCCTCTTTACATACTATTATGTCTACTTATTACGTTCAAACATATGCACATACAAGTAACATTTCCAATTTCCTTACTCAAAACAAGTAACATTTCCAATTTCCTCACTCCAATGGTTTCCCTACAAGGTTTAAATCTGTGCTATACACATTGTTCACATCAACAGAACACAGTATACATGAAAAGGAAACAAATAATTCACACATCTTCATCACCATTACCCAAAACCAGAAGTACAGGACATAAGACAAACAATATTACATGTTTCATAATAGCTGTACACCCATCGGTTCCTCATTTCCTTCCTCACCAATACGCAACCCACAGACCTCCTTCTAGGCATGAATTGAAGGAAAAAACAGCGCACACAATCCATCGGTTTCTCTCTCACATATTTGTGGTTGCCGACACAACCTTTCATCGGCATTTTCTTCCACACACAGCACATAAGAAAAAAAAAAAACCGAATGTCAAAAAGTCTTTACCCAGATTCGATCTTCGTTGCCTACTGTTGTGGATTGAAGCTTGCTGTCGTCTGTAGCTTGTTCGATCTTCGTCTACTCCTTCTTCGAGCTCCTATATATCATCTCTGATTAATTTTGGCAGGGGCTTTTCAGTCAAAAATTTGCACTCTCCCGGGAACTTTTTCACGATCCCGCCAGAAATGGAGGGAGCTGAAATGGAGGGAAATTCCCACGTTGGTGGGAGCTTGGAAGGAGGTGGGAAGCTGAGTTCCCTCCAAGTACAATCACCAAACAGGTTTGTCGGGTTGGAACTGTATTAAGTTCCCTCCCCCTCAGCTGATTTCCCTCAACCAAACGGGCCCTAAGTTTGCGAGCGAATTAGTGTTCCCTCGCAAAAATCACCCATTTTGCGAGGGAAATGTTGTTCCCTCGCAAAAATTAGTGGTTTTTGCGAGGGAACCGTAGTGCCCTCGCAAAATGACGCCATTTCGCAAGGGAGTAGTGGTTCCCTCGCAAAAACCCTAATCAAGATTCCCAAATTGCGTCAAGTCCGCCATTGTTGGCATTTCTTCGGCTGACTCCCTCTACTGCTGTCTTCCTGAGTTCTCACCGTCGGCCGTCGCACCACTCCGCCTCTCCCTTGGTCAGAGACTCTCGTTCGCCCCCTTCAAGTTTCAAACCAAGAACCCTAAGTTCCAAAATCAACTTCCCTCACTCACTCAAAGCCGTTCGTCACTCTCGGTTTCTCAGTTCTCACCGTCGGCCGTCACACCCCTCCCTTGCTCAGAGCCTATCGTTCACCCCTTTCAAGTTTCAAACCAAGAACCCTAAGTCTCAAAATCAATTTCACTCACTCACTCAGAGCCGTTCGTCACTCTCGGATTCTCAGCTCTCACTGCCGGCCGCCGTACACCTCCGCCCCTCCCTCACTATGTAGCTGCCTGTGTCACCAGAAACCTATTGACTCTAATTTGTATGTGTTGCTCTCTGCCATTAATATATGTTGCTCTCTTCCTGTGTTGCTCTCTGACTCTAATTTGTATGTGTTGCATTTGAATTTTTAAGTCTATTACATGAAGTTTCGTTTGTTTTAGGTTAAGTTTTTAGAGTTTCTTCTCGTGTAAACACTCTTGTTTTTGTCATGTCTGATTCTCAAATCTGTGCGTGTTGTTCTGTTTGCACTATGTTTTGTGTAGCTTCCTGTGTTCTGTTTGCACTATGTTCTGTAGTAGCTATCATGTTCTGTTTGCACTATGTTCTATGTAGCTGCAAATAGGAAGATTGATTTAGGTTCTGTTTTGTTGGACCAATATGTTCTGTATAACTGAATTAAAATTATAAATTCACGATTTTACAATTTTCAAAGTAATAGCAGGATATGGTGTGGAGAAGGAGTCAAATTAAATAGAATTCTCGGAAATACATCATTGTTTCCAAGTTATTGATGGAGAAATCACGGGTCACAAATTCTCCAAATCAAAAAAACAAATCAATACCACCATTTTATTATGATACACAATTGTCAAAAAGGTCATTCATCATAATTTCTTCCATCATAACTATAAACTTGCAATACATTTTTTATATATGTGTTTATTGTTGAAGTTAATAATCCCAGCTTTTTCTCTACGTGGTTAATGTTGCTGATTTCTGCACGTTGCTGATCTCCACAATAAGAGGGATTAAGTTATTTAGTTTTTAATTGTTTACTGTGTTGAGTGTGCTGATTTTTTATTATATTATTGTAAGCATGTGGTTAGCTATTTTTTAGGAAGTAGTGGAGTCATTTTAATTTATTTTACCGAGTCTGTTGGTTAGTGATAAGAAACCAAACGGCCTCTATTATCATATCTTTGATTAGGCATGAATATTCTGACATGCTATAACTTTTATTATATTTATTACAATATGTATTGATTTCATAACACATCAAAATGGTCCCATCTAAAATTTTAATTGGAAAAATATCAACACCCTTTTTTTTTTTTTTAATTTTGATAATGATTGATCCCAGCCATCTCAGAAAATCAGACTTATATATATATATTTTTTGTTTTTGGTCAAAGACGTATATATAATCACAATGCATGGAATTAAAATTTATTTAATCGCTCCCTCAAAAATTTATCCAATTGCTTGCCGAAGAGTTTAGTGCTTGATGATTATTAATAGTTGTTAGCATAATTTATAGCCAATTGACCATAATTCAAAAGAATCGTTGCTAGCTTGGAGCAGCAATTAGAAAAATCCGACAGGGAGTTATTCTCCTTATAGGTGAAATTGATTCAATTACCATAAAAGGGCACACTAAAATGCTCGTTATCCTATCAGATACCCCCGATTCTGATTTCTTTATCATTTTAGATGTTGAACAATCAAATCATGCACCTGTTAACTTGATATTGACACTACTACAAAAATTGGATATTACTACCCTAAAAGACGTCCTTATTAATAAATAGGAAGTAAAAAATGAAGAAGGTGACATTCTTGTAATTATATGACAAGAAGTTTAGACTAAAGCATCTTAATAATAAATGTTTAGGACTCCTAAAATGAATTTTTGGCGTTCTAACATGTTTTAGGACGCCTCAAATCAGAGAAATTTGTTTCGCGCCATGGAAAATTATTTTTGGGCATCAAAATTTGACTTTTGGCACTATGAATTCAATTCAGGACGCCACAAATTCCAACGTTTAGACCACTTTTTCGCTGTTTTTAGTTTCAGTTTCGTGATTTCTACTAGAGAGTTTTTTTCGGAGTATCTTCAAATGGGCTGAAATTTTGTGAGTTGATAGAAAATGGCCTAAATATCAAGACACAAATTAAAGTTTGCGCTTGTGGTCTTGAGATTTAAGTCAAATTCCATCGTTTAGACCACTTTTTCAATTTTTGAAGTTTTTTTATTCCATTTTTGGGTTCCCCAATGGTGTAAGAGTTGCCCTGTCCAAGTCCCATAAATTTTAAAAATCATTTGATAGTGTTTTGGACTTGTTTTGGTCAATTTCTAACATATGTTTTTGCTTTTTGTGTTCTCTTGGGGTTTTTCTGCTTTTTACCACTTTCTTGTGGCATTTTCGTAATTATGAGATTATGCTTTTTACCACTTTTGGTGGCAGTTTCGTAATTCTGTGTGTTTGTCAATTCTGCTTTGTATGTATGCTGCATGAGTACCAGGAATACTACTAATCCAGAAGATTTGTTGCCATTTGATCCTGAAATAGAAAGAAAAATTCTTACTGCTAGAAGAGTTGTTAGGTTAAGTCATAGGATTAATACTAAACTGGACACTGAACTGGAGTCTGATTGTGACCATTCTGATTGTGTCCATTCTGTTGATCTTTCTGATTGTGTTTCTGATAGTATTTCTGATAGTCTTGTTGTTTTCACTGATTCTAGTAGCAATTTTGCTAACTCAGACATTATGGCAGAAGAACAGGCAGATCGTCCTACTTTAAAGGAATTGGCTGCACCTGATGTTAATTATCAACCTTTGTGCATCCAATATCCTGACATTGCTGCTAACTTTGAGCTTAAATCTGGTCTAATACACTTGTTGCCTAAGTTTGATGGTCTTGCAGGGGAGTGCCCCATTAAGCATTTGAAGGAATTCCATGTAGTGTGCAGCACAATGAAACCACATGCCATTGATGAAGATCATATCAAGCTGAGAGCTTTTCCTTTCTCATTGGACGGTAGAGCCAAGGATTGGTTGTTGTGTTTGTTATGCTTAATTTTGATGATGACAAATATGCTTATCAATATCAAGAAGTTTGCATACTACATTTATCTTCTACTTTGACTAATTCCTATATTTAATGTAGATGTGAAGTTTATTTATGAAGAATGATTTAGAAGAAGATCAACAAAGAAGTATCTAATTAGAGGAAGAAGAAGAAATAAATTGAATCAAAGAAGATATGAAGAGAAAATGATGAAGAATGATCAAGATGGGATATGGAAGATGAAAGAACTTGTTGAATGGATTGAGAAAATCATTATTCAAGCCTTTAGATTGATTCTTGAAGTCTCCACGATCATATGGAAGTTGGAATGGCTTAATTCGGAGTTAAAATGAGTAAAAACGAGCTTCAGGAAGATTTGCACTTAATTCCCATCCATTCTCGAGTATGGAACATGTATTCTCGAGAATGGGACATCAATTCTCGAGAATGACAAGTTAATTCTCGAGAATGCACTTTGCTACAGTGATTTTCGCCAAAAATCCCGTCAATTCTCGAGAATCATCAGCAATTCTCGAGAATGAAGCAACTCTATTCAGCTCTGTTTCACGTTCAGCATGGGCGACCTCTGGTAATTCGACGATATCTCCTAAACCAGAGATCGGATTGAGGTGAAACCAATTTTTTTGGAAAGTAGACTTCCAATGCGTCATTTGACATAATATCCAAGTCCAAAGGATGTCATATGAGAGATATATGAATTTTCGAACATGACAGTAAAATCAACGTCACACAGCAGACCAAGCTTCAGTAGTTTTGGTGTATCTCACAAACGACAAATCCAATTGATCTGAAATCGGTGGCATATGAAAGTAAACATCCAGAGAGTTCCAGTGATATATAATTTTCAAACTTCTGAGTTCATACCAGGGAAATATGGCCCTCGAAAATTGATAGTCTGTTCAAAGATGCTGCAGAAACGTTGGTTGATGATAACGGACGAACTACAATGAGTTTGGAGCTGATTCTTCTTGCATTGGAAATAAGCCTTTAAATAGTTTAAGTATTTGAATCAGAATTAACTCACTTGCATCTCCATGAATAATTGGTTCTCGAGTATATGTCAAGGACTCTCGAGAATGGTATTCATGTTCGCCATCGCAAAGCTCTCTATGCAAATGATTCTCGAGAACGTGAGAGTGATTCTCGAGAATGTCTTAGACGGAATCTCAGTGACATGGTTTCTTAAATGTGATTCTCGAGAATGGTCATCTACGAAAAATTATCACCGTGTCATTCTCGAAAATGACTACCCAATTCTCGAGAATAGTCATTTCAACTCTTCACGACAAGAACCTCTGAACACATGATTCTCGAGAATGTCAGAGCAATTCTCGAGAATGCTCTTCTAGTTTTTTTCAGCTTGTTTGACAATGATGAATCGTCTCTGTCAATCATTGGGTCATTATGTATTATCTATTAATCATATCCAAACTTGTTTATATCACATCTAATCATCTTTTTGATTGAGTTTCAGATTGATTAACTCTGTTTAATCTGAGATTGGCCGAGAAGTGATCCCGACGAAGCTAACCGAATGAAGTATCCTAGTAAAGCCAAACATGGCTAAGAATCCCGGCTAAGTCTACACTACTGAGAATGCAAGGGAAGCCAACCCAGCTAAGGATCCCAGCAAAGTTTGGCAGGGATCAGGGAAGAATTTTGAGATTGACAGCCCTTTGGCGTCCGAGGTCTGAGCTTCTAGATGTATGGCCATTTTCCCTCAAACTCGGATCATCAAGGAGCCGAGATAATATCAGAGATCAAGCTACTTGACCGAGATCTAGTTTTGGTTAAACCGAGTTCAAGCATGACCGAGATAGTTTCTAAAGTGTTTCTAGTTGACTCGAGATTCTGCAAGGTCGAGATATATCAAGATATGTCAGAGTAACTCGGACCTGTGCTTGTTTCGTTCTACGACGTCTCCGAGAATTCAGAAATGACTGTTATCAATTGATTTCTACTTGCTATACTTCTGAATTCTATTAATCATGTTTGTTAGCAAGTTTCAGATGATCAAACAAAGGATTAACATCAGATTATCAAAAAGTAGATGATGACGTCAGAAGCTCCAACGGCTATTTCTCCAATAGACTGAAATTTACAACGGTAATATTCTACAACGGACCAATGCTTCAACGGATTAATTTCAGTTGTTTATAAGTAGAGACACATTCAAAATGGAAAAACAACGAATGAGAGCTTGCACTGTCGAAATGCTGATATTCTGAATCTAATGCTTAACTCATATACTCTCTGTTTCTCAATGTCTATATAGTTTACAGTAGAGTGTGATGATCAATTGTACTTCAGTGTTTATTCATCTTCTCTGTTAGAGAGAACATTTCTGATTATGAAATCATTGTAAGAATCTCAAGTCGTGGGACTTGGAGATTGGGTTATCAGTTTACACTTGTAAGGGGGAGTGTATTCTAGTGAGAGAATAACTTCGAGTGGAGAGTGTAACTGATTGAAAGGAGTATCTCAGTGAGAGATTCGGCCTCACAAGTGCCAGAGTAAACTTGTGGGTTTGTAAAGGCTTCTCTTGTGCCGGTTCAAACAAGAGGATAGTGGATTGAAAATCTCAAGTGGAGCTTGGGGACTGGACGTAGGTCAAGGAGTGGCCGAACCAGTATAAATCTCTGTTTGCATATTCTCTTCCTTATCTCTTATATTTCCAGTAGACGTTTGAATATCAAACTGTTGAATTAGAAAACGAGAAAAGATTTTCAAAGTATCAAGTTTTTAATCTTCACCCAATTCACCCCCTCTTGGGTTCAGCCGGTTCTACATTTGGTATCAGAGCTAGGCTCTTATTTAAAGGACTTAACAGTCTCAAGAGTTTTCAAATGGCTGATTTTGGGTGCTGCTTGATTTCAGAAGGTTTCGATTATACCATTCCATCGTTTTCCAAAGATATTGATTTTTGGTTTTGGAAAGCTAGAATGACCAGCTTTATTAAAGCGTTTGATTTTGATATGTGGAATGTTTTTATAAATGAATTTGATTTCAAACCGAGAAAGGATTGGACAGAAAGAGAAAAGATAATGTTTTCGTTGAACATTAGAGCAATGAAAATTTTATGTAGTGCTTTGACAGAAAATGATTTCGAGAAAATAAAATGTTGATCTTCTGCTAAAGATATTTGGAATACTCTTGATTCTATTTATACTTCTAACAAGTGTGTTGAAGTTGAAAGTGTTGACAGTTGATCTGAAATTATAAATTGTATATCCACGATTGATGAACAAACAGAATGAAGGAGAAATCAGAAAGTGCTTCCACACTTTAGTCAACACAGAACAAGAGGAAGACAATTCCCAGGAACTCATCATACACGATTATGGTAAATCATTATCTGGAGCTCAAGATGCACATCTGGTAAACAATTCCAATTCTTCTTGTGTAGTTAAGAAAAATGATTTTGGAAGTCTGCATAAAATTATTTTTCAACCAATCATTGATTCTAGTTTGAACATCAAAAATGTTGTCAAACATGCTGGAAAATCATGTGGGAATAAAGAGTTTACAAATATGAGTTATTTGATATTGCATCCACTCGACCAGCACAATATTTGCAAAATCGTTCAAAATAAGCATCACTCTGTTATTTGCAATTATTGTGGAAAATCTGGTCATATTTCTCATACATGCTATATTAGGAGAAATTCTAATGTGAGAAATAAATATGTTTGGGTTCCTAAAGGACAAGCAAGGTCCAATACTAACAGTAAAGGACCCAAGTATAACTGGGTACCAAAATGTCCATCTAGTGTTTTATGTGTACAAGATGATTTGAAGATCAATGGACATAAGGGTACAGAGGAGATGAACAACAAACCAAGAGTTTCTCATGCACCAACGAAGAAGATCATAGCATCTAGCAAGAGAACTCTCGGGGCACCCATTGCTGGAATTACAGAGTCAAATCATAAGGAACAATGGTTACAAGAAAGAGGACTACCTTCTACCTCAAGAACAAATTACCGAGTACCGTTCAATTATCTTGGGGAGAACATGAAGAGGAGAATCTCTCAAATATCAAACAGAAGACTATTGAAGTCTATATCCTTTGAGAGAGCTTTACTGACAACCACAAGAAAATATATGAAGAATCAGTGGGTAAGCAAAGCTAATCCTCCAAGTGCCTAAGGTAAAGGATACAATGGTAAAACCTCCTAAGTTATCGTCTGAAATATTCATTGAGGTTTTATATTTTGTAACCTTAGGAATGAGCATTGCAAACTATTTTGAAATCGAGTTTTTCACATCCCATAAAAATCTACTTAATTTCTTTATAAAGGGATTACAATGTTCAATAGTTTAATTCTTTATGATGATGTGAAAAGAAAGTATTTTTTTTATGCATAAAATCATGATTAATTCACTATGCTCTGTTGTTCTAAATTGATTATATTCTTAAGAATGTATGAATTCTGTTTTGAATCCTACAAGCTAACAATGATTGGATCCAAGTAAGGTTGGATACCATGGGAGTAAAAGGTTTATATAGTTTTGTATGATCAAAGAAAGCTTCTCAAGAGAGCAACTACATAGAGAAATAATTTGACTCTTGAGGAAGCTGAAGAAGCTATGCTGCTTGTTGATGGTGAACAAGGAGACATCTATATCAATCCATCTTAACCAAGCAAGCTATTACAAACACAAGAGGAATTATGGTAATATCTAATCTTACCCTCTACTGTGCGTATATGAAATTCATATTTGGGTAATAAATACTTGTCCATCATTGCATTCCATTAGCAATCAATCATTTATGTTTTTCAGATTGCTAAGAGGACAGTAAATGAATTTGTGCATAACTTTCTGAGTTCATGTTTTTGAAATGCACAACTCTAAAATTTGTTTGGATTTCAATTCACTCTGCTTTTATAAAAATACATACAAGTGTTTTGAAAAATATTCATATTGCATTCTTATGATGTTTCAAAATTAGAAGTTAATATTGTATACTGAATGTTGGATATGCTTCAAATTTGTCTAGTTGAATTTTCCCTATCCTTCACATTTTTGATCTTTGGAAATCAATGTGTTGCTTAAACTCCTTATTCTTTATTTTCTAACTAGTTGGACCTCATGTCTAACAAGTTGATCATCTATGAGTTTCAAGCTTATCTCCTAAAAGAATTCAATTTGTGAGTGTTAAGCCTAATGGATAAATTCTGGTTGGCCAAATTATTCCAAACTTTATGAATGTTCATTAGTGCATTGAATGTTAATGCATTAACCATTCGTGGAATAACTTACTAGGATGGTATTATGGAACTCTAGTCATTTGGACTAATGAGTATGTGCTTCATCATCTATGAATCCTAGTACTCTCTTTGTTACTCAAATACATCAACTTTGTCTTCATCCATTTTTGAGTAACTATATTCAAATTCTTGCTTGATATATTTCAAGACTATTCTATTCTAAGAGGCAAGATTATCTCATTGTCAATAGCAAAGTCAGTGTTCCTACATACATTTTCGACTTTTACTTATGGGAAAATTCTTCAACATGTAAACTTCAATATTCCACATGTTCTCCAAATCTGAAGCATTCTGATACATTCTAATATATTCCTTAAACTGTTAATTTCCACCATGTTTAGAGTGAGCATTGTTTTAATTATGTTTCAAAACTGTGGTTAATGATTCAAGTAAAAATTGCTTTTAACTTGATCAAACTTGAATCAGAAACTTCTGTCACATTTGCTGTCAAATTAACTCGAGTTTTGGGTTCATGCCTCGAGTCAACTACTCTTAAAATTCAGTCAAAACGTACTTGTATTGTGACTAACTCGAGTTAGTGTTGGGTGACTCGAGTTGAACTTTGTGAAAGACTTGTTTTCCAAAGTAAACTGACTCGAGTGCATACAGGTTAACTCGAGCCAGATCAGTTGATGGATAAATTGTTTTATGCTCTTTGATTAAACTTACATGCATATTTTTCAATGACATATTTTCTACATAAAGTATATTTACAAGTTGTCATTGAGAAATAATGTTCATGGCATCATTTAATTATTACACTTTTGATTCATTGGATCAAACTTATTTGATTGGGTAAAATTATGAGAAAAGGAGCAGTTCATGTTTTAAATATTTGATCATTTCTTGTATAACTTTCTGCTACCTTCTTTATATTTGCTTTTGAAACTCTACTGCTAATCTGTAATTTACTTTATCTCTCAGATTGCAGTATGGTTAATGTTTTAAGTTTTGCAGTATGGTTAATGTTCCATTCTGTTTCTGCTGCCAATTCTGATTCTGATTACAATTCCTAAGCTTAACTCAAATATATCTATAGAATTGTGTCTAATCTTATGTGGACTCAAGAAACATTGGGTACCAAAGAGTATATATTTGTTTTACAGGATCCTCTGTTCTTGCATTGGAAAATAATGATAAATAGAGGAAGATAAGCTTGTGAGGTCCTTTCCTGTGAACAACAAGTAGTGATTACAGAGTCATAACATCACATGTGTAACCAATCGACCTATCTGGAAAAGGAACTTCAACTACACTGAGCTTACAACAAACATATTGAAGTTCGTCATTTTTGTGAATGAAAAGATTATGCAACTCTGTGAATCTCATCCTTATGCATCAAATTTGGAAGATCCTCAGTATTGATCACATCATTCGATAGTGGCTAACCAGTGATGCATCTATGAATTACAAATGATTGATTATGACTTAAGTAATTACGATATTACTTAAGTGAGGTATTGTAATATGCACAAATCATAATCATGCTAGGCTAACTTGATTTCATTCGTTTCATTTTACCTCATGAAGTTTAGCCCAAGAAAACTTATTTTTTAAACTGATCCTTATGGTTTCAAACTTTTTCTTTATCATCATAAAAAGCATAAGTGATTTCTTCTTACCAATTTCAAGTCCACCCAAGTGAACTTGAAAGTTTTTAATTCTGAAATACCATGTTGTGTCCTTTGGAGCAGGGATAACTTCAAACCTCATAATATTTGGTGTCACATTATTATTTGGTGTCATTAAAGGTGCTTCATATTTTTAGTCATACATTCATTAAGGGGGAGCTTCACATTCACACGTGTTTTATATCTTAAAAGCTCATCTCCTTTGTTTGAAGAAAATCATTTTTAAGCATACTCATCTATATTCACTATCTTTTATTAGTTTTGATGATGAGTTAATCTTACATTTGAAAAAATATTATATTTTCCTTTCATCATCTTTATTTGAAAATATCCTATAGAAAGGAATATTTTGATAGCTGACTGCATAGGCCGTAAGGCAATGAGTAAAATTAGCGGCTGAGATACCATGTAATGCCACAGTAAAGATATCACTACGAAATTACATTTGGTATGCACTAACAAATTTCTTTTGCAAAGAAAGGTTTTTAATTTGTAGCAGGAGATTTCATTTTGTGCAAAGATATTCCTTAATGGAGAAACTATCATTGAGGAACAATGCTTTCGATCACGGTCTATCATTGAAGTTGAGATATGCTCTACAGAAGGGTTCTATGAAGTAAAGGCAACGGATGGAAGCTGGGTACTGACTATCTTCATTCATATGAGAAAGCATTCAAGAAGCCAGTACTCTCGTTCTATTCGCATCAATACTCATGATCCTCCTATTAAGCACACTTCAAAGGATCTCCTTCAACAAGACAGCAAGCAAATGGACTTCATCGATCATTCTTCAATTTACAGAACCAACATGAGCATTTCTAATCTCTATCTTTTTATATCCAGTAGAAATTCTGCACATATTTGGTATTTATATGCTTTAATTGTGAAAGATGTCTTGCAAAACTCTCCAAATTCTTTCAAAGTTGTTCTCATAAAAACATTTCAACTTGCATCATATCAAAATGAAAACTACTTTTAAATAAGGGAGAGAAATTTTTTTTTCTTGACATATTATTCAAGGAAGAAAATTTCTATTATTGTTTTCATATTTACCTCTCCAAGCATCTCTTCTTTACTTCACCTTTTTGCTAATGACAAATAAGGGGGAGAGAGGGGCAAGAAAAATATGTTGGGCCTAATGTATTTTTATATTAGAAAAATATGTTGGGCCTAATGTATTTTTATATTAGAAAAATATGTTGGGCCTAATGTATTTTCATATTCATACATATTTTTCTTAGAGTATTTGCCATCATCAAAAAGGGGGAGAATGTTTGCTATGCTTAGTTTTGATGATGACAAATATGCTTATCAATATCAAGAAGTTTGCATACTACATTTATCTTCTACTTTGACTAATTCCTATATTTAATGTAGATGTGAAGTTTATTTATGAAGAATGATTTAGAAGAAGATCAACAAAGAAGTATTTAATTAGAGGAAGAAGAAGAAAGAAATTGAATCAAAGAAGATATGAAGAGAAAATGATGAAGAATGATCAAGATGGGATATGGAAGATGAAAGAACTTGTTGAATGGATTGAGAAAATCATTATTCAAGCCTTTAGATTGATTCTTGAAGTCTCCACGATCATATGGAAGTTGGAATGGCTTAATTCGGAGTTAAAATGAGTAAAAACGAGCTTCAGGAAGATATGCACTTAATTCCCATCCATTCTCGAGTATGGAACATGTATTCTCGAGAATGGGACATCAATTCTCGAGAATGACAAGTTAATTCTCGAGATTGCACTTTTCTACAGTGATTTTCGCCAAAAATCCCGTCAATTCTCGAGAATCATCAGCAATTCTCGAGAATGAAGCAACTCTGTTCAGCTCTGTTTCACGTTCAGCATGGGCGACCTCTGGTAATTCGACGATATCTCCTAAACCAGAGATCAGATTGAGGTGAAACCAATTTTTTTGGAAAGTAGACTTCCAATACGTCATTTGACATAATATCCAAGTCCAAAGGATGTCATATGAGAGATATATGAATTTTCGAAGATGACAGTAAAATCAACGTCACACAGCAGACCAAGCTTCAGTAATTTTGGTGTATCTCACAAACGACAAATCCAATTGATCTGAAATTATTGGCATATGAAAGTAGACATCCAGAGAGTTCCAGTGATATATAATTTTCAATCTTCTGAGTTCATACCAGGGAAATATGGCCCTCGAATATTGATAGTCTGTTCAAAGATGCTGCATAAACGTTGGTTGATGATAACGGACGAACTACAATGAGTTTGGAGCTGATTCTTCTTGCATTGGAAATAAGGCTTTAAATAGTTTAAGTATTTGAATCAGAATTAACTCACTTGCATCTCCATGAATAATTGGTTCTCGAGTATATGTCAAGGACTCTCGAGAATGGTATTCATGTTCGCCATCGCAAAGCTCTCTGTGCAAATGATTCTCGAGAACGTGAGAGTGATTCTCGAGAATGTCTTAGACAGAATCTCAGTGACATGGTTTCTCAAATGTGATTCTCGAGAATGGACAGGAGATTCTCGAGAATGGTCATCTACGAAAAATTATCACCGTGTCATTCTCGAAAATGACTACCCAATTCTCGAGAATAGTCATTTCAACTCTTCACGACAAGAACCTCTGAACACATGATTCTCGAGAATGTCAGAGCAATTCTCGAGAATGCTCTTCCAGTTTTTTTCAGCTTGTTTCACAATGATGAATCGTCTCTGTTAATCATTGGGTCATTATGTATTATCTATTAATCATATCCAAACTTGTTTATATCACATTTAATCATCTTTTTGATTGAGATTCAGATTGATCAACTCTGTTTAATCTGAGATTGGCCGAGAAGTGATCCCGACGAAGCTAACCCAATGAAGTATCCTAGTAAAGCGAAACATGGCTAAGAATCCCGGCTAAGTCTACACTACTGAGAATGCAAGGAAGCCAACCCAGCTAAGGATCCCAGCAAAGTTTGGCAGGGATCAGGGAAGAATTTCGAGATTGACAGCCCTTTGGCGTCTGAGGTCTGAGCTTCTAGATGTATGGCCGTTTTCCCTCAAACTCGGATCATCAAGGAGCCGAGATAATATCAGAGATCAAGCTACTTGACCGAGATCTAGTTTTGGTTAAACCGAGTTCAAGCATGACCGAGATAGTTTCTAAAGTGTTTCTAGTTAACTCGGGATTTTGCAAGGCCGAGATATATCAAGATATGTCAGAGTAACTCGGACCTGTGCTTGTTTCGTTCTACGACGTCTCCGAGAATTCAGAAATGACTGTTATCAATTGATTTCTACTTGCTATACTTCTCAATGCTATTAATAATGTTTGTTAGCAAGTTTCAGATGATCAAACAAAGGATTAACATCAGATTATCAAAAAGCAGATGATGACGTCAGAAGCTCCAACGGCTATTTCTCCAATAGACTGAAATTTACAACGGTAATATTCTACAACGAACCAATGCTTCAACGGATTAATTTCAGTTGTTTATAAGTAGAGACACATTCAAAATGGAAAAACAACGAATGAGAGCTTGCACTGTCGAAATGCTGATATTCTGAATCCAACGCTTAACTCATATACTCTCTGTTTCTCAATGTGTATATAGTTTACAGTAGAGTGTGATGATCAATTGTACTTCAGTGTTTATTCATCTTCTCTGTTAGAGAGAACATTTCTGATTATGAAATAATTGTAAGAATCTCAAGTCGTGGGACTTGGAGATTGGGTTATCAGTTTACACTTGTAAGGGGGAGTGTATTCTAGTGAGAGAATAACTTCGAGTGCAGGGTGTAACTGATTGAAAGGAGTATCTCAGTGAGAGATTCGGCCTCACAAGTGCCAGAGTAAACTTGTGGGTTTGTAAAGGCTTCTCTTGTGCCGGTTCAAACAAGAGGATAGTGGATTGAAAATCTCAAGTGGAGCTTGGGACCGGACGTAGGTCAAGGAGTGGCCGAACCAGTATAAATCTCTGTTTGCATATTCTCTTCCTTATCTCTTATATTTCCAGTAGACGTTTGAATATCAAAATGTTGAATTAGAAAACGAGAAAAAATTTTCAAAGTATCAAGTTTTTAATATTCACCCAATTCACCCCCCTCTTGGGTTCAGTCGGTTCTACATGTTGTACCTTCAGCCCTCATCTATTGGGAGCTGGACTGATATTCAGAGGTTATTTCTAGAGAAATATTTCCCTTCCTCAAGAGCAACTGCGATCAAGAAGGAAATTGGCAACTTTAAACAAGCCACTGGGGAGACTATGCATGAATATTAGGAGAGGTTCAAAAGATTATGTGCAAGTTGTCCACACCACCAGATAACTGAAAAAGACTTGATTACCTATTTCTATGATGGTTTGCTGCCGGTAGACAAAGGGTTGGTGGATGCTTCTAGCGGTGGGGCTATGAGTAACAAGACACCTGAAGATGCTCGAGACTTGATATACATTATGGCAGATAACTCTCAGCAGTTTGGCACCAGGGCCAATAGTATTTTTGTTTACCATATTCAAGCACCTCCAATCCTGTATGATTCTCAGAGATTAGAGACTAGACTTGATGATCTGACTTCCCTTGTGAGGCAGTTGGCAGTGACACAGATAATACAGTCTTCCCCTCCTCGCATTGGGTACTCTTGTGGGTTTTGTTCTGACCCTTATCATTCTACTGACTCTTGCCTTACCTTGCATGATCCTGCTTACCAAGACCAGTCAGTAGCTGCAGTAGGTGTTTTTCCAGAAAGCCACAATACTAGCAGAATAATGCCTTTTCTAATACTTACAATCCTGGTTGGAGGAATCACCCCAACTTTCGCTGGAACCAAAATCAGAACCAGAGTAACCAAAGTATCAACGCACTGGGAATTACCAATGAGACAAGATGCACTACGACTTTCCAACAACAATCTGCACCTCCTTTGCCAAAGACCACCTCCTCGACCAGCCATATGTGCACCTCCACAGGTGGCACAACAACAGGCTAGTAGTAGTGGTTCCTCATTGGAGGATATGATGAAGTAGTTTGCCACAAACACTATGCAGTTCTAACAGCAAACTGAAACTTCCATTCAGAGTTTGCAAACTCAGATTGGCCACATCACTGAACCAGCTACAACCTCAGGGATCCAACACTCTTCCTTCACAAACCATTCCCAATCCTAAGGGGAATGTGAGTGCTATCTCACTACGGTCTGGAAAACAATTGGAGGAACCTAAACCAGCTGCAGATGTGACTTCCACATCAGAAAGAGAGTCAGAAACTGTGAAGATTGACTCTAAAAATAAAAAGGCAAAGCAGCAAGGTGAAGAGGAAGACATCCTCATTCTTCTTCCTTTCCCTCAGAGAGCTGTTCAATCCAAGAGGTTGGCAGCAAAAGCACAAGAGAAGGATATACTAGAGACATACAGAAGGGTAGAGATCAACATCCCTCTCTTAGATGCAGTCAAACAAATTCCAAAGTATGCCAAGTTTCTGAAGGAGTTGTGTACCAACAAGAGGTGACTGAAAGGGAATGAACGAGTGAGTTTGAACCAGAATGTATCAGCACTCATCCAGCCTACCATGCCTCGTAAATGCAAAGATCCAGAGACGTTTTCTATCCCTTTCCTTATTGGTAATTATAGATATGATGATTGCATGTTAGATCTAGGTGCTTCAATTAATGTCATGCATGCCTCTATCTATAAATCTATTGTTCTTGGTCCCTTGCATCCTACGGGTGTTGTTGTCCAGTTAGCTAATAGGAGTAATGCTCATCCTTCTGGTTTGGTTGAAGATGTATTGGTCAAAGTTAATGAATTGATATTCCCTGTTGATTTCTATGTCTTAGATATGGAGGTTGAGTCTTCTAATAGTAGATCACCAATCATTCTAGGGAGGCCTTTCATGAAAACAACTAGGACTAAGATAGATGTGTATTCTGGTACTCTTTCCATGGAGTTTGGTGATATATCTGTGAATTTCAATATTTTTGATGCCATGAAACATCCTAGGGAAGAGCATTCTGTTTTCTGCAATGATGTGATTGATGACGTTGTGGATGATGTTCTTGCTGATTGGTGTACTGATTATCCTGATTTTGCATCTGTGAGTGATTCTCCCATTTGTGCATATGCTGATAATGAATGGTGCTCTGTTTGCAATAACTTGGTTAATGCGGCATTATTTGGTGATTCTGACTTGCTTAGTGATTCTGCATTACTTGTGGATTCTGATATTAATTCTGAATTTGAGCTTCTTCCTGATTCTGATGTGCATCTTGATTCTGATTTTGATGAGCTTGCTTCTGATTTTGATAAGCTGAATTTTGATGTTAACATTGAGCTGTATAGCCACAGTTCTTCTTCTGCTTCTTTGAATGTGGTTTCAGGCATTTCTAGTGTGATGACATCAGAGTTGTTGCAACAACCACCCAAGCTTTTTCCCTTCACTGAGCAACAGCCCAAACTAGAGTTGAAATCTCTTCCAAATCACCTGAAGTATGCATTTCTAGAAGTGAATGAGCAGTTGCCAGTCATTGTGGCAAATAATATTTTGCCTGATCAAGAAGAGAAGTTGCTAAGCTTATTGAGGGCGATTAAGAAAACCATTGGTTGGACATTAGCTGACATAGTTAGCATCAGCCCTTCTATGTGCATGCATCGGATTCTTTTGGAAGAGGAATCTAAGCCAGTGAGGCAACCCCAAAGACGCCTTAACCCTCTTATCCTTGATGTGGTGAAGAAGGAGGTCACTAAGCTTTTGCAAGCTGGTATCATCTATCCCATTTCTGGTAGCCAATGGGTTAGCCCGGTCCAGGTGGTTCCCAAGAAGTCCGGAGTTACTGTGGTTGCCAATCAGAAGAATGAGCTCATTCCTACTTGAGTTCAGAATAGTTGGCGAGTTTGCATGGATTATAGGAGACTCAACCAAGCCACTCGCAAGGATCATTATCCTCTACTTTCATTGATCGGATGTTAGAGCGATTGGCTGGTAAGTCTCACTACTGCTTCCTGGATGGCTACTCCGGATATTTTTAGATCCATATTGCTCTAGAGGATCAGGAGAAGACGAACTTTACATGTCCCTTTGGGACATATGCTTACCGAAGGATGCCTTTTGGCCTCTGCAATGCACCTGGCACCTTTCAGCGTTGTGTGATAAGTATTTTCTCTGAGTTTCTAGAGGACTGCATGGAGGTTTTCATGGATGATTTCATTGTATATGGGTCTGATTTTGATGCATGCTTAGCTAATTTGTCTAGAGTCTTGCATAGGTGCATTGAATCTAATCTTATGTTGAATTATGAAAAGTGTCACTTTATGGTTGAGTCAGGTATAGTCTTGGGACACATAGTGTCTAAGAAAGGGATTGAGATAGACCCTGCTAAGATAGATGTAATTACTGCTTTGCCTTACCCTGCTTCTGTGCGCGAAGTTCGCTCTTTTCTTGGTCATGCAGGTTTTTATCGACGTTTCATTCGAGATTTCAGCAAGACTGCACGACCCTTGTCCAACCTTCTGCATAAGGACACTGACTTTGTATTTGATGAGGAATGCAAGGCGGCCTTCGATCACTTGAAGCATTTCCTGACCACAGCCCCAGTAATCCAGCCCCCTGATTGGTACCTCCCTTTTGAGTTGATGTGCGATGCTTCCAACTATGCGGTTGGTGCTATCTTGGCACAGCAGGTTGATAGGGCTTCCCATGTCATTGCATATGCTTCCAGGACTTTGGATTCTACTCAGTCTAATTACACTACCACTGAAAAGGAGTTGTTAGCCGGTAAAGGGCGAAAGAAAAAATGAGTGGTGGGGAGAGAGTGAGAGAATTTTCGTGAGGTATGCAGCGATCATAGGGACTAAGGCAAATCTGTGTCGGCATCTTCATTGATTGCCTCTGGCCAATCCACATGCAGCAAGATATCTCTACAACAAAAAGGAGCTTCTCTAATCATATTCAAAAACTAAAAAAAAATAGAAACTCAAACCCGAAAGCCTTAGTCTCAGAGCATAATTCAATTGTTATGATGATGTCCATATAGCACTACAGCACCCACCACCAAGAAGTAAAATGCGTACTACAAACAATAGAAAAGCTGAGTTTCAAGTTGCATATTATTGGCATTCGACTCAAAAGAATTGACAAGATCGGCGAAGAACTGGAGAAATAAAGGCAGAGATGGTGGTACAAACATATTTGACAAAAACATTTAGCTCAGAGTAGATCCGACGAACCTCAAAATTTCTCCTCTTAAAGTGAAATCATATCAGATAAATACATAATTAAAGGCAAAATCAAAGAGGAAAACTACCACAAAACGAACCGAGAATAAGAATAAAATTGCAAATCTAAAAACACAGCTGGTAAATCAATTTAGAAAGGTCCAGATTCAGAGTTTAGTAACGGAGAATATGGAATGCGAAATGACTCCAGATCTGCGTTCGTCGCGCTGTTGCCGTGGTAGTGGTTGTCGTTACAGCGGTTAGGGATCGACGCACCGTCGCCGCTGGTCGTGTCGTCGAGCCTGGATGGCGGAGGAAGAGTGGAGCGTGGATGGCAGAAGAGGAGTAGAGCGTGGATGGCAGAGAGAAAATGGATTAACTTTATGGAGCTTGGCAATGGCGGAGAAGCAAAGTAATGGAGAGAGAAAAGCAATCTGAAAAAGCGTCAGAGAGAGTAACTTGGAGAGAGAAAAGTAATTGAGTAAATTGAGGACTTTAGGCATCCTACTTTTAGTTTTAAACGCCAAAAGTACTACTTTTTGCCGCCAAACAATTCATTTTGCCGCCCGTGATTTAAATTCCACCACTTTTGGCGTCTAAATATTTAATGTAGACGCTAAAAGTGTTGCTTTTAGGGTCTAAGTTCAACAATTAGACGTCAAAAGTGTTGTTTTTGGCGTCTAAGTGAAAATATTAGACGTCAAAAGTCAACTTTTCTCACATATAATTACAAAAATGCCACCGCCTTCTTTTTTACTTCCATTTTTTGAAATAGGACGTCAATTAGGGAAGTAAAAGCCATTTATTGCAGTAGTGTACCCCATTAAAAGGGACCTTGTCAAGTACCAAAAAAAAAAAAAGGTCCTTGTCCTCAAGGTCCAAAGAAAAGTAAGTCAGCTGGAAAGCAATCAGGTCTTTCATTATGGATTGAGTCATACCTATTGTGCATATTAAAACTATAATGTTTGTTTCCTTATTTTGGAACTTATTTGGTAATTTATTCTTAGTTAGGTGTTTTTAAAATAAAAATAGTAGTAACTTGTTTTTAAAATCTAAAAAATTAAAACAATTTCTAGATGTTTTCTTGTTCCTATTTCTTATTTTTTGTTTTGGAAAATGGCCGCTCACATGTCCCAACTAGTGTGTTGTTGCCACCACATCACTTTAGTAGATGAATGATGACCGTCGCTTACTCCGTTGTTATTTTCCTTTTTTTCACTACAAAAAACTCATGTTTTGCAGCGGAACTTTTCCGTCGCAAAACTGGTTTGCGGGGGATTTTGTGACAGAAAACAGTCCGCCGCAAAAATAAACCTCACAAACCATTTTTGCGACGGAAAAATTCATTTTTCCGTCGCAAAAATGAGTTTTGCAAGGGAAAAAGGTTTCCCTCGTAAAATTCATGATTTTGCGAGGGAAAAATATATTCCCTCGCAAAGTTGAGAATTTTGCGAGGGAAACTTCTTCCCTCGCAAAATTCTCAATGTTGCGAGGGAAACTTCTTCCCTCGCAAAATTGAGAATGTTGCGAGGGAAACTTTTTCCCTCGCAAAATTGAGAATTTTGTGAGGGAAAGTTGTTCCCTCGCAAAATCCTCAAGTTTGCGAGGGACATCCCTTTCCCTCACAAAACGCAAGATTTCGCGAGGGAAATACTTTTCCCTAGCAAAATGCAAACTTGAAAACGCCCTGAGGAATCTCTGTCCAAGTGGCCCAAGGTTGATTGAAATTACGGAACATTTGTTTCGCTATGAAATTCGTCACCGTCTTATAAGGCTAAGACCTGAAAACAAAGAAAATGATGCAAATATTGTTAGCATACAAACTAAAGGTAAAAAATTATAACATTACTAGTAACTTTATATGACTTACTCGGTGGTGCCGACAGGAAGGATCCACAGCTTCCCTGTCGCAGGATCCACTGTTTCCCAGACTGGTGTGTCGGAGGAACTAGCTTCCCCGACCTGGCTCTGAGGCGATGCAGTGTGCTGAAGGAAGAAGTATTGAAAATGTTACAACATAGATGCTTAAATAAAACAAAATATATGTAAATCAGTTAGAAATTGTAAACTGAACCTGCTCTGCCTGTTGCTGTGTATAAGTCGGAGAGACAAGCACACCTCTACCGCCCATAACAGAGTCGGTAGTAGACGATGAAGATGAAAAATGAGTAAGCGGAACCTCTGGGAGAGAGCCAAGCCCTCTGCCTACAGAGGGGGTCGATGATGTCGCCCTACCCCCTCTGATAGGACGGGGCCGGGCGCTACCACTACTACGTCCACTACCTGAACGCCCTCCTGGATGCTCCATCTGTGAAAACTCATAAATATAAGAAAATAACTTAACATGACACTGGAAAATGGATGAGAGTATCTTGTATAAAAAATCATCATAAACAAAAACACTGACTCAAATCAACCGGACGATTCTTGTTCTTCGACCTCTGCCTGCACACCTTCCTCTGGCGTTTCATAGTCGTTGAATTCAGATTCACTATTGGAGTAAATCTCTTCCACCTCATCGTCTGATTCCTCATTGCCAATATTGATAGGAATAAACTCTTTCAAACCCTCTAAGAATACTCGAGTAAGTTGTTTTTTTGAGTTAGACGATTGTACATCCAACTCCTATCACGATCGCCTTCCATACTTCCCCAACCCAACCCTACAAAAAGACTTTTGGAACATAATACAGTGATACTAACTAATTCAGCTACCAACTTAAGTGGCAAATACAATTGGCCACTTATACCAACCAATTGCCACTTATTCAAGAAAGTGGCAAACAAACACATGCAGTGAATAAAGAACATATGCCGACAAGCGGGTGATTGATAATTAAATCACACTACTACAAAAAAAACGAAAAAACAACCTAAATAAGACCCAATTAACGTCCCTTTTCAGAGGGACGTCTTGAGGAGGGTAGTTGTTTTTGGAACGTTTGGCGTCCTGAATTAATTTCAGGACGCCTCATATGAGGAGTCCTTAAATTAATTCAGGACGCCTCATATGAGGAGTCCTGAAATGATTTAGGATCCTCATATGCGGCGTCCTAAATAGAATTCAGGACTCCTTAAATCATATTTTGGCGTCCTGAATTTCATTTCAGGATGCCTTATATTAGTTTTTTTTTTTAAAATTCCTGCTACATATTTATAATTCCCTAATTGTCTGCAAAATAGAAATACAATGTTTACAAGCCACTAGCGGGCATAGTGCTCAAAATGGAAAACGTTCATTAACTAATCAGGCTGATTAAACAGTGAGACATGAGCCCAGCCTTCCAGCCTTCCAGCCTTCCCACCAACTAAGAAACGTCATGAATCCATAAATAGTAAGGAAATGTCCAATAAAATAGCAACAAGTCAAAATGAAATAGTGAACTATACATGAGCATCAACACAATGCCAAATTCACACTATACATTTGAACTAGTGCACTACCAACAACAATGTCAAATTCCCTTTGTACCTTTTCCTCTCTGATGGGATCTTCAATTCTCGTCGCCATTCTTGCACCTGCAACACATGATCACCCTTAATATTTATATATAGAGGGGTGGGACACATTAAGCAATCCGATTAAGGAGGGAGGGAATTAAAGCACAATCAAATCATATAACGAGGGATGATGCCTTTGGACTACTCGAGAGGAAACATCACAATTCCTAATATATTAACATTCATATTCTTCATTTTCAAACCCAATCAATCCACATATCAAGGAGAACCCCCCAAATCCATCCCCTTAAACACACCCAAATTTCATAAAGAAAACAAGCAAAAAGAGTAATCACAATCCCAACAATTTTATGAAATTGCAACCAATAAAAAAGTAGTCTAGAAAACGCATCAGCAACATGACAAAATTCTCCTTAAAAAGATCCAAGCTTTTCAAGCAGACAAACAGAACCACAACAGTTTGAAAACAATTACAGTCGATAAAAAAACTACGGAAAAAGCAACAAATAAAACGTCTATCAAAAGATTTATTTACATAGAACAGATGATCACCTGATCCAGCCAAAAAATGCGACGTAAACTCTATATATCTATAGGTGGTGCAAAAGATGTCCAGCCAAAACGTCTCGAACCGTATCGATTTCTTCCTCCGAGAACGGATCCACACTATCAAAAAACTGTAAATTGGAAAACAAGGCTTTAGATAAACCAGTGAAGTGAATGAAATAATTAACAACTCAAGTACAACAACAAAAATATCATCATTTGAGAATCATGGAGCAATCACGTACGTGTTGAAAACCTGTAATACGTCCGCTGGAAACGATGGATTGCATAGAATGGATAACGTAGTATCCGCACTCGGTGTTCCTTGGTTGTCGAGGGTACTATAAATCAAAAGCAACTTGTTAAAACGAATAAAGGCATATCGAAAGTTACTGTGTCAATCAAATAACTTGAATTGAAACTACTTACCTTCGGATAAAACCACTTCAGTCCACCCTGCTCTCGTGCTCCAGCAAGCATTCTAAATGTCTTGAGACCACTATCATGAAAACAGGAAAACACAGACATGAAAACAATTCATTTAAAAGAAGAATCGATGATTTAGACAAAAATTTACTTACTCGGTAAACATGGTTTTGATGTCGTCGTTTGGCTTGCCACCTAAGGAATCCAACCAATAACATACGTTGTTGGTGGGACAAACAACACACAGGGTCCAATGACCACTACAACATATACATATTAATATTAAATTAAGACAAGAAAGCAATTTATTCTTAAAAATCTTATATAGACAAAATTAAAATACGTACCTTTCAAGTATTGGCGCTAGATAACAAGGCAATTCTCCGTTGCCCATTATACAACCAACATAAAATGCCCTTCTGGCTAACTTATTCTTCTCCCTCCTCGTGTTTGCAGGACATAAGAAGCCATATGAACCCGTTCGGCCTTTTTGGACGCATATGTCGTGGCAGACACTATAATCAAAATAAAATGATAACTATTGTTAAATATATAAAACATAAAAAATCATTGCAATAATTAAAAGGGGAAAAAAACTTACATGATTGCAAGTTGAAGAAACTCTATATCTAAACATTCCAAATGCATAAGCTCCCCCAAATCTTTATTGTCAGTTGTAATGAGATATGTTTTTTCTGCACCGACAATGATCGCACGCATCTCCAAGGATATCAAGTTGATGTCCCTGTACAGCTCTCGCAGCTGTGCTAAGTAGGAAAATCTGGTCGCAGCTTTTTCATCCTATGAAAACATACAAAACATATTATGTGAGTGGGTTAGCAATGAAAATCAATCGGGAAACTCCTCATCATCACTCAGTAATGTATTTCCTACCATTGGAGGTGTCGTCACCATCTAATAAGATGATTCGGTCAAAGGATGAATAATCCTATGGCCTTGCCTAACTCAGGAACCTCCTCATCAGCAATCAGGATGACTGTCTTTTCTTCCCCCTCTTGCACACTTTTCACAATCACCCTACGTTGATCTTGTGGAATTTGGTTGTTATGGTAGACAGTTTGTTCTAGGTAAACAAGACCATCAGCAATAATACGCCGGTGTGGGACATCCAAATATAGTGTGCAAGGTCGTCCTCCCAGTGGAGTGTGAGAAGGCTTGCCAATATCAACTTCTGGAGGCTAAAAATTGTCTTTGCTGCTGGGGAAGGCCAGGGATGGTTGGGTTGTACGTTCTGTATTTTCCTTCTATTGTATCATAGACCTCATTTCACTCCGTACTTGTGCCATAATCTCATCTACGAGGGACGCTCGAATTTTTGCTACAAGCTGAGGACTAGGGTTGTCATCGTCATGTGAACAACGTGAACGCCGTCCAAAATATTTTGTGACACTAACTCCACGTGTCTCCCCTCAAACAGCATCAAGGTAATTTGCCTTCCCAATCGCCGTTGACAAAATGTCCATCCGTGTAGCTGGCGTGAATGAACCTTGGCTGCTCTGCTCCTCAAGTGCATCCTACATCAAAAGATTGTTCATAAATAATATCTAAACTTGCATAATATGAAACAATTGAGGCTAGTTAATACGTCTAATTTAACTACTTACAATCTTTGAGGCAACCTCAGCTACATCTTCATTGATGTATTTGTCACCCTTCATTCTCGCTGCTTTCCATTTTTGGTGACATGGAGGACGAGTAGGAACCTGGATAACAATGGAAGGATCGGCCTGGGCAGCTTCCTTCATTCTCTGTAACTCTTCTTCCATCATCTTCCGTTCAAGCTTTTTATAGCCACCTTTAGACATGCAATGTGGATACTTATTTCTCGCTTGCCTCTCTCTATTGGCTTGACTTTTTTCCTGTGACACAAAAACAAATAAAACTGAGCCTACGATGTTAAGTAGATTCAACTAAAAGATAAGATATGAAAGAAATTTTACAAGAAATTCAGGATTTTTCCAAGACGCCACAAACTCCTGTCAGTCCTCTGGAGAAATGAAATCATAGTTCTTACACGGATCCTCGTTCCTCTTTAACCCTCGAATATACTTTCTTGTTAGCTTGTTCTTAAAATATTTCCAACGTAGACGAACTTCGCACATCCAATGCTTGTTCATCGCCGTATTGTTAGGGACATCGAACGTTTGCTGCAAGGTAAAAGAGAAGATCATTACATATCAAGTAATAAGACTAAAGATACAAATGCATTAATGTGGAAAGTGATATACCAAAATTTGTGCCCAGATCATCTGCTTCGTTTTATTAAGAACCAACTTCCAACTAGAGTGGACAATGCAAACTTTGCTTCGAGCCAGATAGCCGAAATAGCTAATGAAATTGTCTTCCTCTTTACCAATTGGATTCATATTGGCATCGAACTCTATATGCAACCGGTTTTTTTGACTATCACGACGTGCAATTAGCGCACCCATATTTGTGCTACCTCTACCCCTTCTTTTAACGGTTTCATCAACTCTATCACCCGATGACTCGTCAGAGCTGGACATATTCTTGTTCATCAAGGACAAATCAATGTTAGATAGATTATTAAGTAATAAAAAAGCAAATAAAATGATAGAACATTTTAAACCACTTAAAAAATAACATAGTACTATTTCATAACTAAAGATCTTACTTCATATGGTTTCCCATATTCTTGATGCTAACACCGGGTTTTTGTCTTTCGAACTCGAAAAGTGTTTGGATTCAACTTCAACCATCACCTCACTATTTTGCACAGAACTTCTGTCATCTTAGTCTTTTGTGTAGAAAGAATATCCGTTTATATCATAACTGCTCCATGTGATGACCTGAAAAGAAGGCCCCCAGGCTAACCACTCGATTGTATCTGACACACCGGTCTCGTGCAATATCGTCTCCTCGAACCACTTTATGAATGTTTTTTTTGCTCATTAGCTATCTGCATGTCATTCTTCCTTGGATTCATATTCTTCAAACTCTTTGTGTGTTCATCAAAGTATGGTTGAACTTCTTCCATATTATTCAAGATGTACAAGTGTGCTTGCAACACCTCTTCATGAGGCATATTCTTCAGTTTGATTCCTCGAGTTCCCTCACTTATCCCCTTGTCATGCTGAGATTGTATCGTCACCCCTAATAGATAATCTTTACAGAATTCCATATCCTCTTCAACTACATATCTCTCAACTATTGAGGCTTCCGGTCGATAAGGATTTTTAGAATACCCTTTTAAGATCTTCATGTATCGCTCGAAAGGGTACCTCCACCTTGGGTAAACTGGACTGCAGAGCCTTACCTCCCTTACCAAGTGCACTATCAGATGCACCATTATATCAAAAAATGCAGGAGGAAAATGCATCTCTAGTTGGGACAAAATAATAGAACCCTCATTTTCCAATTCATCCAGCTTTTCAATGTCAATACTTTGTTACAGATAGCATTAAAGAACATACTCAATTTTGTTATAGTGGTTCGCACTTCATCTTTCATAATGTCCTAATAGCTATTGGTAATAGTTGTTGCATCAACACATGATAATCATGAGACTTCATTCCCACTAACTTCAAATCGTCCATTGAAACACACCTTCTCAGATTAGAAGAATATCCTTGTGGAACCTTAATGTCATTTAGACACTCACACAAACTTTTTTTCTCCGCTTTTGAAAGTGTATGAGCTGCTGGCTCCATGTATGCCCTCTTACCATCTTCCATTACTTGTGGATGTAACCGTTCTCTTATTCCCATATTGAAAGAGATTTGTCGTGCCTCTTAAAATAACCAGATTCAATAAAAGATTTGCAGTAATAGGGAACCTGGATCGTTTTCCCAACGAATTCGCAGCGGGTTTGATTAGAATAACAGTGAAACAAAAACAGTAAAAATGGGGGGTTTTTGGTTCAAACAGATTAAAAATGAGATAATAGAAACAAAACGAAATAAAACACAGATGAAACAAATAAACAGAAGGTCAACCCAGGATTTTGAATTCCACCACTTTCCTTCCTCGGACGAAAACAGATTTTGAAACGAACTCGCGACTGATTCTGGACGAACCGAAATCTCTGTGTTCATCCAGAAAATCCCTCAACTAGACGATCGTCTAACGTTTATCCGAACAGTGGCGTGTCACTGTGCGATTGCACATCAAGCACTTGAACCTAGTTCGAACAGAATCCTTGGGATTTCTCAATCTGGGCATTAAATCTAACACCCAATCCGAAGGTAAATCGAATCCGAAATTACAAAACAGAAATTAATTTGTTACCGTTAAGAACGAGTCCTCTGGATAGTGGAATCCTCAATCCGTGGGATAATCACCGAAGCTTAGCCCATCATAACTATGCAGAACGAAAATGAAACAGAAATGAAGAAGTTCATCATGAACACGAAGAACACGAAGAACAGATGAAGAACAGTTGAGAGAATTTCAAAACTTCTATTTCAATCCGAAAATAATAAAAACATGAATGACATTGTGTTTGTGGCTGCCATCTAACTTAAAGATAACCTAAAATGGAAATGGGCTCCAATGGTTCAGCCCAAAACGGAAATAAAATAAAAGTAGGCTTTAATTACAAAATTCGAGCCCAAATAAAAATTTAGAAATATATATCTGACTTCGGCTCCAAAATAGACCGCCTTCTTGTCCGAATTTTCCCTTCATGTCTTCATAACATTTGTAGATATTTGAATCATCTAAAATATGGAACAAGAATGAGGCAAATCTGATGTCTGGTTCAAGAGTTATGGTAAAAATAGTGAAGCAATGTAAAACTGAAAATTTATCATTAAATATGGCTAAAAGCTAATCAAAGGCCCAAAGCCCAAATAAGTATAAAAACCATTATTTATTAACTAAAGAGTCCTAAATTATTAAGCAAGAGATAAAAAGAAGTGTATGAAATATTCAATTATCAAATTCCCCCACACTTATCTTTTTGCACTCCTGAGCAAAATTCAAAGAAAAAGACTAAAAGGAAAGACTCTTCTTTTTCTAACAGTTGCTAACAATGCAAAAATTGACCAATGGACACAGCTTCAAAAGACCAATCAATCAAGACCAAAATCCTTTCATCTCAAATTACAATTCAGGGTAATCTCAATCAATGATGCTAATCACAAAAGATGGTCTCTCAAAGGATGCCCTCAATCAATCAATCTCTCAAGTGTTTAGGGTAAATAAGTGTATCGTTCAAATTCTACTCAAGAAAATTGTTCTGCCATAAGCTTGCTCAATTTCTACGTCTCCACTACTCATAACACATGCATGCACAAATCAAGAGAGCTTATTATTAAAGGTTGTAATGGGGTTAAGGTGAAGGTAGGTAATAGTATGGAATGAGAAGCTAAGCACCAAAGAAATTAAAAAGAGCACTGATTAATACAATCATTCTCTCTATGTATGAATTTTTTTTTTTTATATATCTCCTTTCTTTCTATGTATTTCCTTTGCTTTTTCTTTCTTTCTTTTCTGTTTTTTTTTTCTTTTCTTTTCCTTTTTTTCGTTCTTTTTTTCGAAGCTTATCAGGCATAAATTACAGACGAGAGTTAAACAAAAGAACTTTCTGGCCCACAGAAAATTCTTTCCTCAGAATATGCTTATCATGGAATGCCTTAGTATTTTCCTTGTATAACCGCGAACTCTCATAGGCATCCAATCTAAGCTCATCTAACTCTTGCAACTGCTGACTTAGTTCCATCCCAGACTTAGCCAAATCCATGTTACACTGCTTAATGGCCCAATAGGCTTGATGCTCCAACTCAACCGGAAGATGACATGCCTTACCAAAGACAATTCGATAGGGGGACATCCCAATCGGAGTCTTGTAGGCGGTGCGATATGCCCACAAAGCATCATCTAGTCACTTACTCCAATCTTTCTGGGTAGAGTTAACAGTCTTCTGAAGGATTTGCTTAATCTCTATTTGAGACTTCACTGACCGTTGGTTTGAGGATGGTATCTTTGTGGAAACCTTGTGTAGCACTCCATACTTGCATAACAAGGCACCCATGCTTCGATTGCAAAAATGGGAACCCTGGTCACTGATAATAGCTCTAGCAATGCCAAACCTGTAGAAAATGTTAGACCTAACAAAGTCCACCACCACAGAAGAATCATTAGTCCGGGTGGCTTTCGCCTCAACCCATTTCGAGACATAATCAATAGCCAGTAGTATGTAAGTATAACCATATGAAGCAAGAAATGGACCTATAAAATCAATACCCCAAACATCAAAGGTCTCACAAAACAATATAGGGTTTTGGGGCATCTAATGCCTACGTGAAATACTCCCTGCCCTCTGGCAGTTATCACATGACTTGCAAAACAAATGGGCATCATGAAACAGGGAAGGCCAAAATAAACCACATTCTAACACTTTCCTAGCAGTTCTTTGGGGTCCAAAGTGACCACCACAGGCAGAAGCATGAGAAAAATGCAATATGGAGTGAAATTCATGATCAAACACACATCTCCAAACCACGTGGTCACTACAAAATTTCCACAGGTAAGGGTCATCCCAAACATAATATTTAGACTCACTTTTCAATTTTAGGGTTTGGGCCCTAGTGGAGTCTACAGGAAAAACACCAGCTACCAAGTAGTTAACTAGATCAGCATACCATGGGATCTTACCTTGTAGCTGTAGAAGCTGCTCATCAGGGAAATCATCCCGAATAGAAGAGGGGTGAGAGGGAGAATGGATAATGCGACTTAAGTGGTTAGCTACCCAGTTTTGTGCTCCACTTCTGTCTCAAATCTCTACATCAAATTCTTGGAGCAATAACATCCACCGAATGAGTCGTGGCTTAGCATCTTCCTTTTTCAACAGGAACTTTAAAGCAGCATGGTCAGAGAAAACAATTACTCTACTAGCTAGCAGATATGACCTAAACTTATCAAAAGCAAATACAATAACGTCCTATATTTGTTTAGGACGCTGTATCTCCTCACTTATAGCGTCCTAAACAATTTAGGACGCCGTAGCTTCTGACTTTTTACGCCCCCAGTATAAGCGTCTTTAGCGAAAAGGACGTAAAAAGGCTAAAAAATAGGACGCCGTAACCCTTTTTTGTAGTAGTGGTAATGTCATTATCACAAAGGATTTGGGCCAGGATGGGGGCCCAATAAGAGCCCAAAATACCACCACTGCAAAGGAGTAAATGGACAGGGCGGAATAAGATAAATAATGAGGGAGTCACTGAAAGGGACGTGTGGGGTTGTTATGAATTCTCTCTATTCACTATTCTCTTCTTCCTCTATTCTTGTTTTGTGATTTCCCCCCTTTTGGCGGTCTTTCTTTGAAGACTTATATTTCTTTATATTATATGTTATTCCCCTTTTGTTTTACTTAACAATAGAGACTTGTTATTTGAATATTATGTCATATATCCATTGGATTTTTAGATAGGACAATAACATACTTTACTGAGAGACAACCAATGGGAGAGGGCTACTTGCTGAGAATTTTGACTGGAAGGGGCTGAATAACAAATGGTTGAGTGAAGCGCGAAGTAAAGTACCATAGTATACAGTTACAGTTACTAGGATGTCATCTCATTCGACTAACTGAAAAAGGTTATCTGTAGAGGGTTCTAATTGGAAAGGCTGACCAACAAGAGGCTAATTAAGTGAAGTGTTGTAGTTAGAGCCGCTAGGACATTGGTTCTTTAGGGAGTGGATTGTAACGAGTCTCACATCATATTTGCTCCTTTTTATAAACTTCCGGGGTAAAAATAATACCAAAAAAACTTTCGGGTGCTGAGTACCTCTTTACCAATACTTCCGTGGCAAAAATGGTATTTAACCCTTAGATTTTTAGTACTCCCTCCAATCCTAATTATAGAAACACTTTCGTAGTGCAAATTATACTATAAAAGTATTCCTATATTTAGAATCGAAACTAGTATAAGATTAATTATACTACAAACGAGGTGTTATATGAAGGGTTAGAATTAGTACAAAAGGAGGAAGAATACCTATGAGATTCAAGGAGAGGAAAAAAAAAACAGATATCTTTCATGATATTTCCTTGAACCCACCGATAGAAAGTTAAGGAATCTAATATAAAAAAGGGGGAAAAGCAAGTTTAATGGAAACAAGCATCCAATAGAGAGAGATAACTGAAAAATAAGGGTGCGAGTTTAGAATAATGACACATTAAGGACACAGAGGTAGCACTAAAAAAAACGTTTTGTAGCAATAAGGGTGCGAGTTTATGAATTCTCTCTATTCACTATTCTCTTCTTCCTTTATTCTTCTTTTGTGATTTCTCCCCTTTTGGCAGTCTTTCTTTGAAGACTTATATTTCTTTATATTATGTTATTCCGTCCCCTTTTGTAATGCTTAATAATAGAGACTTGTTATTTGAATATTATATCATATATATATCCATTGGATTTTTAGATAGGACTGTAACAATTAGTACTTTATCAAGAGACAACCAACCGAAGAGAGCTACTTGTGGAAGGTTTTGATCGGAAGGGGCTGAATAACAAATGGTAAAGTGGAGCGCTGAGTAAAGTGTCATAGTATGGAGTTACTGGGATGTAATCTTTGCCAGCTAACCGAAGAAGGTTACCTGTAGATGGTTCTAATAGGAGGGGCTGATCAGCAAGAGGTTAAGTGAAGTGTTGTATTGTATTGTAGAGCCGCTAGGACTTTGACTCTTGAGGGGGTGGATTGTGACGAGTCTCACATCAGGTGCATTCCCTTAAAAAAGAGGCCTCATATAGTTTTGGGTTCCCCAACTCCAACAATTAGCTTTTAGAGCGTGATTCTCCCAAAAACTTAGAGCTATTATAAAGGAACAATGGGGGAATGTTTTGAGACTAGTGGTATGTGGATGTGTTGTGTGACTACTGTTTCTAATAAATGTAATGGTAGCCATGGTTCTAAAATCTCACATTGCAAAATCGCCCATGACTTTGAGCAAAAAATAAAAAAAAAATAAAAAAATAAAAAATCGCCCATGACAACATGGATTGCTGCCAGGGTGGCCATAATCTCAAAGTCTTCCAAGTCTTCCCCGTGAGTTTTGAGACAAGTTGCCAATTTGGCATCTCATTACTGGATCATGATTTTCTTCCCGGGACGAAAATATCTAAGGAAACGACCCTACACGTGAAGTTCCAAACTGCTCCCGTCAAAAAGCAAAATTCCAACTTTGAACCCATTTCCTTTATTATAAAAGGCGAATGGAAATTGACCTGGATGTGAAAGGCATTAAATGAAACGAACAAGACAGGGATGCATCAAGCTTTATGAAAATGACCACTACTGTTTAATGCAGTGGTAGACTTAGGCACAAGTCCGCACAACACAAAAATCTCAGAATTGGAGAGTCGTTCATAAACAACAAGGATTGATGCAATATGGAGACCATAACTTCAAAGTCTTCCAAGAAAAGTAATGAATAATATAGAGAAAAGTTGTCATTTTGGCAGCTTTGACGTGGTCCAAAGACAACCCCGAATTTTGAACATTTAATTGCACGTCACTCTAGTTTGAAAATTCATAGCACCAAATTAATGGTCACAAATAAATGAAAGAACTAAAAGAAGCTACAAAAATTCCAAAGGTTTTGTTTTATGGCCCATGATTGTCGCTTCTGAAATTGCCGTGTTATATATGAACTTTCCTAGCCTGAAATGTGGTCTAACTTTTGTCTCTATAGGTTATATTCAAAACTTAGTTGCTTGAAGTCTTGAACCCGTTTGGTACGTTGAGGCTGTGGAATTGGAATTGGAATCCAATGTTGGTTTTTTGGAACCCGGTTTCACTTGGAAGGAAGAGGATTCTCTCCTCATCATTTTTCTCATTTTCCCTCATTAGCTCATCTGGGCCATTAATTGGGAAAGTGAGAGAAATATTAAAGTGGTATTGTGGTTGATTGTATGGATAGGATTTAAAGATGATTGATTTAAAGATGATTGATTAGATGGTCTTACTATATATATATGTGTGTGTGTGTGTGTATAGACTCACACACACACGTATATGTATATATCTCTGTGTGTGTGTGTGTGTGTGTGTGTGTGTGTGTGTGTGTGTGTGTGTGTGTGTGTGTGTGTGTGTGTGTGTGTGTGTGTGTGTGTGTGTGTGTGTGTGTGTGTGTGTGTGTGTGTGTGTGTGTGTGTGTGTGTGTGTGTGTGTGTGTGTGTGTGTGTGTGTGTGTGTGTGTGTGTGTGTGTGTGTGTGTGTGTGTGTGTGTGTGTGTGTGTGTGTATAGACTCACACACACACGTATATGTATATATATATCTGTGTGTGTGTGTGTGTGTGTGTATAGACTCACACATACGTATATGTATATATATATCTGTGTGTGTGTGTGTGTGTGTGTGTGTGTGTGTGTGTGTGTGTGTGTGTGTGTGTGTGTGTGTGTGTGTGTGTGTGTGTGTGTGTGTGTCGACAGACACATATAGGCACACATACCCCCACACACATATAAACACACACACACAAAGATATACATGTATATATGTGTGTGTGTTTATATTTGTACACACACATATTGACAAATACACAAATATACATATATGTACATACACACCCACATATATATATATATATATATCTGTGTGTGTGTGTGACTATATATGTTTGTGTGCACACACACACATATTTGTGTGTACACACACACACACAAAATATATGTGTGTAGACACACACATATATACATACATACATATATGTAGTCACACACATATATGTGTGTATGTCTATAGTGTCTATAGATATTTGTGTGTAGACACACACATATACATACATAGATACACACACACATATCTAAAAGTTTCATTGACTGGAAGAGTATACGCGTCCACATACATATACTCACAAAAAATCAAACACACTTGAGAGAATAAAATAGGGGTATTTTAGGAAAAAATTGACAATTATTAGAATGTTGTCTTATAATTAGAACCAAAACCAACTCTCAAATGTTGTCTTATAATTAGGACCGGAAGGAGTATTTACTTCCCATCTTAACAACGAAATCAAATTTAAATGCTTAAGATTTAATATTTTACATAAAACTATCATTAAAATATTAAATAAACAATGTAAATAAATCATATTATTTTATAAAACTAATAGTAATATTAAGTAGTGCATATTTTATAATGACATAGGTCGTATAGTTTAATATGTATTGAGTTAAATTTCTAAATATTATATACTTAATTTATTTTATATACTTTTCTTCTAAAATTTAATTACGTGGATAAAATTAAATGTGCTACAAAATCTACTCATACATTCCTTTATTTTGTAGGAAAAATGATATAAGAAGGAAGAAACAAAGAAGAACATCAGAAAAAAAAAATGGAAATAAAAAAAGGACATGGGGGTCCTACCCTGGAAGAAAGGAGTAACAACAAACGACGGATTTGTGAAGTTTAAAGGGAAAGAAAGAAAAGGTAATGTCTTTATATATATATATATATATATATATATAAGGTAATGTCTTTAATATAAGACAAACAGGAGGAGGAAGAATACATATGTGGGATTCAAGGAGGAGGGAAAAAAATAGATATCTTTCATGATATTTTCCTTGAATCAACAGATCTAATGACAGAAAGTTAAGGAATCTAATATAAAAAAGGGGGAAAAGCAAGTTTAATGGAAACAACTGTAGCGAGAGAGATAGTTGAAGAATAAGGGTGCGAGTTTAGAACAATGACATTTTGAGGACACACATAGGTAGCACACTAAAAAAAAAAAAAAACATTTTATAATGGTCAAAAACAAAAACACAGATTTGTAGCAGTTAGAACCTCTACAAATAACATGCATGTGTGACACAACTTTGTCGTTGTAAGCTAGTGTTTTTGTCATGATTATTTGGAGCCGCCACCTATTCATCAATATGGCTAATTATAATATGGTAAATGATACAACCTCTTGTCCTTAACATAAGAGTTTGTTGGGGATTAAGGGCCCGTTTGGATGAGTTTTTTCATAAAAAAAAAAACACTTTTTTAATACAAAAATAAATGCTTTTTAATTAATTTATGTGTTTAGATGATATTTTTTAAAAAAATCAAAAGTCACAAAAAAAAAAAAACAAAAATGCAGCTTTTTTTAAAAGCTCCAATTTGAAGCTTAAAAAAAACACTACAAAAAAGGCATTCTTTTAAAAGCCCATCCAAACGGGCCCTTAATTTAGGTCTAAATGTAACACTTCAATTCACCATGTCTCTGAAATTTATAATTTTTTTAAAAGTATTCTTATTGAATGTACACATGAAAGATATTTTATTAAGGATAGTCATAATAATAAAGATGTTATTTTAGAAAAACCAACATATATTTATTACAAAGTGGGAGGAGATATTTACTATGACAATAATACCTTATTTAAATTTTAACTCATTTTTTCAAGTAATGCCATGAAGACTTAGATGTCAACTTTTATATGTGCTGCTGCATCTTTCTTCCTTGCAACGCGTCAAAGTTGTGAGCCAGATAACTTTTCTCCATATTATGACTTTTCTTGGACCCTTTTTTGAAAAGGACTTCTCTCCCTCCAGTACATATTTGCTTCTCATCTGAACAAATGAAATCAAATTTAACATTTTGTATAAAAAATTTATTAAAATATTAAATAAAACAATATAAATAAATCATAATTATTTTTATGAAACTAATGTTAATGATAAGTTCATATTTTATAATGAAATAGGCATCTAGTTTGGGATATTTTGAATTAAATTTCTGAATATTTTATACTTATTTAATTTATTTCATATACTTTTCTTCTTAAATTTAATTATCTAAATAAAAATTTTATGTGCTACAAAATCTACTCATATCTTCCTTTATTTTTCAGGAAAAATGATAAAAGAAAGGAAGAAGCAAAGAAGAAAATCATAAAAGGGAAAAAAAAAAAGGATGGAAGAAAAAAAATGGCATGGGTCCTGCGAAAGAGAAAGGAGTATCATGTGAAGTTTAGAGAAAATCATAAAAGGAAAAAAGGATGGAAGAAAACCAATGCACCAATTGTGGCGTTGTAACCGCACCGATTGTCACTTTAACCGGATGGAAGATCGTTTTGCAATTTGTACATTGGTTGAAGAACCGGTGTTAAAGGGCACTTTTAACAAGTGTAAATGGTATTTTATGCCCTTGTTCCAAAGCCAAATGGGAAAAGGGATTGAAGTGGATATATCTTTCGTTTGTCAAAGGTAAATATCAATAGGTTATACTAAAGCCATGTCTAAATTTATAGACAAAAAAGTAACAACGAAACTATGTAGTATATAAAAATGTTTTTTTCTAAAATATAACCAGAAATATAACAATATCAACAACTATATGTATACATGTTCTTTTTATGTGTTACAGAAGCATATACATATATACTATTATGGACTAAGGAAATTAAAATATACAATTGATGTCAAGTGCTTCCTTCTTTTATTTGCGCTACAAGCAGACCAAAGAGTTAGAAAATCATATTGATGCTACCTCAACGATAAACTGCTAGTAAGAAAGAGATGAAGAGAATTAAAGAAGATGATTAAGGTGATTTAGAACAAACAGATCATATTAACTAATTTAACTAAATTTCTTAATCGATCTAATCAATCGTTAAGAGATAAAATTATACAGAAACCCAAAAAATATAAACAGATCAAACTAAAGCTACATGGAATTGCAAGATCTTAATTGTTCGATCATTTTTGTTTTCCAGCAAAGTAATTGTCAAATAAAGTCAGGAGATGGAGAGGTATTTGGGAGATTGGCAAAACACAAGAATAGGTTGTTTCTCAGGTTGAATGGCATCCAGCGGAGTATTGAAAGGCGAAGTAATCCGTTTCTAATTACTTTGGAAGATGAGTTGGAGGAAAAACTAATGGAAACTTTACGGTAAGAGGAGTTTTTTTAGTTTCAAAAGTCGAGAGGTAGGTGGCTAGAGAAAGGGGATCGTAATACAAGATATTGTAACATCCCATTTTCCAAAAGCAATATTTTTTTTCCATCAAAACATCATTTTAAATAATCAGAGTAGAGCATCGGAGCGATTGAGTAACTGATATGTATATATAAAATGCCGTAAGTCTAGCTGGATACAACATCAGTACAAAAACCGTGTGGTCCAAAAGTATACTACAACAGAAAGAAATCTTCAACCGGATCTTCTACGTGGCCTGCTTGCTTCTTTCCTCGGCCCTCGGTCCTCCGGACCCTGAAGCTATAGCTGAGATCCAATTTACCACATTGGATCTCGTGTAACGGTTAACCTCATGCTTATAAACAACATATGCGTAATGTATATTTCTAGAATTACAAAGAATGATCCATATAGGAAAACAATACAAAGATTATCATGACTATAACCCGTAAAACCGTAATAGTGATCTAAGTACGATTCCTTAATCACAGTGCATCTAAGTACGGTTCCATAGACACAAAGTGCATCTATGTACGATTCCATAGACACGGTGCATCTATGTACGATTCCATAGACACGGTGCATATAGCACCGAATAGAATGGCCAGGTAAGTGTCTATCATGGGGCCTCACCGACTTTACGGCGACTAATTGGCACACCCACATAGACTAGCCTTGCCTTCGGCACCAAACTATTCACACAACATATCATCACATATATGCATTCAATAATCATCAGAGCTAGTGTTACAGTACGCGAATGTACCTTCGTGATATCCTATAATGATAATATCACTTTTTTCAATATTTGACATTATAACAGGCATTTTAGGTTCAAATTACCATTTTCCCCCTATTCCCCTAATCGACGGAATTTCGCCAGCGCTTTGCTACTTTGACTCCGACTTTCCAAAATTTTGACAGAACTTCAACCCCACCATGATTTTTGAAATTCATGCTTAAAATACCCCTAACATATGATATCTAATCATACTTGGAAGATTAAAGACTAATCTCACATTTCTACTCCAACTACCAAAAGAACTACGAAAGCTTAAGACTAAGTCCCGAAGAACTTACTCAGAGCTTCGCTACAAAATTCCCCGGACTTCTTCCCTTCCTTGCTGCTCCTCCAATTCGGCTTAGAGCTCTTGATGTTGGTGTGAAATTTATGAAGGGGTGCTCTCTTATTTATAGGCAAATTTAGTGACACTATTCATGCTTTTTCATACCGGATATCAACCGTTGGGTCGCACTTTGCAACATGGCATGATCTCCTTCTTCCACATGGAAGCCGTCCTTCCCCCTCCCCAATAGTCAACCAAAAATCCAATCAAATGATGCCACATGTCCTGCTTCCAGAAGGTTTTACCGATAAAGTCTCCGATCGGTGTCCGAATCGCGTAATCGCGTAAAATCTCAGAAATTCGGAATCACAACTTTGAAGACCTTTTCCTACTCATTATAAATGTCCAATTTAACCTAATTTTTGATTCCATACAGGGTTTCAATGGTCCTGCTGAATTTTCTCGAAAAACGTGCTCGGTTACGGAAGAAATTTCCGGAATCATCAATCTCCGGACAAAAATTCACTGATTCCAAATATGTCCAGATAATTATCAACTCATCCCTAGATGTTGAGTTATAATTTATTTTCTTCAAACTCCAATTTGTGACTATCTGCCTTTTTCACAGATTACCCTATTTCGTCTTATTACTAAAATGCTCCACCGATCACGGAAATGACTTCTGAAACAGTCCAGTCCGAGATAAAACTTCACTCATTACTATTCTTCTCTGAATTTAGAAATCTTGTCCATGATTTTCTAGATAGTATTGAATTTCTATCCGTGGTCATTTATCCTATTTGCTTTTTACATAAATTATATTATTAAAATAATACAACTTGCACAAATAATATCATGATATTATTTGGCTCATTCTTATCCCATTTTCCTTGAGAATTTCGGCTGCCACATATATATATATATTTATATATATATATATATATATATATATATATATATATATATATATATATATATATAATTTATTAATTAATTATTTAATTAATATTATATTTTTTTAATTATTTAATAATTATTTTTCATAACTTTTTCACAAAATTTCCTATTGGTCCATTCTTTGATTTAGGCCTAAAATTACTTAATCTCAAATATTTTTCTAAATATTTTCCAATTAATTAGGAAATATATTTATCCTAATTTTCTAGCCATAAACCATTAATTATAGAGTTCTACATAATTTATCACAATTATTCCATTGTTCAAACTTAAATAATTAACGAATAATTATTTAATCAATCACTTATTATTTGTTGATACTTTTCTTATTTACGACTAATTACTTCCTCTCAAAATCTGAACTAACATTGCTATTTTATCTCCCATGTAAAATATCAATAATTATGGAGTTAGTTATGATCTCCAAATACTTTATGATTTTTCTCTTTTAATTTTTCCCAAGCTTATAATTTATTAAATTACCAAAATTAGAGACAATATACTCTCTTAATTTTAATAATTATTTTACTGTCTTCTTGAATTTATCATAATTTCCTAGGCCATTTTATGCTCTATAAGGGCATTTTCGTAATTTTTTGACCAATTATTATTTCTTCCTAATTTCCAAGAGATTTTTACCTAGAAAATACAATAACTATATCACAGATATTGAGACTACATATTCACTTATCCAAAAATAGCCATCTCATTTGTCCGGGTATTACAGATATTACCATGCTAAGACGCGTGCTAGAAGAAGGCGAAATAAGATTAAAATGTTGAAAGACAGCAATGGAGAGTGGATTAACGAAGAGGAGGCTATTGCAGCTATGTTCCAAACCTTCTATGAAACAATGTTCTATGAAGATAAGGGTAATAGGGACTGGTTTATTACAAGGCAGAGTTGGGGGGAGGTGAATGAAGGGCAAATGAGGAGAGTAGGAAGGGTCATCTACACTGAGGAAATCAAAAGGGCTTTCTTTGAGATGGGGGCCTTCAAAGCCCCAGGAAAAGATGGTTTCCCTGCTGCTTTCTACCAGCAAAACTGGTCTGTGGTAGGCAAATTAGTCAGCAATCTTATTCGAGAACTATGGAATAATCCGGAGCGAATTAGGGAAGCCAATGATACCCTATTGGTGCTCATCCCTAAGGTGGAGAAACCTGAATTGGTAAGCCAATTTTGTCCCATTGCCCTATGTAATGTTTTATATAAAGGTTTGTCAAAGATGATTGTGTTAGTTCTCTATTGGTTTTGATGATAACTGACAATTGTAAACTCAAATTGAAGTTTGTCTTTGTTAAGTTGAAAAGCTTACTGTCAAAGGCAAACTCGAGTTTCCGCAAACTCAAGTTTTGGTTTGGAAACTCGAGTTTGGACTTGACAGAGAATAACTCAAGTTTTTGCAAAGTTAGGCAAACTCGAGTTTGGGTATGAAAACTCGAGTTTTGACCATACAGAGAGCATCTAAGTTTTTCAAAGGCAAAGCAAACTCAAGTTTGGTTTGAATGAACTCGAGTTTTGGCAAGACAGAGAGCTACCAATTTTTCAAAGATAGCAAAACTCCAGTTTCTATTTGGAAACTCGAGTTTGGGCTAAACAGAGAGTTCTCTAAATTTCCAAGTTTTGTTGGAAACTCGAGTTTACAGCATACAGAGAACAATGCTCAATTCTGAAATTGTGAAAACTCCAGTTTTGATTGAAAACTCCAGTTTTGACTTGACAAGGTTTTTCAATGTCTTCTCATAAATGAGGAAACTCGAGTTTGGTTTTGGAAACTCGAGTTTCGGTCTTACAGAGAAGAACTCAAAGTTTCTAAAGTTTTGAAACCTCCAGTTTCAATTTGAAAACTCCAGTTTTGAACAAGCAGAGAAGTTTCCATTTTTTAAAGAATTATGGAAACTCGAGTTTCAGTTTGGAAACTCGAGTTTAAGCCAAGCAGAGAGCTCTGCTAAAATTGAACATTTTGAAAACTCCAGTTTTGGAGTGGAAACTCCAGTTTTGAGATTTTGGACTAAAACATGTTTTCTCATCAAATGTCCAAAACTCGAGTTTGTCACTTAATGACTCGAGTTTTGAACTATTCTCAAAACCTGCTTCAAAGACCAAATCGCGACATTCTTCTCTAGAAGGAGAAAACTCGAGTTAAGTTTTGGAAACTCGAGTTTAGGCTTTTAATGAAAAATGAAAACTCCAGTTTTGAAGAACAAACTCGAGTTTGTATCGCTGGATTTGAATTTCAAGTTGGACAAATTTGAGAAAGCTTTGTGTTTGACTCTAATACTTCATATCATTACTCATTACTATTCCTAACTATGTTTAATTAGTTTGTTAGTGAGTTTCAGATGATTTAGAAAGGATTAAATGAAGGATTAGCATAAAGCATAAAGTGATGTCAGCACATTAAATGCAAAGTCTAGAAAACTTGCATCCTTTTGGACAATCATTCTCCACACGATTCAAAGGGATTAATGTCTCCTTTCCACATCCAGAAGTCAAGAAGTCAAGCCTAAACTTCTGTGTAGCTGGATTAACCAAAGAGTAGAGAGAGAAGAAGACCAAACCTTCAACTAATCCACCCCCAATGTTACCAAATGTTACATTACGGATTACAACGGTCATTTAATGATCTCTTTGCATAAATAGATATGCATTCAATTCTTCTCAACAACCAATCTGTGAGATAATGAAAATCATTCAAGTTTCAACTACTCTTTGAGTTTTCTTGTAAGAAGTATCTTTTGATACATTGTACTTCAGTGTTTATTCTTATCCACTCTTAGAGAGAGTTCATCTATTGTAAATCATTCATTGTAAAGAATCTCAAGTTAGGGGACTTGGAGATTGGGAATTTAATGCAACTTGTAAGGGGGAGTAAGTTCTAGTGAGAGAATTACTCTTGAGTTACAGAGTGTGTAATCAATTGTGATAGTGAAAATCCCAGAGAGTCTGGGGACTGGACGTAGGTCAAGAGATTGGACCGAACCAGTATAAATCCTTTGTGTCTTGCTTCTCTTCCTTATACTTTGTTTATCCCTGTTTTCATTACCTAAACCAGAGCAATTCGAAAAAGATTTCAGAATCCCCAATTCACCCCCATCTTGGTGATTCAGCTCCACTTTCAGATTGTCAATAGACTAAAGCCTTGTATGGATAAATTGGTCTCACCTTATCAAACTAGCTTTGTGCCTAGACGTAGTATCCATGATAATATCATAATTGCAAAGGAAGTAGTCCACACTATGAGTAGGATGCAAGGGAGAAAAGGGTTATATGTCTATAAAGATTGATCTAGAAAAAGCTTATGATAGGATGTCATGGAGTTTTATTAGACATGTGTTAGAGGATATTGGTCTTGGTGAACATTTTAGGAAGGTTATCATGGGCTGTGTGGAGTCAGCGAATATGGCAGTTGTGTGGAATGGCAGTAGAAAAGATGTTTTTGTGCCTTCTAGGGGATTGAGGCAAGGGGATCCACTATCTCCCTATCTTTTTGTATTGGGAATGGAAAAAATTATCACACCTGATTATGGATTATGTGATTGACCGAAAGTGGAAACCTTTGAGTTTAGGAAGGAATGGTGTAGAGGTGTCCCATTTGCTTTTTGCATATGATCTTTTACTTATCTGCGAAGTTGATATGGATAATATGCATTCGATAATGAAGGTTTTGGATATATTTGGGGAAATCTCTGGTCAAAAAACCAATGTGTAGAAAACTAGTATAGTTTTCTCAAAGAATGTTAACAGACAACTACAGAATGAGATTTGCAATTATTTTGGGTTTCGAAGAATGGAGGATTTAGGGAGATATTTGGGGGCCTACTTGACAAAAGGAGGAAATGGTAAGGCCAAGTTTCAGGGCCTACTTGATAAAATGCAAAACAAGTTGAGTAGCTGAAAGAAACAGACCCTGTCACTAGCTGGAAGAATAACTCTAGTGCAAGCAGTGACAAATCAGATGGTAGTTTACACTATGCAACACTCACAAGTACCCATTGGTGTAAGGCAACAGATGGAGAAGATACAGCGGGATTTTATATGGCAGAGTAAAGAAGGGTAAAAAAACGATTCATGCGGTCAGTTCGGATATGATATGCAAGGAAAAAAAGAATGGTGGCCTTGGTTTGAGGAACTTGGAGGCCATGAATGAAGCTCTATTGGGGAGAATTGTTTGGAATTTAATTTCCAAACCTGCAAATTTATGCTCTCTGGTTTTAAAAGGGAAATATGGGAGGCAGTAGGATTTTAGAAAGGATGTGAAGGTGATAAAAACAGACTCAGGGTTACGGAAGAGTTTGTAGTCCATTTGGCCAAAAGTTATTAATAATCTTGGCTGGGACATAGGAAATGAGGAGAAGGCTCATTTTTGGCATGACAGTTGGATGCAGAATGGCAAGCGGTTATCTGATCTGTGTATTGGTCAAATAACTGATGAGGAGAGGATGACAAAGGTGAAAGACATGGTTAGTGAAGATGGTGTTTGGGATTTGGAGAAGATTGGGGGAAGGCTGAATATCCCTCCATTTTATCAGTAAACACTCCACCCCATCTGACTGAGAACCCTCCATTTTATCTGCTTGGTGACGACACAATTTGATGGGGGGATAAGATGCATAGCTATTGTTGTCTCCGATATGTATCGGATTATTAGGAATGAACCAGCTAGTGGGGTGAGTGTATGGAGTGTGTTGTGGAAGTGGAAGGGACCAAAATGAGTTCAAACTTTTCTCTGGCTAGCTATTCATGATAAGTTGCTAACCAATGTGAGAAAGTGCAGGTTAATGGATGGCTTCCCTTACTATTACCGCTGTGAAGGAGCTACTGAAAACCTGATGCATGTCCTACGAGATTTTGGGATGGCATGGAGTCTATGGTCTAACTGTTGGGTGGTCAGTTTTAACCAGAATTTGTGAAATTACAAGACAAAGCTTGGTTTGGCTGGAATTTAGCGAAGAAAAGAAATGATTGGAGCTTGATTTTCGGTCTCACTTGTTGGTTACTGTGGACTTGGCGTAACAAGTTCCTATTCGAGGAAGGTTTCCTTATGCCTGAGAACAGATCATACATAGTCTCATGGTATGTTAAGGAGATAAAGAAAGCAAGTATTGCGTTTGGGAAAGTGGGGGGCTCACGTGTTGAAGTGAATACAGTGGCGGAGCCACACTTGTTTTTATGGGTGCAAGTGCACCCACAAATTTTGAAAAAATATATATTTTTTAGCTGTAATATATTAACATTAATGATCCACAGCTTAGTGGTAGGGCCTTTGATTGGACCTCAAGAGGTCACAGGTTCGAATGTGGTTGGTGCCTTTTCCATTTCTTATTCTTTTCCCCAAGTCTTCTTTCACGCTTGCCTCTTAAATTTTCCTGACATGAAATCACAAATTAAAGTTTGTGTTCCAAAACTACAAAGCTTCTTTATAGACTTTTTCAATTTCATATCTTCTTTCTTATCATCTTCCTCTAAGGTCCATCATATGAGACAATCATATATAATTTCACCCTTAATTATAAATAAATCCTAAAAGTAAAAATTAGAATATTACAAAAGTCGTTGAGCTCATAGGGATATCAGCTCTGTTGTAGTGATTCGTTCCATATTTCTTAAGAAGCTCTCGTAGGTATTTGGTTTGGAAAATAAATATTTAATTCTTCTTTTGCTTGATTCGAAGTTCTCAAAAGAAATTTAATTATCCTATCGTAGACATTTCAAACTCATTTTACATGATCTTAGAGAACTCTTGACAAACTTATGTTGAGCGTGATATATTTAATAAGATTGATGATGAAGATATAATACAATATTTTCAAGAAATGAAGAATCGAATAATGATTTTGTAATCGTTCTGTTGTAATAGCTTAGTTGACCCTTGATTATTATTTTTCTATATTAAGTTTTCTTTTCTTGTTTATATTCATTTGATTTTTAATGCATTTAAAAATTTCATTGAAAAAAAAATTCAGGGGCGTTGCCTCCGAACCCCCAAATCTCCTCACTAATTGTGCACCCATAAATAAAAAAACCTGGCTCCGCCACTGAGTGAATATTAGATGGTTGTTCCCATTGGAAGGGTAGGTCAAAATAAACACTGATGGAGCATCTCGGGGAGAGTTGAAACGAGCTGGCTGTGGTGGATTGATTTGAGGTAGTGATTGTAAGTGGTTATGCGGGTTTTCTCGAAAATTAGGTATGTGTTCAACCGTAAAATCTGAATTATGGGCTGTCTTAATTGGCTTAGAACTAGCCTTGAGTAAACATTTTGATAGTATAATTGTTGAAAGTGACTCTATGGCAACGATACATCTGCTTAATGATTTGCTGAATGAGGATGAGACAGGGAAAAGATTACTTGCTCAGATTAATACAATCATGAAGAAGTTTTCCAGAATTATGTTTTTTCATGTATATAGAGAAGGAAACAGGTGTGTTGATGCTCTTGCCGACGTTAGTTTAGATCAGGAATATGGTTTAGTTATATATGATTCTCCTCCTCTGTTCATTGATAGTTTACTGTATAGAGACTATGTGGGAATATCATGCCCACGTTGTATTCTTGATTCTGGAATGAATAAAGGCTGATAGCCCCGTATGTTTTACAAAAAAAAAACCGTCAGGAGATGGAGAAGGAGGAATAGACACCTCAGTAACTCCTTCAAGCATCAACACAACATTCTTTACTGATGGACGGATCTGTGAGTTTTAAAAGGGAAAGGGAAAAAAACTAGAAGGGACAAATACCTGTGGGATTCAAGGAGGAGGAAGGAAAGAAAAAGAAAAAGAAAAGAGAGAGAGAGAGAGAGAGAGAAAATAGAATTAGATATGTCACATCAAATAAAAGTTTATAACATAAGATTTTTCATATTTTATAAAGACAATGAGTTATCTTAAGCTAAATACTCCCTCTGGTCCTAATTATATGACATATTTAACTGATTTTAGAGGGATTAAGGATAGGAGTTAAATTAGTTAATTTTACTCATTTTTCTAAAATGGTCTTATATAAATTTTGCATTTCAATTACTTTATTGATTTCACATAATCCCTTATTCATATCAATAGGGGGTATTATAGGAGGAAATTGATAAAAATTGGAATATTGTCCTATAATTAAGACCAAAGCAAACTCCAAAATGTTGTCTTATAATTAGGACCGGAGGGAGTATTATAAATAGAAGCTCTCGGATCATTCAAAAGGCATCCGGTTGTAAGTTGGCTGGTTATCCAAGATGTGGATGAATACTAAATCTAATAGATCTAATGATATGAATTTAAAGGGTCTAATAAAACGAGAATAAAAACTCAAGGGCCTAATTTAAATCTGAGGGAAATTATGAGAACCACTAAATTAGTTTGCTTTATTTAGATTTGAACTCTTGTTTGTTATTTCAGTCATCTATCTCTAAATTTTTTAGACACCTATACATGTTACAAGGGATTAATCTCACACACAACACATGGTGAACAAAGATACAAATCCCCACTAAAAGTTGTATCTATCACTAGTGCAAAAAAGGGCTTTAAGACCGCCTCATTTAGATCGGATCATCGACGCCCCGGTCTTAAAGGTATGACCGGTGGCAGTTTTGTAAATATAAAGAACGTCATATACAAAAAAGGGCTTTAAGACCGCCTCATTTAGACCGGACCATCGACGCCCCGGTCTTAAAGGTATAACCGGTGGCAGTTTTGTAAATATAAAGAACTTCTTATACCGGATCATTTTTTTCATAGGTCTTAAACATATTATCCAGACCTGTTAAAAAAATAACCGGTCTTTGAAATGTTATTAAAAAAGTTGAAATATCAATTACTTTATTACGAAATCTCATACATCCAGACTTATATTTTCTACACTCCAAAATAATACGGAAAAATTTAAATATAAAGGTATTAAATTTTTAAGACCGAACATATATAATAGCCGGTCTTAAAAGTTAGACTTTTAAGACCGGACTTATAATACGGCCGGTACTAAAGTTTAAATAAAAAATTAATTAATTGTAAGACCGGAGTTAGAGAAAGATCGGTCTTAAAAGTTAGACTAAAATGAGGCCGGTACTAAAATTTTAAATAAAAAATTAATTAATTTTAAGACCGGAGTTATAGAAAGACCGGTCTTAAAGGTTAACTTTTAAGACTACTGGTGTGACTGATGTGGGTCAGAACGAACCCTCTTCATCTCACAATGAGCCTCCTAAGCGTCGTGCACGTCGTGGTAGAAGCGGCACACGAATGATGGATGTATCCCTATGTCGGAATTCTAGGACAAAGCTCGAGATTCAGTTTGATGAAAATTTGCAACCTGTCGGTCCTAATAATTAAAAGCACATATACTAGTTTTGTCGGCTATTTAGTACGCAGCAAGGTTAGCATCTTCACAGCTGAGTGGAAAAATGTGGACCAAAGCACAGTAAAGGATCCTATTTGGGGCACTATCCGGCTTACATACACCGTCCCTGACTCTGAGAAGTTGAAAGACTCAACATTGTCTTATTGTGATGATCGGTGGAGGAAGTTTAAGACCTTTCTAGCTAACAAGTATATTTTTGCCGAGGTTCGGCTTGACCATAATCCTTGGGACAAGTACAAATTTATTGATGAACAAACTTGGCAACAATTTGTTCAGCTGTGGACCACTCCTGAAGCTCTGGTGAGTTTATATTTAGTTTTGTTTGCCCTTTTGTTTGCTTATTAACCTATGCAGATATGTGAATGTTATTGTGTTCATCTTATCCTGTTAGTTAAATGGTTTGGTGTGTGAATAGAAGTATACATTTCTTGCCTTTGTCCTGCATCAGAGGAGCATGTCCTAGTTCCATGCAAGTTTGATATGTAAACTGTGTAATGGTTAGACATTGCTGTTAGTTAGTTAGTATGTTAACTATGTAATGGTTTCGGTGCAAGTAGTTAGTTAGTTAGTCTAATATGTGTAGGAACCAGTTATGATGAATGAATGAATTGACTGAGTTGGCAGCAATTCTGCAACTCCCTTTCCTTTGTTTCTCCCAATTTCTTCTACAATGCTACATCTTCCTTAAATAAAATGTTGAAAATTGATGAAGTGAATTTGACTAATGTTTGACATTCATATCAAGCAGAAGTTCTCTAATTTCTGTTAGTGACATGGTTGGAATTCATAATTGATAGTTGTTTTCAATCCTGTTTCACAGAAAAGAAGGGAACAGGCACAAGAGATCGGGAGAAAGAATGATTGCCCACACTAGGTTTCTCGCGGCGAATATGAAAAGGCCGAAAAAGATTTGATGGCAGCCAAGCGGAAGAGATTGGAAGATGAAGCTGAATCCAATCCTTCTGCTATAGTTGACCAGCCATCTCCAATGCATCGCGAGGAGTTGTGGTTGTATATTCGGCAAAAGCCAAGCGGCGCCTACACAAGTGAACAAACTCGTCTAGTTGCTGAAATAATTGTAAGTATCGATATTGTTATTTTTTAGTTACTAAACATGTTTCATTACTAAGCTTCTCGTTATCTGTATCTTACAGGAAGATCTTAAAAAGAAATAAGCAGAGGGATCTTTTACGTCGGAAGGGAGGAATGATGTTTTGACCGTTGCGACCGGAAAACCAGATCACTCGGGGCGTGTAAGGAGGATTGGAGGACGGGTAGGCCAAAAGCAATACCTTGGTAAATCCAAACGCCACAAACAAAGTATGGTTACCCGGGAGGAGATGGATCAGACGCTTGCGGCCAGAGAAGCTACATTGAGGGCAATGTTTCAAGCTGAGATGAGCAAGATGAAGGAGATAGATCAGAATATGAAGTGTCTCCTGAGCTCTTGGCTAGAGACCAGTGTTCCCTTGACACCTTCAGCTGCACATATGCAGCAGAGCACTAGGTGGAGCTGCATTGTTGGATAGTTAGAGCAACCTTGTCACCTGTATGTGGAGGATCGTGATAGTCATAGACAATTAGTTGTTAAAGGGAATGTCCACAACTTGGGATCAACTGTACACCACCAACAAATGGCTGATGATGAAGTCAGAGTGTTAGTTGAAGAGGTGATCATTGATGCACCTGTCCCTCTCCCAATTGATCAGCTGAAGCTTGTGAGTGATGTCAAGGGAACCTTCATCTCTTGGCTAGTAAAGCTTGTAGATGTCTCTACCCCTCCTCAAACTCCATCCCCTCCTCAAGCTCCATCCCCTACTGCTAACTTGACGACCAAGGAAAAAATATCTGATATGGTAACCAACGGATCTGTTAAAGATAAATCGTGGCCTGTCAATGAAGTAGTACGCCTCCCTCATCCTCAACCGGTTTACATTGATAATGTTGATGTAACGTCCCTGCTGCTTCCTGGAGAGGAGGTTACTAGTCTAATTGTTCAAATGTTTTTAAAGTAAGTATCTTCTTCCTTGATTACATAATTTAAATGCATCGTTTAGACACACATACATATATACTAATTCCCTGATCGATGTCATTCTTGTAGGTTCATGCATCAAGAACTGGTTCAACAGGGCAGAATTGATGATTTTGGATTCTTGTGCCCATTCTATGCAAGTTCAACACCTTTGGAGGAGAAACATCAGTACAATCAAAGAGGTTGTGTAAAGTGAGAAGAAAGGTGTACTTGTTTCCATACTACCAAGGGTACATATCACAATTCTTGTCTGCAATTCACTTAATTCTGCTATATATATATATATATATATCACTGAGTACTTTACTGCTTTGAATTTTCAGCCACCACTGGCAGTTGGTCGTCATGTGCATGGAGGTGCATATAGTTATCTTCTTATGCTCCACTCACGGCGATCCAAGGCCTACATTGAAGCAGACCATCAACAAGTAAGCATGTCATTTTGATTGTCTTGTCTGAAATCTCTGCTGTGAATTTTTAGTGAACATTATTGATAAATTTGTGATTTTGATGATAGTGGCATGATGATCTTCCAAATTGAGGTAAAAAAAAAAAAAAGCATGGGTATGAGCTCAAAGATCCTAAATGGTTCACACCAAATGTTAGTACATATTTGGACACTGGCATAACTGCCTTGTGAACTTGGTCAGTAAGCTATATATGCTCTTATATATATTTCTTGTTATTTTTAGACCCGTTGGCAACCAAAGGGGTCCAACTTATGTGGCCCGTACGTCATGAAACACATATATGATATTGTGACGGAAGGAAGGACTAAATTCTCTGCAAAGGTAAATGTTATGGCTGAATTCAGTCTCTGGCTTAATGTTACATATGAAATATATATGCACGTAAGTTACTTCTGTTTCTGTCTTTGATGTTACAGAGGTTTTCCTGTCCTCAGCCATTTTCTAATGATGAAGTGGAGCACATACGCGATGTGTTTTGTGAATATCTGTATAATGAGGTCTTAAAGTCAGGACAATAATTAATGTCCTAAATTAATTCATTTGTAAATATATGTTGTAGCAACAATAGTCTTCTATAAACTTGTTTATTTTTTCGACCAATTCATTCATTTGTAAATATAACGCAAAGTAATTCAATAATAAATTTGTTTATTTTTTCGAACAATTTTTGTGTGTCCATTTTGGGTTTTTGAATGAATGGGATGGTGGATAAAGCTATTTAGTGCTTGAAATTTGAGGTACATGCGGATGTTGTAAATGAGCCGTAAGAGACTCTAAAAAGTATTTGTGACTTTTAGGACCGTATATTTGTTAAAAGTCCGGTCTTGAAAGTCTTCGTCTAATTCTTAAAAATATGGCGAGACTTTTAGGACCATATATTTGTTTAATATCCGGTCCTAAAAGTCTTCTTCTATTCTAAAAAATATGGCTAGACTTTTAGGACCGTATATATGTTAAATTTCCGGTCCTAAAAGTATCTAAAAAATATGGCTAGAATTTTAGGACCGTATATTTGTTAAAGATCTGGTCCTAAAAGTCTTCGTCTAATTCTTAAGAATATGGCTAGACTTTTTGGACTGTATATTTGTTAGAAGTCCGGTCTTGAAAGTCTTCATTTATTTTAATGGTTTGGTGAGACTTTTAGGACCGTATATTTGTTAATTGTCCGCTCCTAAATCACAAATTTTCGTTTATTTTTAAGAATATGGCTTTATTTTAAATATGCATTTGTTAAATGTCCGGTCCTAATAGTCTTCCTTTAAATAGACTTGGTGACTCGGTTTTCAGACAAATCATCAGGGTTCAAGACAACTGAGTTTCTGGCGTTCTTCTCAAGCTTTGTGCTTCGTTGTCCTCATTTTTACCTCTCCTTTTTTTTGAAGATCATCATCGGTGTCCCTTTTCTTTGTCCTTTTTCTTTTTGTCGGAAACAGAAGGAAGATAATAAAAAGGACATTGAAAATGTTCAAAGAAGGGGAGGTCAAATCGACGACAACGATGGTCCAACCTTGAGAAGAATCGTCACTCTGTTTGTTTTTATTCAAATAAGGTAAACAATGTTTTTTTTTTGTTTTGTATGGTCTTAACTGTTAACTGTATTATGTGAATTTTTAATGTTGATCACCACGAAGAGGACAATGTTTTGTTTGTTTCCTTTTGAGTAAATACCCTTTTTGGTCCCTGGAAAAAAGTACGGACCCCTTTTTGATCCCTAACTAAAAATAACTCGTCCCGTCATCCCTGGGAAATCAAAAAACATCCCACGTTAGTCCTTCCGTCAGTTAGCTCCTAACGGCGTCACTAACGTTGCTGATGTGTAATGTGAGTTGGTCCAGTCGCATGCCACGTAGGAAAGCCAAAACGACCATACAATAAACGACTTCCCAGCATATAGGAACTTGTCAGGGTATAGTGTAAAAGGCCATAAAGCATGTCCAGTTTGTGAAGAAGGCACTCGCTACCATCAACTTCAACATGGAAGAAAGAAGGTGTATCTTGGACATAGGAGATTTCTTAGACGGGGCCACCCATATCGTCGATTAAAGAAGGCCTTTTTTGGTGGCCAAGAGTATGAAGATGCTCCAGTGGCATTGACTGGGGAGCAAGTTTATGAAAATGTTAAAAATATCAGTGTCATCTTCGGTAAGACTGGAAAGAGTAGAAAAGAAACAAATATATGGAAAAAGAGATCTATATTCTTCGATCTTCCATATTGGCGCAATCTTGATGTGAGACACTATATTGATGTCATGCATGTGGAGAACAACGTATGTGATAGTATTGTTGGAACACTTCTCAACATACAAGGTAGTTCCAAGGATGGTGTGAAGGCAAGATTGGATTTGCAAGCAATGGGAATACTTGAAGACTTACATCCAAGGCCATATGGGAAGAGAACTTATTGTCCCTCGGCTTCTCATACTTTGTCTAAGGATGAGAAACGAAGCTTTTGTGAGTGTTTACATGGCACAAAAGTTCCCTCGGGGTATTCTTCAAATTTTAAGAGGCTTGTCTTGATGAAGGACTTGAAATTAGTAGGCCAAAAGTCTCATGATTGTCATGTCTTGATGCAATGGCTACTCCAAGTAGCTATTCGAGGCATCGTCGAATATGATCTTCGGGTCATTTTGACTAGACTTTGTTTTTTTCTTCAATGCGGTTTGTAGTAAAGTTTTCGAGATTGAAAAGTTGGATGAATTGGAGAATGAAGGATATCTTATCTTGTGCCAGCTTGAGAAGCTTTTTGTTCCTACATTTTTTGACATCATGGTTCATCTAGTGAGGGAGATAAATTTGTGCGGCCCTATCCATTTACAGTGGATGTACCCTATTGAAAGATCTATGAAATTTCTAAAAGGGTATGTGAAGAACGCATACCGGCCAGAAGCATCAATTGTTCATAAATATGTTTCTGAAGAGGCCATGGAATTCTATCAAAATTATTTGGCCAAAGTAAGACATATTGGGCTTCCAAAATGTCAACATGCTGAAGGGGGTAGACGAAGGGCTTCGGTAATGAGTGTGGATCCTGATGAATTTGTAAGGAAAGAAAACCATCGAATGACCGAACAAAGGTTGATTAGGGAGAATAACAGAACTTTTGCAAACTGGTTCAAACAAAAGGTCGAGGGATTTGAATGTGTTTCTGATACAATGAAATGGTTAGCACGTGGTCCTGAGGTTGATGTCATAAGTTGAAATTCGTATGTGATCAATGGTTATACATTTTACACGAAGTCCCTAGATGATAGGAGCACAATCTAGAACAGTGGTGTTATGTTAGAGGCCGAATCTATGCACTTCTCCAGTTCGAAAGACAAGAGGCCTAAATTGGCAGTCATGCCATATTATGGTGTTATTGAAGATATTTGGGAGGTGGACTATGTCAAAATTAGATTTCTCATCTTCAAATGCAAGTGGGTTAATGTCAATAATGGTGTTCAGATCGATCGGCTAGGATTTACTTTAGTCGATGTCAATAGTAGAAGTTTTGGAGATGAACCTTTTATTATGGCAGACCATGTGAAACAAGTGTTCTATATCACCGATCAAGAAAATAAAATGTGGTATGTAGCTCTCCAAGGAAAGAGGGTCATTGATATTGATGAGGAAAGTCATTCAAATTATGGTCTTCCTGAGAGTACTCCTTTTTCAAGGGGTCTACCGGACATGAACGAAGAAGATGAAGCAGATAATGAACCCTGTATAAGAAATGATCATCAAGAAGGGATATGGGAGGATATCACTTTATAAAAGAGTCAATTCATAAGGTAATATTCATATGCAGAATTCTTTGAAAACTTTAAGGTTTTAACTATATTATATTCCTTCTATGTTCTTAAACAATGTCACGCTGACTATGAATTTGTTCTTGTTTTGTTTTTGTGGCAGGATCCGATTCAAATAGGCATGTTATAAAAGAGGATGTTACGTTGTTGAGTGGGAATCAGATGAAGGCATGGTGAATAATATATTGGGCATGTATGTTGATTTACGTGTTGTATTTGTAACTCATTGTGATTGTAAGTTATCTTAGCTTAGCTTATTGTATAAATTACTTTAGTTGTTGTAGTCTTAGGGCCCGTTTGGATGGGCTTTTAAAAAAAGTGTTTTTTTTGTAGTGCTTTTTTTTTAGCTCCAAATTGGAGCTTTTAAAAAAAGCAGCATTTTGGATTTTTTTTTGTGACTTTTTCTTTTAAAAAAATATCATCTAAACACATAAATTAATTAAAAACCATTTTTTTTGGCATTAAAAAAGTTCTTTTTTTTTTATCAAAAAAGCTCATCCAAACGGGCCCTTAAGAGGCCACATAACTCATGGTGGATAATATTTGTATTCTTTTTCCCAATTCAATTTATTCATAATTGTTCATAGCTTGTAGCTTAAAGTATCGACTTTTATGTGTTGTTTTGGGTGGTGGATTTGTGTGTATATATATGATCAGGAAGAACAAAACATGGAAAAAATTCGGGAAAATTTAGACCGGAAGTAAATAAGCCAGACTTAAATGTTCAACTGTTAAGACCAGATGTATTTCTATGACCGGTCTTAAAGGTATTAAGCCGGTCTTAAAAGTTGGTCTTTTAAGACCGGTCTATTTATAAGTCTGGTCTAAAATTTCAATTTTTAAGATCGAATGTATATATCATCCGGTCTTGAAAGTCAGTCTTTTAAGACCGGGTAATTAGTCGTCTGGTCTTAGAATCCGCTATTTTTTGGACCGGATTGATATTTGTCCGGTCTTAATATTCGGATCTTTTAAGAGTGGTCGAATTTTTGTCCGGTCTTAAAGGTTGAGTTTTAGGACCGAACAAAAAATGTTTCAGATCTATTTAGTACGACTTGTAAGACCTAAGGTTTAAAATGTCCGGTCTAAAAGAAACTCTTTAAGACCGGTTCGAGTCCGGTCTTAATAGGGAGACTTTTAATACCGCCTGGAATAAGACCTGACGCCGGTCCGGTCTTACGATTCCTCTTTTATCCGGTCTTAAAAGCCTTTTTTCCACCCATGTATATTTAGTGCCTGATATTGTCTCAAATAAAATCACCTTCAATAATAATAATAATATGATGCTTGTGCCTAGTAATAGCATACCATTTTCGACAAAGGAAATTAAAATACAATCTCAAGTGCTTCCATCTTTTAGTTGCAGCTACGTACAAGCAGATCATAGCTAAGAAAATCATATTATACAGACACAATAATAAAACAAAGCAAATCGTTGGCAAAAAAAAAAAAAAGAACAAGGCAAATTAAAACAACACGAAATTCACTATCTTTTATTTTAATTTTTTCCGTACAGAAATGTCACATAGAATTAGAAGATGGACAAGGAGGAATAGCCACCTCCGAAACTCCTTCAAGCATCAACACCACACTCTTCATTGATGGCCGAAGAAAAGGTTCATCTTGAATACACCATATCCCCACTTTCACAATGTTCTCTAGCAACGTCAGGTCCACCTCTTCCCCAAGAACAAGCTTGTTTAGCTCTCGCTGAACAAAACACTTGTACACCCAATTACACAGAACAATTTGCTCTGGATTCGAAGTGTTTACCACTAAGTTTCTTCTGCAAAATGCAATCTCCAACAACATTATTCCATAGCTATAAACATCTGCTTTCACTGTTATTGGAGTGTTCTTGTTCCATTCTGGAGCCAAATAACCTCTTGTCCCCCTAACCTGAGTAAATGTTCTTGTTTGATCTGGCATTAGAAGTTTTGCTAAGCCAAAGTCTGATATTTTAGCCATCCAAAACTCATCCATCAATATGTTTTGAGGCTTTATGTCACAGTGAATGATGGGAGCCCCACATTCTTCATGCAGATACAATAACCCTCTTGCAATTTCCAGTGCTATTCTTCTTCTCTGATCCCAATCTGGACGTATGGTACTATCACCAAAGATAAGCTTCTCAAGGGAGCCACTACTCATGTACTCATAAACCAGAAGCCTTTTAGATCCCTCGGCACAATATCCCAGCAAGCGAACTAAGTTTTTGTGGTTTGTTTTACCAATGGCTTGCATTTCAGCTTGAAATTCTTTCTCCCCTTCTTCAGCTAAATTCTTGTGTAGCCTTTTTACGGCAATCAATATGCTTCCTTTTTGTAAAGTTCCTTTGTAAACTGATCCGAAGGAACCCTTACCCACCTCTTGTTTGAAACCATCCGTTGCTTTCTTCAGCTCATTGTATGAAAATAACCTTAGAGTAACAACCCCCTCGTTCAAACCCAAATCTCCAATCTCCAACAACCTCTTGTAACTTAAAACTCTAATCTTGTATATAAATCGGGTAGAGATTGTAACAGCTGAACACAAAAGAATAGCAAAACCAAAGATGACAACAATGATCTGAACAATTGCTTTCTTACTGGTAGTCTTGATGGGAGGTGGTTGGTTATCGATGACGATAACAGTGTTGCTTTTGAGGCTTTGAATTCCCACCTTGAAGTAGATTGTGTATGAGGACCCTTGTGTGACTCTTGTAATATATCTTAATGGCAGCTTTTGTTTTCTGCACCGATTATCTTCATAATAGACAGCCCCACAGTAACAATCTCGCAAAGAAGAAGATAGGCATTCCTCCTCCAGAAGGTTGTATTCCTCTACGTAAGGATCATCCATATTCATACTAGTCATACGGATCATGCGATAGAAAGTTGCGTTATCTTTCCCTCCTTTACATTCAGCTTCTGAGAAGTTCCTTTTGCACCCAAGATTTGTTTGACTTGGACCTATAAAATCTGTTCCTGGAAGGCAATTGCAAGAAGGCTGGTTGTCAATGAAGGTGCAATAGCTGTTTAACCCACAGAAACTCTTCACGTTGCATTGATTGTTCAACTCCGTCGGTGACCATAACTCTTTGACTTGATGTTCCCGATTTACATCTTCATAATGAGCATAGAGTCGAAAAACTCCATCAGAATCAATAGTTGCACGATAAGTCTTCTTGTTTCCTTCGAAGCTGCTATCACCCTTTTGCCAAAGTATTTGTGAGTTGGAACTACTGGCATTTACAATACATAGAGGCTGAGGATCTGTGTTGTTGAGGAAAAGATAATATTTGAAACTAGTGCCCTCATCGCTATCAGAGGCCCAGTAAGCATCCCACCTCGTGCGAGCATCAGAATATCGTGGATACAGAACAAGGTTTCCATCAACCTGCATCGAGAGTTGAAACCTTCCAGAAGATTGGTTGGTGTCTGATGAACTAGACACCAATTCACTCCCACCAAGTAGAATTTGGCCCCCTAGCAAAGTGTCGGTTGGGTAATCGAAACTCTGCCAAAGGAAGCCCAGAGTTTCGTTTTGCAGAACAAAGTTTCCAGAATCAAGCATGGAAGCATAGAAAACAGTTCCATTGTTACCATCAGCAATTACCTTGTTTTTCCCTGGTCCTGTTTGCAGAAGAAGCTCACCGTTTCTGGTTAGATTAAGCCTTGACTTTGAGGAGACAGGAGGGTCATTGCGATTCGCAGTCCAGACGATTGTTTTATTAATCCCATCGGACAGCCAGATTCCAACTTTGAAGCCATCGCCTTGGTAGTAAAAGCCGAATGCGAATCGACCTGAAGGTGAAGGCCATGAAGTGGTAGGATCGGTGGGGGAAATTGAAGAGCCAAGTTGTATTTCTTCTGTGAATACTGTTTCACATAGAAAATATACAAAAAAGAGAAAGCATGTGTATGATGCAAGGTTAGGCGCCATGGCCACTCAATCTCACAGAATAGCAGAATCCTCGATGAACAAAAAGGATTGTTGAAATAATGGATGATGAACAAAGAAAATGTTGGTGCAAAATGGTCGAAGTCTTTGCAGTCTTCCATGAAAGTGTTGAGAAAGTTGCCAATCTCTTATATGTATCTTGACTTTTCTCCGCGGAAGAAAACGAATGTGGAATTGTTTGATAGGAAGAATTAATTGGGAAAAAAAGAATAGAAATGGTTTGATAAAAAACTTTATGTTAGGGAGAATGAAAATGGTGATGTAATAGGAAAAAAAAATTAAGAATAAATGACGTTAATTTTATTTAAATAATAATAAAATAATTAGTTTTTTTTTGGCTAATAATAAAAATATCAAAATACTTATTTATGATTATAGTTTTTTTATAATTTTATGATTATAGTTAAACGCAATCACTTAAGAAATGTCCCTAGACATTTCACAACTATTTGAAGATTTTATACGACGTTTTGGTGGTTGTTATTCTCTTGCTTACGATCTAACAGTGATTTTTCCTTATAATTGTTAGTGAAATATAGCAAAGTAAGTATTAAAGATAATTTAATTATTATTCAAAATAATAGTGAAATATAGAAAAGTAAGTATTAAATATAATTTAATTATTATTCAAAATAATTAAGACAATTTGTATCCTGAAGAAATTTAATAATAATAATTTTAGTTATAACCCGTAGTCATAAATCTCACTTGGTATGATTTAATAATAATAATAATAATAATAATAATAATAATAATAATAATAATATTATTATTATTATTATTATTATTATTATTATTATTATTATTATTATTATTATATGGTAATGGAGATGAAGAGGAATAACTTTGAGGGGCAAACTTATTTTCCAAAATTTCCTTTACATAGGTGAAAATTGATTCCCATGAAGAATTTGGGTTTTGGTTATCTTATTTTCTTCTCAAAATCTTATACCATCTCTCAAATTTAAAATATAAATGGTTTAAATTTAATATTTTATAAATTTATTATTATAAACATAAATAAATAAATTTAAACCATTAAAGTTTAATCTACTGAACTAATAACACTACTAGAAAAGTGTAAAATTGCGACGGAATTGTAATTCCACCACAAACTAAAAGGCCAATTTGCGACAGAATAATATATTCGTTGCAAATCGGCATCCACAGTTTGCAACGAAACCAAGCTTCCATCGCAAACCAGAAGCCTATGGCCATTTTTGCCGCCGATTTGCAATAGAAACTGTTTCCATTACAAATGCGGCTGGGGATTTGCGACAAAATTCAATTCCTTTGCAAATCCCATCGGGGATTTGTGACAGAACTCAAGTTCTGTCGCAAGTTTTGCAACGGATCTCCAATCCGCCACAAATCGGCGGTCACTTAGACTGCCGGTTTGCGACGGATCCCTGTCGCAAACCGAGAGGTGTTGCGACGAATCGAGATCCGTTGCAAAAAGTTAAGCTTGAAATCGGGCTTAACTTTCCTCTCCTTCCTCATTTCTTCCACTTTCCTCTCCCTCCCGGTCTGGAGTCCTCTCCTCTCTTGTGTCGCAACTCCGGCATCCTCTCCTCCAGTTCGGCGTCTGCTCCTCTTCCTGAGCTGACATCCTCTCCCCTCCTGTAGTCCGGCCTCCTCTCCTCTCCTCATTTTCGACGTCCTCTCCTCTCCTCCAGTTCGGCCTCCTCTCCTTTCACGGTACGTTCATCTTTTTTTTTTTTCTTTTTTGCATTGAAATAAATAAGAGTGGAATATTGGCATCTACTAAGCTTCAAGCATTAACAAATACATGTTGAAGATAGATGTTGGAAATCTATAATAAGAAAGAAGACAAAGAATATGTAGACCTTGAGAATTGAGAACTCTGATTTGTGTATTAGTCTTGCTTTTTATGTATGTGCATTTGTATATGTATTAGTCTTGCAATTTATCAATGACCCCTGTTGTAGTGTTCAATATATGTATGTGTGTTTTGTATTAAACTAAAATTCTTAGTTTGACTAGGTAAAACTATAATAATGTGATGATACATGAGTGTTTACATGTTGAACTGGTAAAATTGTCTTGTTAGAAAATTTTAAAGCCAATGTTGGAGGTTTTATTGTTTTTTATGATAATGAATGTTCCTTTGGTGAATTAAATCATTTACGTTGGATGTTTTGATTGTATGTGATTAATGACAATATTAATTGGCTTGAATTGTTTTTTAACCTCTCTGAAAATTGTATGTATTTAGAAAATTAGTGAAACAAACTAGTTGAATTAGTCTCTTAAAAAAAAGTCTGTTAATTTTTTAGAAAAATATCACATTTAATTGGCAAGATTTGAAGCTACTTGTTTGTGATAATTTCGTTAACAAGTTATGCAATAAGCTACTTGTTAATTAAATTTTTTTCTTAGTTCAATGCATGTGCTTGTTTCTCACTTTCTTGATTAAGTGGCAATTGGTTGTCATAAGTAGCCAGTTGTATTGGCCACTTATATTTATGACATGTTTTGTGGACTGGGATATATCCCCAATGTATATATTTGTGTAGGGTTGGGTTGGGAAAGTATGGAAGGCGATCGTGATAGGAGTTAGATGTACAATCGTCTAACTAAGAGAAGAGAACTAACTCAAACATTCTTGGAGGGTTTGGATGAGTTCATCCAATTTGCTTTGGCGCAATCAACTAATTCAAGTACCTGGATCAGTTGTCCGTGTCTCAAATATAGGTGTTAAAAATTTCAAGATCAAGGCACGGTTAGAATCCATTTGTGTAAAATGGGATTCATGAAATATTATGAATGTTAAGAATGTCATGGCGAAGTCCGACAGACACCGAGTGGTTATTACGAGAACAATAGTCATCGAGAAAACCTTAATCAATATGAATAATTGGTGATGGATGTCGCGGGACCATCGATTAGCCAACATTTTGATCCCGTTACTCATGTTGAACCATCATACATGGAAGATTAGACCGGTACACATAATCAATATTTTGTACTTTGAAGTAATTCATTAACGGTTATCATTTGTGTTTGCAGGCAACGTCTTGGGAAGTTCCTACAGAATCGGTTGATTGGGCTACCTTTGAGTAGACCCATTCCCAAGAGAATGAAGGTAGTGGGAGGTGTTGGATTAACCCCAAGGCGCAACAAGTAGCGGTGAGACTTTTATTGCATTTATTCTTTGTTTCAGACACCAACGTATTTATTTCATTTCACATGGCTTATTTGTGATGTATTTTTATGCTTGTAGGAAACCTATCAGAAGCTGACGCAGGAGAGAGACTGGCAGAGTGAGAGCGACCCCACATCCTCTCAGTATGATAACGTGAGTTTATTCATTCAGGCTGCAGGCGGATTTAACAACAAAGGCAGACTCTTCAGGTAAGATGTCTCTGCCAGCCGATTGAAGCAAACGAAGCGCTCCTCATCTGGCAATGAAGGTGTTTCCCACTCCAAAAAAAGTCATTTTTTGCGATAGAAAAATTCTGTCGCCAAAAAGGAATTTTTCGTCGCAAAAATTGTTTGTGACGGAAAACAAGAATTTCGTCGCAAATTTTGAAATTTGCGATGGAAAAAAAAAATCCGTCACAAATTTCAGCATTTTGCGAATTTCCGTCGCAAATTTAAAAAATTCAAAAAAATAAAAATTGCATAAAAAAATGTTGGTTTGTGATTTAATACTATTTAATGTTATAATAAGATTTTTATATAATATTAAATCTCAATAATTGAAACATTATATAGTATGGTGAAGATATATATTTAATGGAAAGGAAATTGAGAGAGATGTCAAAAGAAATATAAAGATACATATTAAACACAACTTTAGATAGACTAATTTATTTATTTATTTTAGGGTTAAGGTGCGATTTGGCCAATAAACTATTGGCTCAGGAGCGTCCAACACAATTAACTATTAAGTGGACCAAAAATACCAACAAACTTTTAAAACAGAACGCCCAGCACAACGCCGTTATAAAAAGTTAACGTCCGTTATCGAAGGTGCAGATTGGCCAACGAACTTTTACTCCAAGAGCGCCCAGCACAAAAAAGTTTTACTCAGGAGCGCCCATCACAAAATTCTAAATTTTACTTAATTAAATAATTTTTTTCTCAATTGTCATTATTTAAAACTACTTGTATAGATATCTATGGACAAAAATTACTCATTCTTCAATTTTGTCAAAATCATAATTTGCTAAAATAAAAAAAAATTAATTAAAAATATAATCATATGATTTAAATAAAACTCAAGGTGTTTTATAGTTTATTATATATGTTAAACAAAAAAATTATAAGATTTATTTTTATTTTAGAAGAAATTTATGTGAGTTAAAAAATTCATTTAATGTTAATAAAATTTAAAAAATCTAAAACATCCTGAAAGAAATGAAATGAGTTTAATTTTTATTTTTATAAAAAGAGTTTAATGGATATCAACGTTGATACTTAATAATATAAATCCGGCAACTTGATAATATATTTGTTAATTAAATGATCTATTGCTTATATGGATATAGGACTTTCGTAGGTCAAATTGCTCCTTAACCCATTATAATTGCTCCATAACCTATTATTAAATTGTTCTTCCTCAAGCCTCTTAAGTTATCTTTTTTTTTTTTTCCAACAAGTTTCATATTCATATAATCAATGTTGATATCCATTAAGCTCTTCTTATAAAAATAAAAATTAAACTCATTTCATTTGTTTCGGGATATAATAGATTTTTTAGATTTATTAAATTTTATTAACATTAAATGAATTTTTTAACTCACATAAATTTCTTCTAAAATAAAAATAAATCATATAATTTTTTTTGTTTAACATATATAATAAACTATAAAACACTTTGAGTTTTATTTAAATCATATAATTATATTTTAAATTATAACTTTTGTTTATTCTAGCAAATTATAATTTTGACAAAATTGAAGAATGAGTAATTTTTTTATACAAGTAGTTTTGAATAATGACAATTGAGAAAAAATTATTTAATTTAGTAAAATTTAGAATTTTGTGCTAAGCGCTCCTGAGTAAAACTTTTTTGTGTTGAGCGCTCCTAGAGTAAAAATTCGTTGGCTAATCTGCACCTTAGATAACGGACGTTAACTTTTTTCTAACGGCATTGTGCTGAACGCTCCTTTTTAAAAGTTTGTTATGATGGGCACTCCTTTTTAAAAAGTTTGTTGGTATTTTTGGTTCACTTAATAGTTAATTGTGTTGGACGTTCCTGGGCCAATAGTTAATTGGTCAAATCGCACCTTAACTCTTTATTTTATGTTATGAGAAGACTTATAGGGGACTTGGATAAGCCCTTTCCATGAAACTCTATCTTAAGGAGGAGTGTATAGAGTATAGACTGTAAAGAAAACAGGAAAGTTAAAGAATATTCCAAATGATGCCAGGTACTAGATAAGCATGAACCTGTAGAAAACTTGGGACGTGAACACAAAAGAAATCAACGACGCGTCAAACCATAAATGAAGATTCACATATGCAATGGAATTAAAGTCAGAGAGCACAATTTGGCCTAAATTAACACTTTTCAAACACATACAAACACACAGGGCCAACGTGTTCTCTGAATGTTGTTGCTAGTGTTCCTTCGTGTGGGAGAACAATCCAAAAACCCAAGTTGATTGGAAGATGTGATTTTTTGAATCTGGCGATAAATAACTTGTGGCTACTATTAACAAAAATGTCACACCTTCTGATTGGAAGGACTGATACTTTGATAGAAAGTACTCCCTCCGGTCCTAATTATAAGACAACATTTGGGAGTTGGTTTTGGTCCTAATTATAAGACAACATTCTAATTTTTGTCAATTTCTTCCCAAGATACCCCTATTTTATTCTCTCAAGTGTATTTGGTTTTTGGTGAATATATATATGTGGATGTGTAGACTCTTCCAATTAGTGAAACTTTTTAGATATGTGTGTGTATACATATATGTATGTATGTGTGTGTGTACATGTGTGTCTACACACAAATATATTGAGACTCACACACATGTGTGTTTGCATATATGTATATCTATGTGTGTATGCATATATGTGTGTGTCTATATGCACACACACATATGTTTGTTGCATTTGAATATGTGTTTGTTATATGTCAGACTTTGTATGGTGTTTTTTATTTTAATGATAGTTGTTTTTTTCTGGAAAAAATGATATTTTTTATTATATAAAAAGTAAACCTTTAAATTATTTAATATTCAAATAAAAAGGGGAAAAATGAAAATTTTGGCACACCAAGTGCCCCCATGATTCTAATTAAATTAATCAAAGTGGTGGTGGAAGAGTAAGGAAAAAAAAAAAACTATCCACTGAACTTGTACTATGATGGCATAAAAGTTTTTTATTGAATGAGATGTCGCATATTGCATTTCAATTGTAACTTTAAATAGCTAGTATATGCTCCTCCAATTAAGAAAAAAAAAAATGAAAGAAAATAAAATTCGACTCAATCAAATATATACCACTAAACCTCCATCTCAAATTCCTATTGGTTCACGTGCAACACCATTCTCGCTGCCACGTATTAACCTTTCTTATCCCAACAATCTCTCACCATTCCCCCCCCCCCATTTTTCAAACCCAAAATTCCAGCCATCCATTTCTCAATTCCCTCCCACATTTCCTCTCCATTTTTTCAAATTTCAAAATTCAAAATTTACTTTCTCCCTATAAAATCACCTCAAACTGAGAAACCACAGCTCAAGCTCGCCAGTCCCTTTCGTCTCCCACTCAAAATCTTAATCTTCTTCCTGTTGTCTTCATGTTCTGTAAAGTCCTTTCTCACTATTTTTTTTTTGGCTCCGTTCTTTCCGTTTCCAAAATTAGATTTCATCTTCTTCCCCTCGTCTGCATCAAGCCTCCTCCAAATATACTCATTTATCCTTTATGCAGTGTTAGTACCAGTTCGCACTGGTTCTCAGAGCCAAAATCGGTCACCTTTGTTACAGATCGTCGAGCGTGCTTGTACCGGTCAAGATCGACAAGCCTTCTGGAGCAGAACGAGGTTCTCTTCTGTTGTTACAGATTGAAGGAGACGGACAAAAGTAATCGGTGTTTCCGGTGAAGAAGAAGAAGGATCCGTTCCGTTCTCTTCTAGCAGCTGTGAAGAAGAAGAGAAGAACGATCCGGATCTGCGGCGCTGTAAAGAAGAAGACAAGAAGGATCCGGATCTGCGGCGCTGCCAAAAACAAAAAGAGAAGAAGGATACGGATTTGTTACCCTGTGAAGAAGAAGAGAAGGAAATGAGAGTGTGAGACGAATTATCTGGGTCTCATACACAGTCCTCCTCCAACTCGCCTTTTTCTTTTCTTTTTTTTATCGAACCACTAGCCTATTTCGTGTTGTCTGCCACATTGAATATTTTAATATAATAAATATTAACTTTATTATAATACTATATATGCTATATTCTATTATTTTATTACATACGTGTCTGCCATATTATTACGTTATTATACTATATATGTTTTATATAATACTATATTACTTTAATATATATTTATCAAATTTTTTCCAATCACCTATTTTTCACATGCCAGATTCATACGCGCGATCCTTCTTCCCAAATAGGTGTTTGTGTGGAAATAATAATTGTGCATAGAGAGGTCAATGAATTAATTAGGCAATATAATTAATTACATATGAATTCAACAGAATCATTAATTGAGATAACACCTATTTTTCAATCACAAATTTTTATACGCAATGAAAACCAGTTAGGACAAATTTTTCCCAATCACCTATTTTCCACATGCCAGATACATACGCGCGATCCTTCTTGCCAAATAGGTGTTTGCGTGGAAATAATAATTGTGCATAGAGAGGTCAATGAATTAATTAGGCAATATAATTAATTACATATGAATTCAACAGAATCATTAATTGAGATAACACCTATTTTTCAATCACAAATTTCTATACGCAATGAAAACCAGTTAGGACAAATTTTTCCCAATCACCTATTTTCCACATGCCAGATGAATACGCGCGATCCTTCTTCCCAAATAGGTGTTTGCGTGGAAATAATAATTGTGCATAGAGAGGTCAATGAATTAATTAGGCAATATAATTAATTACATATGAATTCAACAGAATCATTAATTGAGATAACACCTATTTTTCAATCACAAATTTCTATACGCAATGAAAACCAGTTACGACAACTTTTTCCCAATCACCTATTTTCCACATGCCAGATAAATCCGCGCGATCCTTCTTGCCAAATAGGTGTTTGCGTGGAAATAATAATTGTGCATAGAGAGGTCAATGAAATAATTAGGCAATATAATTAATTACATATGAATTGAACAGAATCATTAATTGAGATAACACCCATTTTTCAATCACAAATTTCTATACGCAATGAAAACCAGTTAGGACAACTTTTTCCCAATCACCTATTTTCCACATGCCAGATAAATCCGCGCGATCCTTCTTGCCAAATAGGTGTTTGCGTGGAAATAATAATTGTGCAAAGAGAGGTCAATGAAATAATTAGGCAATATAATTAATTACATATGAATTGAACAGAATCATTAATTGAGATAACACAAATTTTTCTATAAATGTTAGATGAAGATTTTCCATGGTATAGTGGAGTAATATTTTAGGATGACTTTACATAATTTCGTATATAAAATGTTGTTATAGTTCAAATAATATCCAAAAGGCACAATGTTATAAAGGTGTGAACGAAAGATTACTCAAAGGTAGAAAAAATAACTGTGTATGGAGAGGTCAATGCATTTATTATGAATAGTAAATATTCGAAACTGATTTCAACAGAATATTTAATTTTGATGAGATCTATTTTTCAATCACAATTTTCTATAAGCAATGAATATCAGTCATGACAAATTATGATTAATTGTATACCCCTTTTCAAATCTTAATTATTTGATTTTACCAATCATTCATGAAGACTTTGTTATTAAATGTATATATATATATATTTGGTAAACCCTTTAAATTGTCCACGATATCCGTAATAGGGGATCTCCCTGATCTGAATTATATATCTTGACAACTGCTTATCTTTATATTAATTTTATACACCAAATAATGGTAGTTACAAATGATCTCCCTAAACTTCGCAAAAATATGCCATATAATTAGCACACCCATATTTGTTCTTTGGTTTTGAAATTTTCATAAGCACTTGTCACTATTTTTTCAACCCAACTTCCAATTTGTAATAGATTTATCAAATCAAATGGAATAGAAATTATATGATTTAATAGATTGCACATTTAGTCATTTGATCTCTCATTGATTCTCGAAGTAAATACATGCAATTTGTTTCTTAATTATTCATTTCATAAAAAAATCCTTTGGACATTATGACTAATTGTATATCACATTTTTTTAACAACCCTTTTTGAACTCATTTACTCCACTTATTATGTTTTATTACACTTACCCAGACAACAGCTAATGAAACCAAATAATGAAGTTAAATCGATTGATGTTTTCAATTACAGGTTGTAAAATCAAAACCCAACATTGAATTGCGAGCTAATTTGTGCATAAAATTGACACCTAAAAACGTTTATGACCTACAATTTCCATGGTATATTAGAGCAATATTTTAGGATAACTGGTGCAATATCCTTTATAAATTGTTGTTATAGTTCCAAGAATATAAAAAATCTCACCGCTATAAATGTGTGCACGAAAGATATATGAATAACAAACAAAAGTGGAAATAATAATTTCAAATAGAGAGGTCAATGAATTAATTAGGCAATATAATTAATTACATATGAGTAAAACAGAATCGATAATTGAGATAACACCTAGTTTTCAATCACAATTTTCTATACGCAATGAAAACCGCTTATGACAATTTTTTCCAATCACCTATTTTTCACATGCCAGATACATACGCGCGATCCTTCTTGCCAAATAGGTGTTTGCGTGGAAATAATAATTGTGCATAGAGAGGTCAATGAATTAATTAGGCAATATAATTAATTACATATGAATTCAACAGAATCATTAATTGAGATAACACCTATTTTTCAATCACAAATTTCTATACGCAATGAAAACCAGTTATGACAAATGTGAACATTTTTCCTTCGTATCTCAAATGAACATAGTCGTGGACAATTAAATAAAACGGAACCTCCTTAGATGACGATCCATGTCATCAATTGAACAAAAAAAATGTCATCTATCCGTCCATATATGTTGAAGTCTAATCTGTCCGTCACTTCATGGTAAGTCAATACATTAATCGCAGTCCATTTCCTACATTTATGACTATGCGCTGAAGATGATGAGCTCAATGATATTCAAGCTATTCATAACGATAGGTTACATATATAAAATGTAGAGTAATAATTCAAATGGATGAGGTCAATCGGAAAGCTGTAAAGATTGAAAAAAAAAATAAAAACAGATATAAGGAAGAAGCGGTCTGAGTTTATTAAAAGCAATAAGATTGAAGGAAGAGATGAGAATGAAGGAAGAGGTCAGTCATATTTTGTTCATTTAAATGTTTTTAGTTAATATCCGCTTTAGTTTTTACTGTAACGAATTTCAGTATGTAATCATTTTTAAACAATCTGTTTTTGTAGGTAAAAGGTTATGTTCAGAAAGTGGTACCGAAAATTCGATTTGTAATTCTTCATACGTTACCAATAACAAACTTAACCCAATGAATTGTTTTGAGGGACTTGATGAAGAGAAATTGCATCTTCGGTGGAAAATGTGTTGTCATGGGTGGTGATTTTAGGCAAATCCTTCCAGTCATTCCAAAATGTGGGCGAGCTGAGATTGTAGATGCATCTATCAACGCTTCCTACCTGTGGAATGAATGCAAATTACTGCGTTTAACAAAGAATATGAGGCTAAAATCTTCCAACTGTCCAATCGAACAAAGAAAATAAAATCATTTTCGATTGGTTGCTTCTTGTAGGAGATGGAGCCGTTGAATTACCACATGATGGCATTGTAGAGATCCCAATTCGAAGATTTATTGCTTCGAGATGATTGTGATCCAATTAAGTGTATAGTTGAATCTACTTACCCAAATTTAATAGAGCGTCTGTTCGACGAAGATTACCTGAACAATAGGTCCATCCTTACCCCAACAACGGAAAACGTCGACACATTGAATGAGTACATTTGTTCTTTGTTACCGGAGATGCAATTGAGTACTTTAGCTCAGACTCTATAAATCGAATAGACAATGCAAATGAAAGCTTTGAGGATTTGTATGATGTAGAATACCTAAATGCAATTAAATGCTCTGGTATCCCCCATCATAAATTGGTTTTGAAGGTTGGTGTACCTGTAATGTTGATAAGGAACATTGATCAAGCTGCAGGAATGTGCAATGGAACAAGGCTTCAAATATCACAACTTGGGAAGAATGTGATTAAGGCAAAGGCATTGAATGGCACAAGCATGGGTGAAGAGATTTTGATACATAGAATGGATATGAATCCATCTGAAACAAAATTGCCTTTCAATATGACAATAAGGAAATTTCCTATAATTATTTCTTTTGCCATGACAATAAACAAAAGCCAGGGTCAATCGATGACAAATGTAGGTCTTTACCTACCAAGTCCGGTTTTCTCCCATGGGCAACTATATGTTGCATTGTCTAGGGTGAAGAATTTCAATGGTTTGAAAATCCTAATATTGAATGAGTTCAGTAAATGCAGCAACACAACATTAAATGTTGTTTACAGAGAAGTTTTTCAAAACATTGTGCTACAATCATAGAAATAAGTTACTACATATTAAGAAAAAAAGAATAAGTCATTTGTAATGTATCATTTACTCAATTACCTGCTCAAACTCTGAAATTGTATGCAATTTTTTTTATACATTGTAGACTAAAAATATCCGTGCAACGCACGGGTCGAATGTCTTGTTAATCTATCAAAACTCTTGGCTAGACCAATTAAAGAATTTGTTAATAAATAGGATTGAATTTTGATAGAAATATATTTAATATATGGCTCATTAAATAAAATTACAAGAATGAAGACGTGCTAGTTGAACTATAAAGGTTTCCCATAAAGGAAAAAAAGTCATACCACCAGACCGTAAGCTATAATTTATTATCATGATATAAGAAGAGTTACAACATTCACATTATATTATTGTGAAAAATAATTGAGGCCTTGGTTTTTTTTTTTTTTTTTTTGAACAATATTGAGGCCTTGGTTGAAGAACTAAAAATTTAAAGCATTATACCAAAGGATCTCAATCAAGTGTATAAACCACAGCAAATATGTCAAAATACAAATCAACTATCTAACAATAAATGATAAAAAAGCTGGATTTTTTTTTCAAACTTACTTGGCAAAGCGGCGACGGTGGAGACGAAAAGGGGTGGCGATAGGGGCGTCGACGGAGACCGGGGGCGGCGGCGGCACGGCGACGAGAGGTGGAGGACAGACGATGAAGAGGAAGAGTGCAGAGGAAGAAGGGACGGATCGTGAAAATGAAGGAGGAAGAAGAAGTTGGGAAATTTAAAATGAGTTTACGACGAAATACATTAAAGTTTACGACGAAATATGTATTTCCGACGCAAACCGGCGGTGCAAAATGCTGCCAATTTGCGATGAAAATAGAAATTCCATCATAAAACCCCTATTTTGCGATGGAATTTTAATTCCGTCGCAAAATCAAGGATTTTTTGACAAAATTTCAATTCCGTCGCAAATACCCCTAAATTTGCGATGGAAAAAATTATATCGCTAATCATCTATTTTCTAGTAGTGTCCGCAGGTAAACGTAATACATTTGATATTGATTGTCATATTTTCATTCCCTGGTCCATTTAAATGAAGTACAAAAAATAAATGTACTTCTTAATGTTTTTGCAGATGAGATGAAGAAGATGAAGGCATTGGTGCAGAAGCAAGCAGCTAAGCTGAGTCAGACAAAGCACCTGATGAGTTAGACAGCAAATGAGCTTAGCTAGATACGGCAGCAGATGAGTCAGCAAGTTACCTGCATTGGACACAGGAGATAAAATAGTCATTTGTGACTAGAATATCGTTTAAGGTATTGATTATTAACAAATACGATGTTATCCTTCTAGGATATCCGTGATCACGTTCCGACCGGCAGACGTACCGAATTTATCAACGAAGGTACGTTCGCGACGTACTGTAACACTGATTCTAATGCTTATAGTATGCTTATATATGTTGTGGATCCTTTCATAAGCCATGAACGGGACTCTGTCCTGGACATGCACTGTGGCTAGGGAACCGTACTTAGATAACAAAATACAGCTTTACACGGGTTATAGTCATAATAATGCCGTTATTTTTTCCTAGCGCTGAGGACACGACCGTACATCGTGGCACAGGGTAATAGTGCAGACCAGGGATAACTTTACATGTTATTGTAGCTGTTATCAAATGATCATACGACGTACTGGCTTGATCATTGCTGTAATATTAGAAATATCTGTTATACATATATTATTTATATAAGCATGAGGTTAACCGTTACCTGAGGTCTGATGGGCATTGGACCTCAGCTCTTACTATAGCTTCAGGGTACGGAGACCCAATGACAGAAGATAAGAGTAAGCAGAGTAAGCAGCACGCGTGAAGACCACAGTTAACGTTGTATCAGTTACTCAATACTTTATTTGTTCCGATGCTCTACTCTGATAAAGAAAGGAAAAAAATATTTCGCTTTTGAAAATGGGATGTTACAGTTTTGGTATCATAGCATTCATTCTGGCACGGATTTAACGAAGTTATCTGTAACATCTCGTTTTCACAAGCAGTATAATTTTTTTTTTCATCAGAGTAGAGCATCGGAACAAGAGTGTAACTGATATATATATTCAAAATGCCCACTGGCTAGTTACAGAGACGGTACGATAACCGAGAGTTTCTTTGAATAACAACAGAAGTGTCTCCCTGGCAACAAAAGATAGTCTTCAGCCGAACCTCTAAGCTTGCAGCTTTCCTCTCTCCTCGATCCTCGGTCCTCCTGACCCTGACGCTATGTTAAGAGCTGAGGTCCGCACCGGACCTCAGGTAACGGTTAACCTCATGTTTATATATAAAGTATATGGGTTACAGAACAACATTAACACAACATATGAATCACATCCAACCAATGCAAATGTATCGCTCCCAGCATGCAGATATATCGCTCCCAGCATCACAGATGTATCGCTCCCAGCATCACAGATGTATCGCTCCCAGCATTACAGATATATCGCTCCCAGCATGCATACAATTATCTTCTAACATCAATATGCATTCCAACAACACACCACATATATACATACCATACACACATCACACACATGCATAATATAACCATCAGAGTTAGTGTTACAGTACGCGAACGTACCTTCGTTGACGGAATTTCGGTACGACGGTTGGTCAGAACATAATCAGGGATATCCTATAAGGACAATAGCGTATTTATTAATGATCAAGAATTATGTATGACGGACATTTTAGTCATAAATGACCATTTTACCCCTGACCCCCTAATTGGCGGAATTTCGCCAAAGCTTCGCTACTTTAACTCCCAACTTTCAGAAACTCAATCCCTACTATGTTTTTACCTCGTCAAGCATCTTTCAATGCAATGAGGCCTAAAAGCAAGAATAGGAATTTCATTTCCTACTTCCTAGATCTAACTAACATTTTACTAAAACTACCGAACAAAAGACTAGAACTTAAAACTAGGGACCGAAGAACTTACCCGTTGAAGAACTCCACTACAACTTCTCCAGAGCTTCTCTCTCTAACTTCCCTCTAGAATTTCGAAATATGAAAGAGCATTTGGTGTGAATAATTCTCAAAGGGATTGGTGGCTATTTATAGAAGAATTTGTGAGGGCAAAATGGTAAACTTCCAACTTTCTACTTTAATTCTAAGCCATGGAATCCATCTTTTCCCTCAAGCTTCATCATCCTCCATTCATTGAGTGTGCCGACCTCCCCCCCTCCAATTTTAACAAAAATATGTCATGCATGATGTCATCCTAACTTGCTTTATGGGTTTTACCCGATAAAGTTTCCCCGATCGGTGTTCTAATCGCGTAATCTTGAAGAATCTTAGAAATCCAAGAACATAGCCTCAAAGGTCTATTCATCCTCTTTAGAAATATCTAGATTAACTAAATTTTTGATCCTATTCAGGGCATTCCGTTGCCTGCCGAACATTTTCAGATAAACGTCTTCGGTTACGAAATTTACTTCCGGAAACACCAACTTCTGGAAAAAAATTACACTGAATCATAATATGTCCAGTTGTTAGCAACCTAATTCAAGGATTTTGAGTTAGGATTTATTTTCTATTGGTTCTCATTTATCCTATTTGCTTTTTCACAAAAATCCATTTCTACTTTATCTCTTTTCCACCAACTTGCTTTATGCTTTCACACATACCCTACATACATATTTTCTCTCTCTTCCCTTCTTCATGATCTTTTTGGCCAAAAGATGTTGCTTTCCCCACTTTCCCCACTTGCACTTCTATCCTATCTTCATGTGTTCTTATTGGTTGTTGCAACTTTTGACTTTTTCAACATCTTCTACAACAAGTTTATGACTCCATCTTTTCTCTTTTTACTCTTTCCTATTTCGAAATGCTTGGTCAAATTTTGATCAAAGAATATGCTCAAAGAATATGCTCCTTTATTGCACAAATATCACTTTTTATTACTATTATATTTCCACTTGCATATTAGTGATTTGCCGTGTCTCCCAAAATAAACCAAGTTCGATTAGTGATTTGCAGAATTAGGGAACCTGGGCCATTTCCCAACGAACTTGCAGCGGGCTCGATTAATAGCAATAGTGAAACAGAATGGTAAAATGGGGGGTTTAGGGTTTAACAGATTAAAACGGAACGAAATAGCATAATCAAAATCAAATAAGCAGAATCAAACAGAATGAAACAGAATTGAATACGAAGAAACAGAATGACAAATGACCAACCCAACGTTCAGATTCCAGAATCATGCATCATTGAACGAAATATAACTAATCACGTTTGGTTCCGGATGGATCGAAATCTCTGCATTCATCCGGAGAATCCCTCACCTAGACGATCGCCTAGAATTTATCCGAACAGTGGCGTCTCACTGTGCAATCGCACAGCAACACTAAAACCTAGTCCGAATTCAGTCCTTGGGATGAACCAAACCGAATATTAAATCTAATATTCGAACTATTTTCAGAATCGAATCCGATAAGATGAAAACAGAATTGATTAAGTTACCGATTAGGCACAAGTTCTCTGGACGAATCATGGAATCCTCATCGTTGGGTCAATCACAGGGGGTTTAGCCGAGCATGGCTGGAAAAACTGAAGAAAAGACGAAGAACACGAAGAACCCTAAGAACATGCGAAGAACAGTTAAGAGAATTCGAAAACTTCTATTCTGATCCACTCTAATGTCATAAACGTGAATGAATAATGTTTGTGGCGGCTGCCTTACTTAAAAATAACCTAAAACGAAAATGGGCTCTAATGGTTTTAGCCAAAAACAGAAATAAAATAAAGCTGGGCTTAAATTACAAAATTCGGGTCCAAATAAAATCCAGAATTGTACATCCGACTTTGGCTCCAACATTGACCGCCTTCTTAACCGAATTTGCTCTTGATGTCTTCATAACAATTGTAGCTCTCTGAATCATCTGAAATATGAGACAAAAATGAGGCAAATCCGATTTCTGGTTCAAGAGTTATGGTAGAAATAGTGAAGCAACACAAAACTGGGATTTTATTATTAAAAATGGCTAAAATGCAATAAAAGGCCCAAGGCCCAAATAAACATAAAAGCCATTATTTATTAGCTAAAGGGTCCTAAATTATTATTAAGAGACAAAAATAAGTGTATAAAATATTCAATTATCACATATTACACAATTTTAACATTTCTTCCTTCCTTCCTTTCAATGATTTCGGCTGCACCCTTTAATTGATTTTTCAAACTTTGCTTTTTGATTCATTTATGCTTTAATCATCTTCTTTTAATACTTGGCCTTCAACTTATCATTTACACACATACACTTCAACACTTTCTCTACACTTTTCTTCTTCTTTTCCTCTTCAATATTTCGGTTTTTTCCTCTCTTTTGTACATATTATTATTTTGTTATAATTTCCAAAAGATGCTTCCATTATATTTTATATTCAATTAGCAAGAAATCCCCTTATTTAATAACTTATATTATCTTTTTTCATGCATAAACAATTAGCCAATAATTATTTATTTAATCCCTCACTAATTGCTGACAATTTTCTTAATTAGAATTAATTATTATCTCACAACTATTGGACTGACATTGGTATTTTATGTCCCATGTAAAATATTAAAAATCATGGGGTCGTTTTGGTCCTCACAATACTTTTTGATTTTTCCCTTATTATTTTCTAGGGAAAATAATCCCAAAAATTCCCTAAATTAGAGACAACATACTCTCTAATTTTTAACAAATATTTTGTTACCATGTAGGATTTATCATGATATTTTCAGGGCATTTTATGGCCCCCAAACTCACTTAGGGATTTTGACCCTTTATTTCCTCTAATTTCATTAGAAATTTCCCTAAAAATAGAATAAGTATTCTACAAGGTTTTGACACCACATATTCACCTATTTCTAATAGGTATTATTTATTAAAATATAATATTCCAGATAAATAATTATCCGGGTATTACATTTCTCCCCCCGTTAATCAAAATTTCGTCCTCGAAATTTGCACTCTATCATCTAAACTCTGTATTATCTAGACTTCGGATCATAAACTCTGTATCTTTACTCTATCTCAGGTTCGACTACAAAAGATCTTGTCATATGGTACTTTGATATATAGTGTTTCTCGTGGCTCCCATACACCGCGGTCAACACCACAGATACCAAAATGTCTCCATGGCTCCCATACACCATGGCAACACAAGATACTTTAAATGTTTCCATGGCGCCCACACACCCTGGTAACACAAGGTACCTCCTACTCAATGACACGATCGCGATCGATTTGTAATAACTAAAAAAAACATGGAACACGTTTTCACATAATTGTAGGGCTAACACCTAATTCATACAATGCTTTAGTGAAGATTCCTCTTAAGAGATAATACCTTGGACCATCTCTGGGAGTTCTCTGTCCTCTGCACCGGTTAGTGCGTACATTCGGCCTGTGTTCTGTGGCTTAAACTCCGCAATCCGCTCAGGACGGCTTGAGGCAATGTGTCCCGACTTCGACATCCGTAGCAAATTCGCCTCTCCACAGCTTTCTCAGACGGTTTGAAATAATGTGCCCTGGCTTCCGGCATCCGAAGCAAACCCGTCTACTAATACATTCACTAGGATGGTACTTCCCGCAATCAGGACACGGTCGGGATTCCGGCATTCTTGAGTTGTTCTGCTGCCCAGTCTGGAATGGCCTCTTACTTTCTCTTTGAGAGTCACTCCATGGTGCTTCTCTCTTCCGCGAGAAATTTTCACGGTTGACCTCGCTTCGACCTGTGCTGCTAGTGCTTAAGTGCCGAGATCTAAGCAGCTCCTTCAGATTCCGCTCAATTAATCGGCAGGATTCCACTGCCTGGGCCTTTTCAGGAAATTGACGAGACACAAGTCACTCTTTGATCTCGTACTTAAGTCCGCATATCAACCGATTCGCCTTCCAGCTTTCGTTATCGTTACTCTTCAAGTAAGACGAATATCGGGATAGATTGCTGAACCGGGCAAAGTAATCGTCAAAGGTTTCCTCGGAACCTTGTTGAATGTGAAGGAACTCCTCCTCGTTAATCACTTGTGTTGAGGGAGGCAAATACTGTTCGTTAAACTTTTCCATGAACTTCTCCCAAGTGACAGGGCAAAAACGTGTCTGCAACGTTGTAGCGACGCTTTTCCACCATCTATGTGTGTCACCTTCCGGCTTATAAATTGCCAGCTAAGCTTTCCGGTTCCCCGGGCATTCCATAACTCTGATAATTCTGATAACTCTTATATTCACCCCGTACCCATTTTTGGGTGGAAAGAACCAACGAAATCCTGAACGAGGGAAATATTGTGGGTGTCGGTTCGTTTGTAGTGTAAATACTAGTGTGATAAAGTCTGGAATATACTAATAATTGTCTTCCTTATATATGTCTAACGTTTTCCATGGGATACAGTAAAGATGGATGGAGAAGGACCCTCCCACGTAAATTACCATGGGACAATGAGATGTACTGCGCGGAAATCAGCAAACCCTAGATATATAAAGATCAAGATTAACTCTGAACCGACCTACAATCCTAAGCCTGAGTATTTTCCTGAACCCAAATACCAATTTCTGCCGGAATATAACCCTGAACATGAGTACTACCCTGGGCCAGAGTATGACCCTAACCCTGAACTCTTGAACCTCTACTCCCCTACACGTATTCATAAACCTGGACCCGTGTACCATTCTGGACCGGAGTACCCACTTAAACCTATTTATGCTCCTGAACCCATAAATATTGTACCCCCGAATATGGCTCAACCTCCGCCAGAGCCAGAAGAACCAGATTCATCGGGCTATGAAGACAACTCTGATAATTCTCAATCTAGTAACCAGGAGATTTCTGATAATGAATCTCATACCAATTATAAACCTGTTTTCCTGAACCATGTCCTAGATCAAAACGGGGTGCTAGTAGACATCCTAAGCACCGACTATGGAAAAGCCGCTCAGCATAAGATAACGGTAAAGGACGAATATTACCAATACTTGAAGAATGTGAAGACGACGTATGATCGGAGGAATGTGTACTTCATCCCTTCCTACTCTCGTGAAGACTGGGCAAAATCTACCTTGTACCATTTCCCTCGAAATCGCTTTTGGGTGGAAAGCACAAACGAGCTCTTAGGAGAAGGCCCTATCCACAGTTTTCATACGTTCCTTCGTCATCTCAAGTGGCGGGTAATCCACGATATTTAGAGAAGCAGAAATGTGAATGACCTCATAGATAAAGAATAGAGGAACTTGTTTGTGGTGTTAGAATATTGACACTTGAGAAGTTTTAAAATAGCTGATATAACCAAGAAGGGTCTGTGAAATATAGACTATAACATCTTAAGCATATGTTTAATATATAAGTTTGCAAAAACCCTTAATGACTACTTCTTCTCAATATCTCTATTGTTATTCTTCAATATATTAAAGGAAAAAGGAAGCTAAGAATAGTGATAGGAGTTATACTAGAATAACTGAACATAGTATGAAATAGTAAGGGATAACTATCGGCCCAATGTTCTTGGGGGTCTCGATCATCATTATGAACCTAGGCATAATTATAATCGAGGCATCATTGAAGGCCTTATAGGTGGACCATTTTTGTTCTTCTCCACTAGGCCAGTTTGTTTTCCTGGATAGCGGAGATATTTTAATAAGTCTAGTGGTAAGTAGATTGACTAGTATTAGAAGATTCCTTTATGGAGTATCTACTCAAGGGATGAGATTTGAGTAGAGAAAGAGTGGATGAGTAGGTCTGGAGTATGAAATATTAAACCTGGGTACAAATTGACTAAGATTATTGTTTGAATATTAGAGTACGTGCTAAGTGAACATGCGTAGTAAGGGAATAGACTAGGTGTCGAGAGTTTTCCGAGTATATGCGATCAAATTGTGAGGGCAAAGGTGTTAGTCACCCTTATCAGAGCAGAAATTGATTGAACCAGACCTGATTAATCAGGTCTCCGACCAAATCGCTGTAATCAAGAGACGACTCCTAGCAGCGCAAAGTAGACGGAAGAGTTACGCTGACAAAAAAGAGAAGACCCCTGTGGTTTGAAGTCGATGATCGTATGTTTCTAAGAATCTCCCTGGTAATCGATGTCAGTAGAATAATTCGAAAGCGAACATATAGTCCGTATTATGTAAGACCATTTGAAATTTTAGATAGCCTTAACCCCGAATTTGACTAAACCTCCATAACGTTTTTCATGTTTCTTAGTTATTACAACCAGACCACGATCATATCATTGTGTATGAGGTATCTTGTGTTGCCGCGGTGTATGGGCGCCACAGAAACACTATATATCAAAGTACGACATGACAAAACCTTCGTAGTTAAGCCGGAGCAAAACCTCGATCACCGAGAGGAACGGCTTAAACATAGAAATGTTCTGATAGAGTAAGTATCCAGAGCGTATGGTCCGGAGTCTATTTATGATAGATCAAATTTCAAGGACGAAATTTTATTTAACAGGGGGAGAAATGTAATACCCGGATAATTATTTGTCTTGAATATTATATTTTGATAAATAATACCTATTTTAAATAGGTGAATATGTGGTCTCAATTTGTGTAGTATATTTACTTTGTTTTTAGGGAAAATTCTCTTGAAATTAGAATGAACAAAGTGCCAAAATCCCTAAATACCTTTATGGGTCATAAAATACCTTGAGAATATTATGATATATTTTAAGAGGCAATTAAATATTTATTAAAAATAGGAAAGTATATTGTCTCTAATTTTGGTAATTTATTAAATTATTTCCTTGGAATTTAAAGAGGCAAGAATCCAATATTATTTTGGGGAACATAAGTTGCCCTATGATTTTTAAAATAATGCATGGTGCATAAATGACCAATGTAAACAAAATAGTTGTGAGAAAATAATTAATCCAATTTAAGAAAATTATCAACAATTAGTAGGTGCAATAAATAATTAATTGCTAATTGTTTAGACATGTATAATGGAAATATCCAAAGTTAACTATATAAAACCCCTAATTAAAGATTAAATGACCAATGAAGGGTCAAGATTAGCATGAAGATAATTGTTAATTAATTAGGCATGATTAAGAAATGTATAAGATTAAAGATATGAAATATCTAAAGCCTAATTGATCAACAAAAGATTACTAATCATAAGATAAAGATACTAAACAATCTTATTAAGCAATTTTGACAAGTCAAACATAAATCAATAGCTAGGATTGAATCTCATAAAGTAAGATCCAAAGGTTTACAATAATTCTAACATTTAAAATGTCTAAATCCATGTTATTACCCAAAGAGCCAATGGGAGAATTTCTTGCTAATTAATATAAGATAATTAAACATAATATAAACTAATAAAGAGTTGAAAAGTCAAAAATGGGGGGGACCGTGTGTGTGAGTGTGTGTGTGTGTGTGCAAGTGGATGAAGGAAAGAGAAAAAGAAGTAAAAGAGATATTTTGTGAAGAAAAGCAAATAGGATAAATGAGAACCGATAGAAATTAAATCATATCTTGAAATATGTGAACTAAGTATCAAACATCAGGACATATTATAAACAAGTGTATTTTTATCCCAGAGTGGGTTATCTCCGAAGTCATTTCCGTAACCGTCGAGTTTTATCCTAAACTAACTAAAAGGCTAGTAAAAACCCCTAATTGAACCATAATCTTTGTTAATCCAAATACTTCTCAAGAGGTTACATAAACTTCAAAGTTTACCTCAAAAAGTATTTGAGATTTATAAGCATATTCAATTAGAACACTGAGCAGGGGAATTAACCGGTAGAAGAAAATCCCTAAAGGATAAGATGATGTCATGTTTGGAAGAGGATAGGGAAGAGAGAGGGGGGAGGCCGGCTAGGTTGAGTGGATGGTGAGGATGAAGAGGTGAAAGAAACCCTAGATCTAATGGTTCAAAATGAAGGAGAGAAAGTTTGAAAGAACTACCTAAATGCCATAGCAAAACTCTATAAATAGGCACCTCCATCCATTGTAAAATTCACACCAAAGGTTGCTTAGGCAATTCGAAAATCATAGAGAGAAAGTGAGGAGGAAGAGTCTTGGAGAAGGAGTAGCAAAGTTCTGGGTAAGTTCTTCGGTCCTTAGCTTTTAGATTCTAGTCTTTAGTTTAGTAGTTTTTAGTAGAAATGTTAATTAGATCTAGGAAGTAGAAAATGAAATTCCTATTCTTGTTTTTAAGCCTAATTGCATTGAAAGATGCCTGACGAGGTAAAAACATAGTAGGAATTGAGTTTTTGAAAGTTGGGAGTCAGAGTAGCGAAGCTCTGGCGAAATTTTATCGGGTAGCAATTTTCTAAGGTCAGGGGTAAAATAGTCATTTGTGACTAGAATATCTGTTAGGGTATTGATTATTAATAAATACGATATTATCCTTCTAGGATATCCGTGATCACGTTCCGACCGGTAGACGTACCAAATTTATCAACGAAGGTACGTTCGCGACGTACTGTAACACTGATTCTAATGCTTATAGTATGCTTATATATGTTGTGGATACTTTCATAAGCCATGAACGGGACTCTGTCCTGGACATGCACTGTGACTAGGGAACCGTACTTAGATCACTAAATACAGCTTTACACGGGTTATAGTCATAATAATGTCGTTATGTTTTCCTAGCGCTGAGGACACGACCTTACATCGTGGCACAGGGTAATAGTGCAGACCAGGGATAACTTTACATGTTATTGTAGTTGTTATCAAATGATCAAACGACGTACTGGCTTGATCATTGCTATAATATTAGAAATATCTATTATACATATATTGTTTATATAAGCATGAGGTTAACCGTTACTTGAGGTCCGATGGGCATTAGACCTCAGCTCTTACTATAGCTTCAGGGTATGGAGACCCGAGGACAGAAGATAAGAGTAAGCAGAGTAAGCAGCACGCGTGAAGACCGCGGGAAGACCCGACTGAGGATATTTAAGATTTGAACAGATAAATGTATCGTTCTTTATGAACAGACAGCTATGCCACAGTTAATGTTGTATCAGTTACTCAATACTTTATTTGTTCCGATGCTCTACTCTGATAAAGAAAGGAAAAAAAAATATTTCGCTTTTGAAAATGAGATGTTACATAAAAACTGACTTTTTTTGTAGTATAACTACAATACTAAGATAATTTTAAGTTTATAAATATTAAAATAATATTTTTGATAATATTAAATATCAACTATTCATTTTTTTAATCTAGAGGAGATAAGTTATTAAATAAAAAAGAGGAAGAGGAAAAATGAGAATATCATTGTTGAGAAATTGACTTCTAAAATATTGTTCCACTAAACACGTTAAGGGCGAAAAGTAGATTTTCCTTTCCTTCCCACCTTGCGTGTCAAAGATTGGCAATTTATTATTAGTAGGGAAAATTTCAGATAAAAGCTAGTGTAGCAAATTAATTCACATTAACCCCAAAGAAATATGAAATTTCACTACAATCCGGTGAGGCTACAGTAAAAGTGACATAAGTAAAAGTGAATTACAACCCCGCCACATATCTCTCCAACCAATTTTCCTTACCACATGTTTTCTAATTGAAATAATGGTCTTACTATATAAACATATATGTGTGTATATATATGTGTATACATATAGATCTATCTACACACACACACACACACATATATATATACATATATATATTGACACACATAGACACAAATATACATATATATATATACACACACACACACACATATATACATACATACATACATACACACACATATATATAAATCCTCCTAATAATAAGTATAAATAGGGGTATTATAGGAAAAAATTGACAAAAGTTAAAACTTGCTCTTATAATTAGGACCAAAACCAACTCTAAAATGTGCTCCTATAATTAGGACCGGAGGGAGTAATGAATATATCATGAACAAGTGAAATAGTCTTACGAATAAGTAGAGTTATACTTTTTCACCAAGTATTATTATGAAATTATTTATAAGACTATTCTATTTATTCATGATATGTTCGTTATTTGTAAATTTAATTTAATTTGACTTCATCATGCTCCAATAAGTTCTCGTTAAGAAATTTTTTTTATTGGTTCATAGGACTATTTTACATGTTCATGATATTCGCTACTTACAAATCAAGTTGTTTTTCCCTTGATTATGAAAAGGGTTATTTTTAATTTTCCTTTTCTTTCACAAATTAATTTCACAATAGGTCCACCGAACTACGGTGAAATTTCAGATTTTTTCAGAAGCTAATCAGAATTAATTTACTACAGTGTCCTTATATGAAATCTTGCCTGATTATTATTATAAGTAACAATCACGGTATGACCCTGACTTTTCTTATCAAAGTCATTAGTTTAATTTTATTTATCAAATTAATTTCTCTCTACAGTGCAACGCGATTTGGTACCACAAGGTTTCAAAATTTGGTCTCCATCTTTCAAAATTAGGATATTTTCTAAATAAAGAATATAAAATAAATAATTTTTTCTTGAATATAAACCCATATGTGAATAATCCCCTCCATTTGTAAAACTTAACGAGAAATATTTTAGATGTTTATACTAATGCTGATAATCTTCTTACTATCAATTTCTCAGGTTATTTCTCTAACGAAACATAGTACTACTGTGTTTGTTTCTGTTTTTCATTTTTTTCCTAAATTGTTTTTTAAAAACAAGTTTTGAAAACAAAAAAATAAAAATAAAAAATGTTTGGATGGTTGAATTAGAAAAATTTGTTTTTGAAGTGATGTGGTAACGGATGGCATTGATGGTAATATGGCTGTGGTCGGGGCTGATGGGGAGAGGATTTTCTTATGATTCATTTTCTCATTTTCTTCTCCTCAGCTCATCTGGGCCATTGATTAGGAAGAGGAGAGAGATGTTAAAGTAGTGTTGTGATTGATTGGACGGATATCATTTAAAGATGATGAGGGATAATGAGAAAAAGATTAGGAGAGAAACCCAATCCGAGCTGATGGTGTTATATCAATAGTGAACAAGGGATGGCCCTCAAACAAAAATAAAAAATTGAAAACAAAACAAGAAAAACAACAATTTTTTTTTTTTTTTTTTTACATTTTAGATTTTAAAAACAACTTTATGTTTTTGTTTAACCCCTGACTTTTAAGAGTTAAAATTTAACCACCTCAACCTTTCATATTTTAACTGGTTAAGGTGCAGATTTGTGTAATACCCTAAAATTTGACTTAGGAAAAATGTCATAAATAAAGAAATAATACCTATTAAAAATAGGTGAATATGTGGTGTCAAGAAGAATGTTAAATTTATCTTATTTTCTAAAGGAAAAATTTCTTGGAAATTAGGAAAAATGTGATAATGTGCCAAAATGACCAAAATGCCCCTATGGAGCATATAATGACTTAGGAAAATTGTGAAAAATCCTGAAAGGTTGTAAAATAATTATTAAAATTGAGAGAATATATTGTCTCTGTTACGGACCTAGTCAAGGCCCACTAACTAACCAACTAGCACAGGGGGCAATCCACGTGTGGATAGCAACCTCCTAACAGAAGGACCTAGCTAGTCTTCAAGGGAGTTAGCAAGATCGTCGGGCACGCACAACTGGATCTGGGGGCACGCACAACGTGGGAGCCAGAGATCCAACCAACAAGGTATACTCTCTATATATACGTAGAAGAGATACTCTGCCAAGGTACACACTTCTAGTCCCGCACTATTTACATACGCTACATCGTGCACACACCGCACCCCTTAGGCGAAACGCCCGGTTGTGTACAAGTGATCCATACTTCCCGGTACGCTTGCCCTATAGGCATACGAGAGAGTACATCGATCCAAGATCAAACCCCCGCCACTCATAAGGCCTGACATCCGAGTTCTACACCGCAACAGTGGCGCCGACCGTGGGATTGGTAAACTTCAATTCCCGTGACCATGAGGATAAACACACGTGCTTCAAGCCATAAGCGATGGAGACGGATCCAACAAGCGGATCAACGCCAACCACCTCGCGATCGCAACACGTCGAGCAGCCTGAGGACCTCACGGTAATAATCAGCAGAATGAAAGCGATCGGTTATCGCAACCGAGGAACCTCTCATTCCCAACAACGATCAACCCTTGGGTGACAACAACTCGGACACGGAGTCCTCGGCTCCACAAAATCATCGCCGCGAGCCCCAGAATTCCAATCCGCTTGGTATCCAAGGGAACCCGAACGTCGAACCAGACTTTCGCTCCCTCCAAATCGGGATGCTTGCAATAATGAGGCGTATGGATAACATGGACAAGCGCCATACCCTCCATTTCTAGCGGTGGGAGGAGCAGCAGAAGAAAGGGAACTCGGCTTACACCAGCGAGGATTGGGAAGATAAATCTTGGAAAGAGGACGAGGATGACGACAACTCTGGTCGTCAAAAGAGCAATCAGAAGACAAAAACCGCCCAGAGTAAAAAGCCGGCATCCTCAGGCCAGACTTCTAAGAAGGAAAAGCCGAATCGAAAGGACAAGCCACCGAGGTCTCCAACCGGGTCCGGCGTAACGAACCGGCGAGACGCTCCAGAGCTACCTGGATCGCTTTAAGCATGCGGCCCTGCAGGTGCACGGATGAAACGAGGACGTACACGTCCATTTGTTGGTCGACGGCCTTGATAAAGAATCCCGCCTGGCCGAATCTTTCTTCAAGGAACGGGCGAAAAATCTCAACGATTTTATAACTCGTTCAAAGAAATACCTCGAGGTGGAGCAGATGCATGTGGCAAATGATCCGAGAAGGGACCAAGGCAGAGACACTCCACCCAGAAATAGAGATTACACGGAGAATAGGAAGAGGGACCCCGCCGGGGGCTCAAGAACAAGAACCGTGGTGGGAAGTTTGATGCGAGAAGCAAGTACGAGAGATACACAGCCCTGAATGTGCCGCGGTCGCAAGTTTGGAAGGAAGTATCGACGACCAAGATGAAAAGGGTCGATCGCCTCGGCTATCCTCACCAAGATCCGGGTAGACCAATCCAAATACTGTGCGTTTCACGACAGACGAGGTCATACCACGGACGAATGTTACGAGCTCCGAGATGCCATTGAAAGGTTTATCCGCGAGGGCAAGCTTCAACAATATCTCATAGAACATCAAGGTAAGGGTGGCAAACGCAAGCCCAAGAGTCGTAGCAAAAGCCCTCCCCGAAAATACAAAAAACAGGACGACAAGCGGAAGAAGCCAGCCGATGATGAAGACCCATTTCCCGAAACCAAATTCGACTATAATGCCATAAGCGGAGCAATGGGCGGAGGCGGAGATACTATGAGCCAACGAAGAAAGTATCTGCGAGAGGTCCTCTCCGTAAGAGACCGCCCGAAGTTCAAAGAGCACCATAGCGGACCATCTTGTTCGCCTTTGTATTTCACCGCTGAGGATCTCAAGGACGTCGTCCCCGGACATCAAGATGGTCTGGTTATAATTGGGATGCTGGTCAACTGCCAAGTTAAACGTATATTCGTGGATGCAGTGCAGCTCGCCGATATCCTCGCTGGGAGGCGTTTGCGAATGAGCCTCGGATCCGGAGGACTTAAAGCTCCCGCAAGACAACCCTCATCGGGTTCAATGGAGAGCAGCCACGCCCTAAGGGGTTTATCGACCTCCGATTCACACCGGGAACCGAGACGCCTTCAGTCGAAAGAGTGCGATTTATAGTGGCAGATTTTGTTTCACCATACAACATAATTATGGGACGACCTACTATACATCAATGGGACATGCTGGTGTCCACCAAACATCAGAAGCTCAAGGTAATCGGTAACCACAGAAACATTGTCACGGTCAAAGGAGACCAGAAGGAATCGAGGCAGTGTTATTACGAAACCGTCAGAATTGGCGACGGTGGACCTTCATCGTAGCCACAGGGACAGCATTGCGGAAAGTACTTAGATCTTGCGGAGCCGGAGTTCCCTGATCTAGGCGTAAACACTGTAGAGCTGGACCTTCGTGAGGATGACCTGCGCCCAGAACCGGCTGGAGACTTAGGGGAACTTGTGTTGGGAGATTCCTTCCAAACCACGAAGATTGGAAAGCATTTATCCCCTGAGATTCGAGCCAGCCTCATTGATTTCCTTAGGAAAAAACGGGACGTCTTCGCTTCGAAGTCAACCGAGGTTCCAGGTATTAACCCTAAGTTTTGTTGTCACAAGCTGGGAGTATATCCAGGATCAACTCCAGTATCCCAGAGAAAGAGGAACCATGGCCCGGAAAAAAGGAAAGCACTGGAAACTCATATTCAAGAGCTTTTAGAAGCCGGATTTATCCGTGAAATCCAATACACCACATGGTTGTCTAACGTGGTGATGGTAAAGAAACCAAACGGAAAATGGAGGGTGTGCACGGATTATACAAATTTAAACAAGGTTTCCAACTCCTCTCCTTTATGGATGCATACTCGGGTTACAATCAAATACCAATGCACCCGGAGGACCAAGAAAAAATGGCCTTCATCACTGAAAGGGCCAATTACTGTTACAACGTCATGCCTTTCGGTCTGAAGAACGCAGGAGCTACATATCAAAGGATGATGAACACGGTGTTCACGGACCAAATCGGCCGTAACGTGGAGGTTTACATAGATGACATGATCGTCAAGACTTTGGAACCACCGCGACACATCAAGGATTTGGAACAGACATTTAGCAAACTCAGAACTTACCGAATCCAACTGAACCCGGCCAAATGTGCCTTCGGTGTCCCAGTTGGAAAATTCTTGGGTTTCATGCTGACTCATCGGGGCATTGAAGCGAACCCCGACAAATGCCGGGTGGTTCTCGATATGGAAGCGCCGAAGAGCAAAAAAGAGGTTCAGCAGTTGACAGGAAGATTAGCCGCTCTTACCAGGTTCCTGCCGAGATCGGCCGAGAAGGCCTTACCTTTGTTCAAACTGCCAAGAAGGAAGCCTCGATCGAATGGAATGCAAAGTGTGATGCAGCTTTCGATGGAATCAAATAGTGTTTGGCGAATCCGCCGCCCCGTCGAAGCCCGAACCCTGGCGAAGCTCTCTATTTATATCTGTCAATTGGCGAGGAAGCCATTAGCGCTGCACTAGTGAGGGAGGCAGACCATAGCCAACTACCGGTGTATTTCATTAGAAAGACCCTGCAGAACGCCGAAGTTCGATACCAGAAGTTGGAAAAATTCACATTCGCCTTACTCATCGCGGCTCGCCGATTGCGACCTTATTTTCAGGCCCATCGCAAGGTGGTTAGAACCAGCCAACCAATACGACAGGTCCTGCACAAACCGGATTTAGCGGGAAGAATGACAAATTGGGCGATAGAATTGTCTGAATATGATATCACCTACGAAGCTCGCCATGCAATTAAGTCGCAGGCTTTAGCCGACTTCATCAGGGAGTTGACGCCGACAAGCTCGGCTACCAACGAGGAAAGGGGCTAGTGGAAAGTATATGTCAACGGATCGTCGAATACCAAAGGCAGCAGAGCCGGGATCATCATCGAAAGCCCAGAAGGCGTTGAGATTGAACACTCACTTCAGTTGAAGTTCCCAACTTCAAATAATCAAGCTGAGTATGAAGCATTAATAGCCGGGCTCCAACAGGCAAAAGAGAATGGTGCCACAAGAGTTAAGGTTTTCACCGACTCGCAGCTTGTGGCGGCTCAGATTGAGGAATCTTATCAAGCAAAAGGCCCGTTGATGGCAAAATACCTTTTTAAGGCCAAGGAGGTAATGGCCGAGTTCGAGGAAGCAATTTTAACCCACATCCCTAGAGGGGAGAATGTCAGAGCCGACATCCTTTCGAAGTTGGCCAGTACCAAGAGCGCAGGATGTCATCGGACTATGGTTCAACAGAACCTCGAGGACCCACTATGCACCATGGCTATTTCGTTTGAAGCAGACTGGAAAAAGCCAATTGAAGATTATTTGGAGCGTGGCATCAAACCCAATGATGCCATGGAAGCCAAAAAATTGGTTCGGGAGGCTGCCAAATACACCATGGTGGAGGATCAGCTCTACCGGAAAGGCCTACACTCTCCTATACTGAGATGCTTGAACCCGAACGAGGCGGGTTATGCTTTATTCGAGATACATCAGGGAGCCAACGGTCAGCACATGGGCGCCAAGGCACTCGCCAGAAAGACCTTACGAGCGGGATACTATTGGCCGACCAAGGAAGCTGACTCAAAGACTCTCATTAAAACATGTGATAGCTGTCAGAAGCACTCTAGAGTAATTTGGTCACCCCCAGCGGAACTCCATTTCATCTCGGCCCCTTGGCCTTTCTACAAATGGGGTATGGACATACTAGGCCCATTCAAGATAGCTCCCGGACAGTTACGATGGCTGATCGTCGCCGTCGACTACTTCACCAAATGGATCGAGGCCGAACCACTTACAACAATTTCTTCGGCCCGCGTACAACGATTCTTTGAGGTCAACATCATCACGCGTTTTGGAGCTCCGACTGAGATAGTCACAGACAACGGAACTCAGTTCACTGGTAGCGGATTCCGAGATCTAGCGTACGAGTTCGGCATACAGCACCATTTTGCTTCCGTGGAGCACCCACAGTCCAACGGACAAGCCGAAGCCGTAAACAAGGTCATTCTAGATGGACTAAAGAAGCGCATGTTGGAAGCAAATACTGGCTGGGTAGATCAACTACCTTGTGTTCTTTGGGGGATCCGAACAATGCCCTGCACATCCACTCAAGAAACTCCGTATAGAATGGCTTATGGATGCGAATCCATGATTCTAGTCGAAAGAGGATTACCCTCATGGCGCAGAAGAAGCATTCTGTCACAAGGGGAAGCGGCCAACAACGAAGCATTGACTGTCGAATTAGACCTTGCAGACGAGGCCCGAGTAACGGCTCGCCACAAAGCAGCTTATCGCGGCTCGCTATAACAAGAAGGTTAGACCCCGGACGTTTCAGCCGGGAAACCTCGTTCTCAGAAGGGCGGACGTCGAAAATAAGAATGCCATAGACGGAAAACTCGCGGCTAATTTGAATGGCCCCTATCGCATTCGGGAAACACTTCAGAAAGGAGCGTATGTATTGGAAACTCTAGACGGAATCCAATCCAGCGAACATGGAATGCGGACAAGCTAAGAACTTATTACAGTTAGCTCCAATCTTCAACAATCATCAATTATTTCATTTCAGTTAGTTTTTGAATTCAATGTTAGCCGGATGGCTTTTCCCTTGTTAGTAATTTGTTTGTCGAATAAAATAAAAATCTCGTTTGAGGGTATTTGTTGGTTTCCAAACGTTGTTGTTCTCAAAAATTAACTTACGAACCCGGCTTGTCAGCCGAGAATTCGGGGGGCTTCTAAAGCCAAGGCTCTCCATTAAACTACTCCGGGATATCAAGCAGAATTGTCATGTCGGCCCTGATCAGGCCAAAATGTCCGGACGTTTTGGGTAAAACCAAACCCAGGCAGGTGACACTTTCCCTTTATCTTAGGATGACCCGGTTAGTTCACCCGGATTCATGTGAGATAGTTTTAACACTATACACTCAATCTTGTACGATTTAAATACCTGATGCGCATTCGCAGACTCTGCACACTCCTTCGTGGCCTTGGCCAGGCCACACGTAATGACATGCAAATACGAATCGTTATATAATGACAAGGTTAGTATAACTTTGGGTTTGCATTTTAAAAAAAAAAGGGGCCGGATTGGCCAATCTGTCCACAACAAAATCCAAAACAAAAACAACAAAGATAATCAGCTTGCAGGGGGTGGGGCATTTGAGGCTTCCTCTCCTCTCTCAATCTCCTCCCCGGAAGCCTCGGCATCTAGACAGGTCTCTGAAACAGTTGGGCGTTCAACAAAGGCTACAAGTTGATCATCCTCAACATAGGACCTGAAGTGATAGCCTCTGGTGTTGAGCTCAACCCCAGGGTTCAAGATCTGGATCTGGGCCAACGAGTTCTTAAAGGCCTCCTCTACTGACTCTTCCAGCAATGCCCGAAGCCGGCATACCTCAGCCGAAGAAACCTCGGACTCGGCCTTGTGCTTGTCCCTCTCAGAGGTCATGGGTTTCAGCTCTTCTTCATCGCAGACCCGAGCAGCCTTCAAGGTCGAGACCATCACATTTGCATCATTCAAGATAGACTGGGTGTGCTGTAACTCAAACTCTAACTTTTCTAGCTTGACCTGGCGCACCTGGACTTCGGAAGAAGCCTTATTCCATTGCTTCAGCGCTTCATCGCGCTCCGTCCGGCTTTCCTCAGTCTCGCAAACGTTGTCTCATAGCCGTGATGGAGGGTGACATAGGCCCGGGTCAAGCCGGCCCCTTTCAGATGGGCGTTGCCAACAGCTTGGAGGTCCCGAAGATCGGCTTCCAGCAACGGAACTGGATCGTTGTAGCGGCGAGGGGGCAACAAAGAAGTACCTAATTCCTCAATGATCCCTCAACTCCACAAATAGGAGCGCGGAATCACCAGGGGAGGAAATGCGGGGGCAGCAGTGACGGATGAAAGACCGGCAGACGGAACGTCCTACGGCTGTTCTGATGCAGGGGGAGAAAATTCGCTGGTATGGATTGTAGGCACTTGAACATCTGGCCCGGTCGCTTTCACTTTTTTGGACTCAGCCATCTTCGAAGATTCGCAGACCTTCGATTTGCCCGGTCTCCACCACCTTTTCTCCCTTGGCAGAACTTCCGGATCCCCGATAGGTATTTTGGTCCTTTCATTTTGAGATCTCGCACAAAACATAAGTATTATGTCAATAACCGTTGAAACAAAGAAATATACATGACTTCATAGTACGGCAGTATCAGACTATAAGCGATGAAAGATTCATACTCGGCCTCATACTCATGTCCTCCTGGCAAGAGGCCTCGGCCTGATATTGGGCCACCGCAGAAGCGACCCCAACAGTACCTTGTGCCTTCACATGGTTTGTTATGCTTTCAATGGCTTTCCTCTCATGCTTCAGTAGAGTGGCGAGCTCCACTTTATAAGCGCTAGGCGAGACGTCGTGGTGATCTTTGCACCAGTATAGGTTAAACTGCCAATCGACGTCTGAAGAATCAGGCCCCTTAAGAAACCAAGGGTTTGCACCAGACTTGGCGACCACTTTAAAGAAGCCGGGCTTAAATCGCTTAAAGGAATATGAAACCGGGGTAAACAGCCGCCTATTGGTAATGCCTCGAATTGAAGTCCACCCTTTGAGCTCGGATGGTTCTTTCCCAGATCGAGAAGTGTGGGGAGTGAAGAAGTAGAAAAACATAGATGTGGTACAAGGCAGACCTAGACTCTTGCAAAACCATTCAAAAGCAATCACATAGCCCCACCCATTGGGATGCAATTGCGTAGGAGCAACACTGAGAAATTGGAGGATTGCTATTTGGAACGCTGTAAACGGAAAGCGAATACCGAGCTTTGTAAGGTAATCAACGTAGAAAAAGAAAAAGGAATTGTTTCTTCCCTCCCTAACAGAGCACACCGGCTCATCTTCTTTCAGGAGGACAAAGCAGTAGCTATCGGTCTCTCTCACGGGGAGGTTTTCTATGTCGGCCATAGTCAACTTCGACCGATAAGATAGAACTTCACGCGTGACCTGTGGAAACTTCTCAACTAAACCATGCGAGGCTAACAAGATTTGCATTGCCTGACTCCGACTCCGCAGCATGAGAAGAAGAAGACGAGGCCATTATACCTACCACAGAAATAAAAGTAAACAAGATCAGAATCGTCCTAGCATACCTGATGTTAAAGATTGAAGGCGTGTTTCCACAGCCAGAGTAAGATTAGAAGCCGAGTCAACAGGATTCAGGGGGCTGGCCGGGAAACTCGGGCTAGTATTATGACGACAGGAGCCCAGAATCACATCAGCCGTGGCAGAATCCCCGATGGAAAGAAGTCGGGTACATTCATACACACAATTATAGCAGAGGTCGAGGTAACCGTCTACCTCAGCCCTAGAACTCGTCCTTTCTGGGTCATCATATTGGTTAATCGGCAGGGCCGAAATAGCAGCCACGTCAGCACACTTTGGGGACCCCCTCGGAGTGGAGGGAAACAAGGACGGAACGTTCGAACTTCCCCCAATGGAGGAACCGCCTCTTCGAAGTCTCGAATGGCTTGTCTGGGCAACTCCAGGCGTTTTCCTTTTGCTTCCACTATAGTTAGCGGCAAGCAGAGCAGCTTGCCTTTCTTGAGGAGAAGGTTTATCACCCCAGAGCCACCAACAGGCTTTTCCCCTCATAGTTTTACGTAATTCTTCAAGTTCTTCGGGGGTCATGTCTTTTATGTCCTTAGACATCGAGGGATATATTCCCAAAGATACGGTAATCAAACCCGAAATCGGGAAAGAGTTTAAAGAAAAGGGGGGGTTTTCTAACGATGAAGGGTAAAGACAAGAAGGAATTCACTCAAAGGCCACCAATCAGAAGAAGCTACTCAGAAATTTAAGCGAACACAGACAAATTCCAGGAAAAATGTAACACATATGCTACAAAAATACAAAGAAGAGTAGAACCAAAGAAATAACGGGGAAAACAATGGTACCTGGTTGAAAGAGAGGGGTTCACTCAAGAAATGGCGAAAGGCAGACTCAGGAACGAATTTCCTCGCAGAGCGTAAAGTGATAATGGAGAAAAAAACTCTTCAACGCATATGGAGTGAACTTAAAAGAGAAAGACTAGGCGGGTATAAATCTTTCGAAAACCCAACCGTCAGGGGCAAAGGCGTCTATTCACCCATAAAGTAAAGATGACGTGACACGTGCATTTAATGCGCACTCAGCAGTCATTAATTTCGCCCAAGGGCCGTAGCGGCCAGAACGCCTCGATTTCGGCTGCACGACAGTCGAGGAGAGCCAGTTGTCAAAACAAAAGCAAATGAGAGGAAGTGGAAGCGACAGATAGGGGCTACTCGGATATATAGAATAGCCGACGTAATACCCCATCTATTTGAGATTCTGGTCTATTCGTTTTGCAAAGAGCGTTTGAAAAAGTCCAGACCTACGTTGGTATACCCCGGATATCACAGCCAAGTTTTCACAAGGAATCATTCATCCCGGGCAACCTGTTCATAGGCATCCAATCTAGATGCAAGAATAGCCCGGATCCGAACAACTTACCGAGTGAGCATGGCCCAGCAGAGCCTGTAAGATGTCACGCCTCCTAAGGTTACTTTAGGGGTACAACCCGGTTACACTCCCAGAAATTTGGGTCATAGCCGGGTTATATAGATGTAAGTAATTCGGATTGACGGTTACACTTAAGGTATGTGGCTGAAGAAGGGGCACGTTGCCAACCCAGATAAAATACATATCTATACTTAGATAGAGAAAAAGAAAAGTCAACATTGATACTAGTAGGTGTCATACTTGAACACCAGAGGAATAAACGAAAAGCAGAAGCAAGCTTTTTATTCATAATCGGGTTACACAGATCTCTTACAAGGAAATAAACTAAGCTATTCGCATCCAGAGGCGATTACAAGATCAAAATACTCGAAATGAGTGGCTACAGGTAAAAAATAGAACAACAGGCGACGAACAACCAGATCCTCTGTATGACGGCTGAGTAGTTGGAGCTGGAGATCGAACGCCTATCCAACAAAGACATCATACTGATAAAGATCTTTATTGATATGCTGGAGTCCTTAGAGAAGTTTAGACAGGTCCAGGAAGACCGGCCTAACCTACCCAAGGCCTCCCGCCGCTGGCACAGATGTTTCGATGCAAATCTGATTCCCCCAGGATCCCATACGAAGTCGAACCAGATAGGTGAAGACTGGTAAATACTTCTGAGATCCCTGGCATCCACCAAGCGACGTTAATGAAGACTGGAAAATACGTCTAAAGGGGTAGCCACGCTGAGGCGCCCGAAGAAGCCATTCTGATATCCGAAGGCGCACCTTTCTTCCCCATTTGGCTGGAAAAGTTGAAGATACGCAACGCCTTGTGGGATTTGGAACTTTTACCAGAGAGCTCATCGCTGTTAGGGACAAATTCACTCAAGAAGAACAAATGGGAGTACTGATTAAAAGTAGGAAGGAAGGCAAGGCGACGAGTAAATTTATAGGCCAGGCAAACCGCAAGGTCCACGTGGCAGTAACTGACAATTCAAATGCAAAACGGTGTTTTTCTTTTCGAGAAAGGATTAATGACGGTTAAAGCAGAGGTATCTATGACGCGCAGAGACCAAAGGGGGCTGACGGTTCCCGATAAAGTAAAGATATTACCACAGTACGTCAAGTAAGTAAGCCAAAGAGACATCAAGTTACAGAGTGCCGCGTGGCTCCTCATCATCAAAGAAGAACACCAACAGTCGCGAGTAATCAAAGATGATGGCAGTCACAGCGGCTCCTTGCAGGGCATCAAACCCGCCTGTTTAGCAAGCGATCTCGCCAAGATAATCTTTCACAAATTGATTGCTTCCAAGGCTTGGCCCGGATCCTACATGACGCAAGGTCGCTGTCATCAGTTCTTACACGAACCCAGTCTTTTCCTTCTCAGGACAATACGGACTTGGGGGGATTTCAATACTTCAGAGCAGACGAAGACCACAGAATTTCAAAGCAAGTTTAACCCGGACTACCCGTCTGGGGGCAATTCAATCACGAGACAAGTAACTCCGGGTTTCTTTGAAACTCAGACACGCTTCATCAAAATCAAGTGAGTGACAGACACTCCGATACGATTTAAGGAATCAACAACAAATTCAGCCCGGCAACCCAGAAAGCTGGACTACCCGGCTGGGGGGCAATTATACTACTCGATTGTCAATAACTGGGTTTAGTGCAAAGTCGAGCAGACACTCGAAACCGACGCCCAAGGGATTTTAGGTCAACTCGGACAGGCAGTGAAGCAAACCATCTCGGCAGCTCAGAAACCTGAACTACCAAGCTGGGGGGCAACTGTTACGGACCTAGTCAAGGCCCACTAACTAACCAACTAGCACAGGGGGCAATCCACGTGTGGATAGCAACCTCCTAACAGAAGGACCTAGTCTTCAGGGGAGTTAGCAAGATCGTCGAGCACGCACAACTGGATCTGGGGGCACGCACAACGTGGGAGCCGAGATCCAACCAACAAGGTATACTCTCTATATATACGTAGAAGAGATACTCGCCAAGGTACACACTTCTAGTCCCAGACTATTTACATACAGTTACACTGTGCACACACCGCACCCCTTAGGCGAAACGCCTGGTTGTGTACAGTGATCCATACTTCCCTGGTACGCTTGCCCTATAGGCATACGAGAGGAGTACATCGATCCAATATCAAACCCCCGGCCACTCATAAGGCCGGACATCTGAGTTCTACACCAGAACAGTCTCTAATTTTGGTAATTTAATAAATTATAAGCTTGGAAGAATTGTAAAATAATAATTATAAAGTATTTGTAGATCATAACTAACTCCATAATTATTGATATTTTACATGGGAGATAAAATAGCTATGTTAGTTCTGATTTTGAGAGGAAGTAATTAGTTCTAAATAAGAAAATTATCAACAAATAATAAGTGATTGATTAAATAATTATTGGTTAATTATTTAAGATTGAACAATGAAATAATTGTGGTAAATTGTGTAGAACTCTATAATTAATGGTTTATGGCTAGAAAATTAGCATAAATATATTTGCTAATTAATTGGAAAAAATGAAGGAAAATTGGTGAGATTAAGTAATTTTGAGCCTAAATACAAGGATGGACCAATAAGAAAAATGTTGTAAAAAATTATGTAAAAATAATTATTAAATTATATAATAATTAATTAATTAATAAAATAAAAATATATATATAATTTATGTGTGTGTGTGTACCGACATCTAGTAGGTAAAAGGAAAAAAGAATTGTGATTAATAAATGTTGAGTGTTAGATTAAAACACTTGATTAAATATTAATTAAAGTAAAAAGTAAAAAAGTAAATAAACACCGATAGAAATCGGATCCTATCTAGAAAACCATGAGCAAGATTTTTAAAGTCAAAATATAATATAAATGAGTGGATTTTTATCTCGGACTGGGCTGTTTCAGAATTCATTTCCGAGATCGGTAGGATACTTTAGTAATAAGACAAAATAGGGTAATCTGTGGAAAAATGCAGATAGTCACAGATTTAGAATTTGAAGGAAATAAATTATAACTCAACATTTGGGGATGAGATTATAATTATCTGGACATATTTGGAATCAGTGAATTTTTGTCCAGAAGTTTATGATTCCGGAATTTATTTCCGTAACCGAGCACGTTTTTCGAGAAACTTGGGCAGGACCGTTGAAACCCTGAATAGGACCAAAAATTAAGTTAACCTAGATACTTTTGATAAGAAAGAGAAGATCTTCAAAGTTGTGAATTTGGAATTTTGAGATTTTCCGAAATTACGCGAATCGGACACCGATCGGGGAAATTCTGTCGGATCAAGTGCATAAAGCAACTTGTGACATCATCCAAGATGACATCACAAGCTGCCACCTAGGACCATTATGTCGACCAAGGGGGATGGAGGGCCAAGATTGAGCCATTTCATCCAAGTGCGATCCGACGGTACAGAATCAAGCAGATGAAGTTTGAATTAACTACCGAAATGCCATCCCAAAATCCTATAAATACCCCCTTGCTCATTTGTATTCTTCACACCAAATTCCCTTGTGAAATTCGAATTTAGAGAGAGGTTTTAGAGAAAGAAGCTCTGGGGGAAAAAGCAGCGAAGCTCTGGGATATCCCTGAATACGTTTTGACCTACTGTCGAACCGTTGTCTGACGTGCTGGTTTCCATTTTCCGTCAGAAGTACGGTTTTCCGTAAAACGTGCTAGAATAACATCAACGAAGGTAAGTCCGGGTACTGTAACACTAATCTGATGTTTATGGTATGCATGTATGTGCTAGGTGTAGTGTATGTGGTAGCTTATGGCTCTGTAGTATGTCTATGTGCTGTTTATATGTTTACGTTTGCTATGGGCGATATATCTGCATGCTTTTGGGCGATATATGCATACATGCTTTTGGGCGATATATGTATGCATGCTTTTGGGCGATGAGTGCACATATACTGTTGTTGATATGATTTTTTGTAGTCCATATGTTGTGTATGTAAATATGAGGTTAACCGTTACCTGAGATCCGGTGCGGATCTCAGCCCTTAACATAGCATCAGGTTCCGGGGGACCGAGGACCGAGGAGAGAGACAAGCAGCCCGCGTAGGAGTTCCGGCTGAAGACTTCCTTTCGTTGTTCCGGCGGAAGCTTTCCTTTTGTTGTTCCGGCGGAAGCCTTCCTTTTGCTATTGTATATCACTTTTGAAATACTCGGTTACTGTACCGCTGTTGTAACCAGTCAGACTTACGGCGTTTTATATATACATACCAGTTACTCAATTGCTCTGTTGCTCTACTCTGATGATTTTGAAATGATGTTTGACGAAAAAAAAATTATACTGCTTGTGAAAAGGGGATGTTACAATTTGCCAACCAACTATTACCCGAGGAGCGTCTGGCACAAATAACAATTGACCATATGTTGTGTATGTAAATATGAGGTTAACCGTTACCTGAGATCCGGTGCGGATCTCAGCCCTTAACATAGCGTCAGGTTCCGGGGGACCGAGGACCGAGGAGAGAGACAAGCAGCCCGCGTAGGAGTTCCGGCTGAAGACTTCCTTTCGTTGTTCCGGCGGAAGCTTTCCTTTTGTTGTTCCGGCGGAAGCCTTCCTTTTGCTATTGTATATCACTTTTGAAATACTCGGTTACTGTACCGCTGTTGTAACCAGCCAGACTTACGGCGTTTTATATATACATACCAGTTACTCAATTGCTCCGTTGCTCTACTCTGATGATTTTGAAATGATGTTTGACGAAAAAAAATTATACTGCTTGTGAAAAGGGGATGTTACAATTTGCCAACCATTACCCGAAGAGCGTCTGGCACAAATAACAAATGAGGGGACCAAAATTGCCAATCAACAATTAAAAAGTGAAAAAAAAACGCAATTGGGTGCAGATTCGCCAACAAGCTATTACCTCGTCACTATCTTGATGTCTCCGTTTTCCATTGACTGTCACAGTGTCGATGACGTCGGCGTCTCCAAAGCTTCTATTGTTGCTGGGTGTTCCACTCACCCTCTTGAACTCATCCAGCAATCCACAGCTTTCGACCGGCACACACCTTGCACCCTGGTCCCATCCCTCTGATGCGACAAGCAGCAACTGCCGCTGCCACAATGCCTGCTCCAATGGGTCCCATCTCTGTTGGTTTTTACCTTATCCATCAAGAATGCTTAACCGCTCTTTTCTCCACCGTTTCCGCCACCGTCCTACGCCAGTACCTTATATTTTAACTTAATTGTGGTAGTTGTTTTTTTTAATAGTTATTTGGTGGTTTTTTCACTTTTTAATTGTTGATTGGCAATTTTGGTCTTGTCAATTGTTATTTGTGTCAGACGCTCTTCGGGTAATAGTTGGTTGACAAATCTACACCTTAACCCTATTTTAACCATTAGCCCATTGCCATTAGGTGGCCATTATCTTTTTAATAGAAAATGTCACGTCAAATTATATGATGACACGTGTTTTCCTACATGGCATCTTATATAAATTATTAATCTTATAAACCCCTTAACTTTGAACAATTGGAAAGAATCCTCTAAACTTTGAATAGTTGCAGAGAACCCTCTGAACTTTGATTAATCACAAATAATCTCTATAACATTTCAAAATTTAAATTAAATTCCCTGAAAATTTTGATTTATAATATTAAACCGTATGTGGTTACTTTCCATCATTTTAATAAATTTATTAAAATTTTAATTATCATTTGTCCATTAAAATAGTCCTTTTGTATGGTAAAGTCTAGATGACTAATATTTAGAAAAATATGAAATAACGTTGAACCTCTAATTCAAGAAAAATTATGCAATACTAATAAAAATTAATAAGGGCGAGAGCTATCCTCTAACAAAAGAGTAATATTTAAACTATCAATGTTCAGTCATCCCAAGAATATATTTAATATAAACAATGATAATTTTATACTATCAATGCTCAATTAACCCAATAAAATAAGTGAATGTTATACAAATGATGACATTTCTAATTTTATATTTTTTAAATATCAGTCTTCTTGTTTTTTCCATACAAGAAAACTATTTTAATTAAAAAATGATAGTAAAAAACTTAATAAATTTATTAAAATCATTAAAAAAACAAAAGAAAACAACATGAGCGGGTTACTTATTATAAATCAAAATTTTAAGGGAGTTAAATTTAAATTTTGAAGTGTCAAGGGGGTTATTTGTAATTGATCAAAATTCAAGGGGTTATTTGCAATTGTTCAAAGTTCATGGGGCTTTATGAAATTTGTAATTTAGATAGGATGTCATGTAAGATGACACATGTAATATCATAATCGGACTGACATTTTTCGTTAAAAAGATAACGGTTACTTAACGACAGGGTTTAATAGTTAAAAAAATGAAAGGTCAAAAGGATTACATTTAAACTTTGAAATAAAATGAGTTATATATAACTGACTCAAAGTTCAAAAGGTTTGGTATAATTTAGCCATATTTTTATGAAAATAACAGCCTCAAAGTTTAAATTATGTGTAACTAATTTCTCTAAAAACTTTTCTTGGTACTCTCAAGTCTCAACCCTAGTCCATAATAAATTTCTTTAAGTTGAACAAATGTTTAAGCCAATATCCTACCATCATGAGTCGCTTCATCGCGCTATGATTTTAATTTTTCATACCAACGAAAAAAATATCTTATCAGAACCTATGGTAAAAAATTAAATCAAAAAATATATTATATATTTATATTAGGGTTAAGGTGCAATTTTACACATGAAGTTTACCCCCGGGAGCGCCCAACACCACGAAGTTTTTTCAGGAGCAAAAGTACACACGACGTTACGTTTTGGGAGCAAAAATACCACGGGCCGTTAGTTGACCGTTAGTTGACCGTTAACTTGGATGTTAGTCAACTAACGGCCCGTGGTATTTTTGCTCCCAAAACGTAACGTCGTGTACTTTTACTCCTGAAAAAACTTCGTGGTGCTGGGCGCTCCCGGGGGTAAACTTCATGTGTAAAATTGCACCTTAACCCTTTATATTATAGGATTAATATTAGAGAGAATTAGAATAAAGGACCAAAAGAAAATAATATTTATTAAGAAGGACCTTAAAAAGTGTATTTATTTAAAAGGACCAAATACCTAAATTAAAAAATAAAAATATCGAAATGCCCTTATCATCATCCCCTTCCACATCTTTCGATTTCTTTCTCTCTCATGTTCACTAACTCTCACAACACGACCCAACCATTTTTATTGTCAAAGATCTTGACATTGAAATGTAGAATCATATCAAAATAACCAACCAAATTCTAACAACAATGTTGAACTGAAAAACCAAGCAATATTCAACAAATTCTTAGGAGTGTTTGTATTGTGTGAGGCTGGCGAGGGAGATCGGAAATTGCAGAAGAGAGATGAAATCACTATTGTCAAAAAGTTGCTTTCATGGCCAAAGTCGAACCATCGCCCCCCTTCGAATTGAGTCACTGGTAAACTCGTTGTCGTTATAAATTCGATTAAATTCACAAGTTTATATACCGAGTTTACCGTTTTTATGTTTCTAGCTTACAAAACTCTGTATACTCATCCTTAAACTTGTGTTAATTTCTTCGATTTGATCATGTTCAGCGGATTCAAATGCAAATTTTATAAAAATTTCTTTGTTAAATATAATAAATTATGAATGTTGATGGATTTAATTTCAATTATTTGGATTTAAAAATATTTAAATCAAATAGTTCTTATTTTTATATTTTAATTATTTAATTATCCACTGATAATATCTATTTAATGGTAAGAGTATACTTTTACGAGTTTATGATACGAGTTTAGCTCACCGTTATAAGTTTGTTTAAACTCGCAAGTTTGACAACCTTGACAGTAACCGTATATTATATATTACATATATTCAAATGAGTTTCTCAAATGAAGTGATATAATCTAAATGTTGATTATCAAAATAGCATAACTAAATAGGCATTAATGCTGTATAAAATTATACTTATTCCACTTTTAAATAGTTTCAAGCGGCTTTTTTATCAATATGCCGCATTTAGTAGAAAAATTTACCTAAATATACATTATAAAAAGTATTTGTCAATATACTACATTTAAAATGGTTCACTAAATGAATGAGTTGGTATTTGTATGCAAATCGTTCACATTAAGAACAATTTTCATTGTGTGTCAGAGCAATCATATACTTTTTTAATAAAAAAGTAAAATCGTTATGTGGAAGGAGTGGCATGGTGCAGGAGAGAGGGAAGAGAAAAGTCTTGAGGTGGATTTTTCTAAAGAATGAAATTTCAAGTTTAATTTATTTTTATTTCAAAAAATTTCATGTTTATTTACTTTTAAATTTGATTTAAATTTCTATAATTGATTTGTTGAGCTTAATTTTTATTTCTTAGTTAAATCATGTTAATTAATTCTATGGTTTATCTTAATAATTTAATACTAGCTAACTCCAATCCTAAATATAAAAGTTCATGGTGGATTGATGTATTATATTCAAGATTAAAATAAACATCTTATTTAGGTCATATACTTAGGATTGAAGGTGATATTAAATGATTAAGATGACCCATAGGATTAAAATGCTTTAATTAACAAAATATAATAAAAATTTAAACTGAAAATCAATTATAAAATTTTAAATCAAATTAAAAAGTAAATAAACATGTAAAGTTTGAAAAATTTTAAAAATGACTTAAAATTTCATTCTTTAGAAAAATCTGCCTCTAAGATGAAAACATCCAAAAGGAAAAAAGAAAAAAGGGAAAGTCTCCCTCGGGGCCTAAATAACTAAAAATTGTCAAAAAAGACCCAAAAATGCTACATGTCAAAAAAGGCTTAGGGCTTTTTTTGGTATTATTTCATAAACATTAACAGCTAAATCAGTATATGTTAACAACAATATCCTAACAACTAAATTAGTACATGTTAACAATTAGGGATGGGTTATTCTGCCTACTCCTATTTTACCTACCTCTGTCTACCCCTCTCAAAACCGTTAGATTATCAGATGATCCAATGGCAGAGATTTCAGGGATAAAATAAACTTTTTACCCCTTTCCCCTCTCTCTCAGCATCTTTCTCTCTCTCGTTGCATTCATACTGCTCACCATCGATCTTTGTCGTCGGCATTCATACTGCTCACCATCGTAGTCGAACCTGTTTCTCGTTGCTGGACACTTCTAACAGTAATTTTGCTCCCATTTTGCGTGGGCACCGTCGATTCCGAGATCTTGATGGATTTTGTTTTTTTGATTTGCAGAGGACTTTTCGGGATGATGTCTGGAGAAACAATACCAGAAAAGGCGTTAGGGCATTTTCTGACATTTGACTTTTTTTTGGGCCTTTTTTGATAATATTTTGATAAATTGGGCCTTGAGGGGGATTTTCCCAAAAAAAAAAGGAAAAGGTATGTGAGAGTTGTGAGAGAGGGAGGAGAGATAGAAGTAGAGAGATAAGATTAGTTCCAAAAAAACAAAAAGTGAGAAAAGATGGGAATATAAAAGGGAAAATCACGGTTTCAAAGAACATAAACAATAACAAAAAAGTGTCACAACAAATTCTCCTTGACTTTTTTGTGATTCGTTGTGAAATTCCTCTCACAAAAAAACCTTAGTGTCAAAATGGTTTTTTATGTTGTCAAAATGACTCTTTATGTTATCAAAATGTCCCTATGAAAATCTCGTTGTGAAAATGGCTTCGAATGTTGTCATAATGACTTTTTTTTTTTTAAAAAAAATTCTCCTAGTTTTTCATACGTGTAGAATTTTAGACACTCGGAGAATTTTCGATAACATGAAAAACTATTTTGACAACATTAAAAGCTGTTTTGACAAAATGAAAAACTATTTTGACAACGAGACTTTTTGTGAGAAAAATTTCACAACTAATAACAAAAAAGTCACCCCTCGTCCTTTGGTTCAACTGGCAAGGGGGTCGGACTTCCTCACCTCAAGGGAGGGGGTTCGATCCCTGCGTTGGTCAAGGCGCTGGGGGAGGCATCCTAGGGGTCTAGGAAGCAGTGGAAACGCTGGTAGAGGTAGAGGCATGTGTACTCTCTGTCCAGTATGCCCTACGGACTGGGCTCTAAGCGCCCTCCTACCCTTGGATTGTGGGTGAGCTCAACCCCTTTCCTAAAATTTTTTTTTAGCAAAAGAAAAAAATAGTAACAAAAAAGTCCCTAAAAACTTTTTTATAAGAGGAATTTACTATAAGATTTTTTTTGTGATTCTTTCTGTTGCTTGGAACCTCATTGTGATTCTCCCAATATAAAATACATTCTTCTATTTTGTTCTCTCTCTCCTCCCACCTTTTCTCTCTCCCCTCTCTAGTGCATATTCTCTCCCTTTCACATCGAATAAGGATAATAACTAATAAGTGAACAATTTTATTTTTTTATTAAAAATTTTCTCTGACAAAGTGAAAATCATTCTTGGCGTGAAAAATTACATATTTTAACTTATTCTCCTGGGAAATTTTTTTAATGTAGCATATTTGAGAATACTTTTTAAAGTAGGTTTAAGTAGCAAATCTATCCTAAAAGTACACGTTTAGGAGCAACTTTTTCCTGAAAGTTTTTTTTTTTTTTTGACTCAATGTAGCCCCGGAAGTCTAAAAAGTAGCAATCTTGCAATTTTCTGTTAAAAAACTAACATTAACCGTTAAAAAAATGACATTGACTGTTAACTTTTTAACGAAAAATGACAATATTGCTACGTTTTAAAACTTTCAGACTATATTGAGCAAAAATAAATAAATAAATAAAGACAAAATTACTCCTAGGTGTGTACTTCCAAAGCATTCAGGTAGATTTTTTAATTGCATACAGCATATTAATAAAAAAAAGCCGGTGCATGGAAGGCGTGAAAGAGAGGTGACATATTGGTCAAATGTGTCACTCTGTTATTTGAACCCAAAAGACTAACTTGCTAATGTTATTTGTCAGTTCGATCATAATTTGTCTTCACGTTATTTACATATTAGCAAAAAATATAGTAGAGACGCATAATAAGGAAACTAACTTGCATTTATGGATACATAAAGACAATGCATATATAAATTAAAATTGCATACAGTACAGATTAATCTCAACTCCAAGTAATTCAGAGATACAATAATTAAGTCACAGAGAGAGAAAAGTGCACACAGTATATATGGATGCACATTGATGCTTATGCAAAAAGCATCATGATTTTGGAGATTATCAAGCAAGTGGGATTGGAGATGGAGGAATTGGAATATCCTTCAACCCTTCCAGCATCAATATCACATTCTTCATGGAAGGACGTAGAGACAAGTCCTCTTGGACACACCATAACGCCACCTTCACCATTCTCTCTAGTGTCCTCCATTCTACATCTTCATCTAATTCTACCAATTTGTTCAATTCCCCTTTCACAAAGCAATTATAAACCCAACTTGAAAGCATTATTTCCTCTTCTGTAGCCACATTTACATCTATATTTCTTCTGCAGCATATTATCTCTAGCAACACCACGCCGTAGCTGTAGATGTCAACTTTTATGGATGTTGATGCATCTGTCTGACGTTCTGGCGCCACATAGCCACTTGCTAATTCGTTGCTAGATCTAATTCTTGAATATTCTTGAATTGATAGTCTTGCAAATCCAAAATCTGATATTTTTGCTGTCCACATTTCATCCAACAGAATGTTATGAGGCTTGATATTGCAGTGGACTATACAGACCTTACATTCTTCATGTAGATATAAGATTCCCCTAGCTACATCCAATGCAATTTTGACTCTTTGTTTCCACGATAGATGCATCTCAGCCTTGAACAGAAAATCTGCTAGAGACCCATTGCTCATATATTCATAAACAAGAAGCTTTCTTGACCCATCAATGCAATAACCAATGAGCTGAACCAGATTTCTGTGATAAGTTCGAGCGATTGTAGTGATTTCAGCTTGAAATTCTCTTTCTCCTTCGTCAACAACAACATCGTCTAGCTTCTTCACAGCTATCCTTCTATTGTTTCCTTGAATTTTCCCCTTGTAGACCACTCCAAAAGATCCTCTGCCAATATCTTCTGTGAAGTTTCCTGTTGCATTCACCAATTCATTAAAAGAAAATGTTCGTAGACTACAATCCTCAGTGAATCCTAGATTCGCACTTGCAGATAGCTTTATGTAGGAATGGACTTGACGCTTGTAGATGAAGAAAATAGACATTGAAAAGAGTAATCCAACAAATGAAATTGAACCTAGAGTGATCACCAGAGTCAAAATCAGATTTTTCTTGTCATCAACAAGAACCTCCGGCTTCTTTGGTTTTGAAGGAATGATATTTCTTGAAGGCAATTTGAAGAAGGCTGTGGTTGATACATTTTGCTCAATTCTGCCATATCTAAGCGGAAGCCTATACTTCTTGCACCTTCCATCTTCATATAACGCTGCCCCACAATCGCAGTCTTCCTGGCAAGACTTCCCACAAGCATCCAGTTCCATTTCCAATGGTATGACCAAATAAGGAAGAAGGCTCCAATATTGAACATGTTGTAAGTGAACAACATCGTACAACATCTTTGGATCTTCACTAGTTTTACAGTCATCTTGGCTCCTTTGATAGCAATCAAAGAACGTGATGTTTTGATACCGATTTATGGGCACGAATCCAGGATAACACTCACAAACAGCTTCACCACTATTCATGGAACAATAACTGTTGGAACCACAAAATCCCTTGACTTCACATTGATTAGAATTAGACTGCCACACAGGCTGAACATTGACAAATCTAGTAGAATTCTTCTCAAATGTGTGAACATACAATCTAAAGTTACCGTCCAAATCCAAGGTTGCACGATAGATTAAGCTCGTGTTCCTTCGAAGATGGTTGCTACTGTTGGCCAGAACCTTAGTGGGTTCCCCATCATCATCAAGTAGGCAAAGAAAGCCTGTAAGATTAAGATTAAGCATTGAGATGGCTCCCTCAAACCAGTAAATACCTTCTCCTCTTTGATCGTTCACAGGGAAGGAAGCGAGATTTCTATCAGTATGCATTCTGAGAATAAAATGTCCATTTGCAGAGATCAATTGTCCTGGAGATGATAAATTCTGACCTGCTAGTAAGGTGTCCGAGGGGTGATCAAAGCTTTGCCAGATGACACTATGGTTTTTGCTATAAAGCACGAAATTCCCAGAATCAAGGATAGATGCTGAATCTGCAGGTTCAGACACATTAGCAATGACTACTTCTATCTGTTTTGGCTCGTTTCTAAGCACAAGTTGACCGTCTTTGGTTAATTCCATTACTGAATCAGAGGAAGCAGATAGATTGTTCAAGTTAGGTGTCCAAACGATTGTTCCTTCACGTTCACCCTTTAGCCGAATTGCAACAGCAAAGCCATCATCTTGTGGATAAAAGCCGAAGGAAAAAAGACCCGATGGTGAAATCCATGAAGTAGAATTCGTTTTTGGGGAGAGAGAAGAACCCAAATTTATGATGTTAGAATCATTTTTTTGAGCTCTAACTTCGTTTGCAGATAGAACTGCAAATAGTAAGAACAGAGTTATGGTGGCCATGGATATGTCTGGTGAGAAAAGAGACGAGGGAGGGAAAAATGATGAACAGAACTCCTAAGAAATGAAGGAATTTATTTCTTTCTTATTTTTTTTTTAAAGGAAAGACACCAACGTAAACAATGGGAACAAGTGAAGACTTTGACTTTGACTTGCTTCGTGCATTTGGAGTCTACGTAAATTTTTTTGAACAGAATCTTAAGTTTTAAAGTCTTGTCAACAAAATATATAATAACAGTATAAGAAAACTGCCAATAATATCAATATTTTTAAGAATTACTTCAGTTTCAATATATATATATTTTTTATAAAAAAAAAAAAACACACATACACTTTACTGGAGGTTCTTCAAGCAGAATAATCACCCCAAAAGAAAACAGAATCGCATCAATAGTGAGATAATCAATCCAAGATGGGACAAAGTTCAGATTATGAAGGTTCATCAGTTAATGGACGGAGAAAAAGCTTTTCCTCTTCCCTAATTTTATTTCCACGATTTTGCGCGCGCAAGCAGAATGAGATGAAATTGACTGCATTTGGCAAAAGGGTGTGCTGTGGCAAGTGGGCAATTTTTTGCCATAGATGAGATGGAGAGAGAAGCTACCGGAAGAGAATGAAAATAGGATAGTAAAAAAGAGGAGGAGTCCCGTGCCATATTTCCATGACCACATTAAGTGTCACTAATATATTAAAGAACGCACATACGTAGACCAAATTGTTCATGTCTTGTCCCTTAATTTTTTTTCCCTCATATGAACTTCTTTTTTAGCTTTGGCCCAAAAATTATGAACTTTTCTAATAACCTACCAGAGTCTTAAGAATTAAAATATGCGGATTTTTCATTTGATAACTCTTGAAAAACTAATTGTATTACTGTTACATATGTGATTTTCCCAAAATGTTATAGTTTCATAATCTTAATGAATATTCAGAAAAATAATAGGGAAAATGATAAAAAGAACTTTGAAATTGCAAAATCTTAAATCAAGTATTTTTTGGACTGCTAAATTGCACTTGATGGATGAGTTTTGGACTGCTAAAATATCATACTTTGGCTTAGCAAAACTTCTGATGCCAGATCAAATAAGGACCTTCACTCAAGTTAGAGGGAAGAGAGGTTATTTGGCTCCAGAATGGAACATGAACACTCCAATAACGTCAGTGGAAACGAATGTTTATAGTTACGGAATAATGCTTCTGGAGACTGCATGTTGCAGAAAAAACTTAGTGGTTAACATTTCAAATCCAGAGTAAATTGTTCTATGTAATTGGGTGTACAAGTGTTTTGTTCTGCGAGAGCTAAATAAGCTTGTTCTTGTGGAAGAAGTGGACCTGACGTTGCTAGAGAATATGGTGAAAGTGGAGATCAGATATGGTGTATTTAAGATGAACCTTTTCTTCGGCCATCAATGAAGAGTGTGGTGTTGATGCTTGAAGGAGTTTCGGGGGTGGTTATTCCTCCTTGTCCTTCTTCTGATTCTCTGTGACATTTCTCTCTGTGGAAAGAATTAAAAATAAATTAAAAAAGAGTGAATTTCGTTTTGTTTTAATTCCTTTCTCTTTTTGGCCAACGATTTGCTTTGTTATATTATTGTGTCTGTATAATATGACTTTCTTAGCTTTGGTCTGCTTGTAGCTGTAAATAAAAGATTGAGGCACTTTATTTTAATTTCCTTTGAAAGCAATTTTGTTCAAGAAACATATCTTTTTTAGTGAGGATTCAAACATTTGTTCACGTGTTGTGAGAGCGCATTCTACTAGATCCAACCCAAAAATGTTTAAAAATTTAGTGATGGCTGAAATAACACACAAAAGTTCAATTCTAAATAAAGCAAACTAATTTGGTGGTTTTTATAATTTCCCCAGCTTTAAAATAAGCCTTTCAGTTCCCCCTATTATAGACCTTTTATACCATTAAATGCCATAGCTGCACGCATGCACCTATTGTGACGACAAATGAGTGTAGAAAGTGTTTTTATTCCTATTTTTAGTTTTAATGATTAAAAATTATTTTTTTAGTATTTTTTAAAAAATAAATACATAAGTTGGATAAAGAAATATTTCAAGGATGTATATAAGAAAACTTAATAAAATTAAAATTAAATATAATAAGAGATAAATTAGTCAATATAATTATTTTTAATTTAATAAATTTTTGTTCTTTTAGACAGTATTTTTAAAATTATTTATTTAAATTGGATTCGCTTAATTATTCAAAGTTCTTTAAATTGGGGAAAATACTGGAGGAGAATCAGATCAGTATAAGAGAAAGTTCATAATTTTTATTTTTCCAATATAATTATAAATAAAAATTAAAGAATTTAAAATATTTAATGAATTTATTTTAACAGTGATGAAAATTAAATTAAAGTATAAGTTTTGAAATTAAATGAGAGGCTTATTCAGTTTAAACAAAATGAAAGGCACTCACTGTGGGTGAAAAAAGAAGGGTCTAATTTATTCAACCCTTGTGTAAATTAATCTAGGGATGTACATCAACTCTGCTTTATTATTGAATCCCAAACTGTTAACAAATGTGATTGGAGAAATGATATGAAAAAAGAAGATGAAGAATCTTATCGTATTAACCACAAAAGAGCAACATGCTCTTACAATGAGTAGCCCTCATGGTTATCTCTAAAATCTCCTAAACCTATTAGGATCTTGGAATGAGACCAAGTTAACTCCTTTTTGGAGAGAGATCAAGTTAACTCCCTCTCTTTCGGTGAGGACTTCATATCCCACACACTAACACATTAGCTAAGACCCATTATATAGACTAGGGTCCTAACTAACTAATCAATTAATGATCACCTTATAATTCTAACACGCCCTTCAAGTTGAAAACTATTTATCTCAAATGTGTTCAAATTGAACAATATAAAAATAAGGGGTAAGGTGAATAAATTGAATAGTTTTCAATCAACAAAAATAATACAGAGATTTCTTTATAACATTTTTCTCCACATCAACTTGTAGATTCTCTCTAACGTGCTTCAATATGTGGGTCTATGAAATAGCTTTTGGCTGCAATCACTGGCTTGCTTAGAAGAATGTCACCAAATCCGTCCAGTCCCCTGAGAATCAAATGAGACTGTATTGTGTATTTAAACCTCTTTGACTCGTATTGTTTAGAAGAATGATTCTTATTGCCTCTTTGAACTGCTTTATTAGGATGAGCTTCAACTTGTTCTTATATTCCACAAGGCAACAGTGAGATCAAGGCATCAAGCTCTCGGTATATAGCCTTCACTTTGGCAACATTGGAAGCTTCATGATAAATGCGTCCATTGCAGCAATACCTTGGCGACACTTTCAAACTTTCCATGGTCCAGCTATCAAATCTTTCTTCTTGTTGATATTCCTTGAGTGGTCCACAATGCAAATAGAAAAGTGAGTCAACAACTTGAACAAAGGATAGTTATGTAGACATCTTCTATGTTCTGGGTTTAATAAATCAACAGCATTCTCTTGATGATCAACCTCATACAGTGATATAGCAATAGATTTTTCCATTTTGTTTAGCCAGTGAAAGAAACTTAGAGACAACAAGCAAAGACAAACTAGGTATCTTAGCAGAACCCTGAATTAATAAGATGAATCTTTCCACTGCCTCTTGCTCCATACGCAATAATAGAGCTGTTGTGGCCTTCAAAAAACTGCAGACATAAAAGGCTTCACATCAACCAATAATAGTCAAGTTGTCCACTTATGGGTACCAATTTCCTCAAAACCTGGGGAAAAACATAGTTAATCCCAAACTTCCTCAATTCCGTTTGCCCGCAAATTGCAGTGGTCACCTCTATCTGTTTCAAGTAGTTGTTACAGTGCGAGAATGTCATTTAAATGTAATGACTAATTGTAAATGAACACCTTCTTGACGCCTCTTATTGATTTCAGACTAATGCAAGCACTCACTAACGCATCGTATGTACTGCTACCCACATCTACTAACTCACTATCTTCATCTATCACAAGTATTGCATCCCTGACTTCATCTTCCAGATATTCATCCTCATTGTCTGCGGCAGGTTCATCTTTAGGAAGAAGATGAGAGGCATCATACCACTATAAAGAAAAACTCCTCATTTTAAGTCTGTTAGAATATGTTATGTTATTTGTATAGTTTGGGCTTGTAAGTTTAGCCCTGGCCCATTTAGTGTTTTATGTACTTTCCATTTCCTATAAATAAGAGAAAGACCAGTCAATTCAACTTGGCCGGGTAACTTGTTCACTTTGTTTCGGTGCAATATGAATCAATTTTCATGGTATCATGACCAAGGTTCCTTTTTTTTCCACACAAACTTTTAGTGGACAAGAAGAGGGCTTCATGGAAGAATAAGTTTCTTTGTCTTGCAAGCCCATATTCAAGAACCCATAAAACAAAATAAAAAAGGCCCAAGATTAAGGCCCAGATTCAAGATCCGACCCACTAGACCACCAAGATTGACGACCCAGCTTCAAGATCCGGCAACAGCACCATTCGACCCGACTCTATAGCTTCAATCAGCTTCACGCGATCTGCGTTTCTCGATGGAGCTATGCTGGCCATTCTTGAAGATCGTTGCTTCCATTCTCCCTGATTCCAAGCTCTGTTTCTAGTTTCTTCTTTCCCAACGAAAAGCTTCCAAGGATCGTTGCCGTTGTTGCTGATCCTTGAGTTCCGATGCAGGATCGTCGCTAATTTTTGTTTGCAAATCTGCTACTCGAATTAGCCACTCTAAATTTTGCGTTGATGAGATTTGAAGGATTGTGTTGAGGTTGTCGCCGATTCGTTTCCTCATTGTTGTGCTTCAGTCATCGCCATCTGGTGCTGTGGAACTTGTTTGACTTTCGCAAGATTTCCACAATTTGGTTATTTAAGCGTTGCCATTGCATCTGAGGCCTCACTATTCTGGTTATTGACTTTGAACAGCTTCGGTTATTCTAGCGTTCCCATTACTGTACTGGTATTTTTTTTGTAGTCCGAACTATCGCTGCGTTGTCGCCATTCGAAGGACTCGCCGGTATCTAGCTTCTTTATTGTTAGTCCAGTTCTTCGTTTCAGGCCGGTTAAAATTCAAGTTTGCATTGCGGAGATCATTACCTCTATTCTATAGGTTGTTCACGTCGTTCCTCGGCTTCTAGGAGTTGGTTTGCCCTCTCAATCTCAATAAAGCTCATTCAAGTTTCATCTGCCTAAGGGACTCATTTTCTTTGGTTCATAGTTCACTGTTTGTCATTCATGGAAACAACCAAGAATCATGTTGATGTTAATCATCCTCTTTATTTTCATCCTTCAGATACTCACATAACCTCTTTGGTGCCACAAGTTCTCACTGGTTCCAACAATTATGTAGTATGGAGCAGAGCCATACGCCTAGCACTTCAAGGCAAGAACAAAATTGGTTTTATAGATGGAACATTCCCACATACACACACTTCTGAGTGCACAGATTTATGAGAACGTTGTGATGTTGTTGTATTATCATGGCTCATTCAATCAGTTGACAAAGATATTGCAACTAGGATTGTCTTTGCCTACTCCTCTCATCGTGTATGGCAAGACCTCTAGGAGCGCTTTAACAAGGTAGATGGTGCACGCATTTATTCCTTACATCATTCTATTGCATCTACCACTCAAAATGGTTTGTCGGTTGCTGCATATTTTACCAAATTGAAGGAGCTATCAGATGAGTATTCTATCTTAGTGCCCTTGCCCTCTTGTAGATGCAATACTTCTCAAGAGTTTGTTAAAATTAGTCAACAACAATATTTGTTTCAATTTCTTATGGGGCTTAATGAGACATACCAGCCTATTCGATCACAGATTTTGCTCATGTCTCCACTCCAGACAATGAACCAAGCTTATTCTATGATTGTTCAAGAAGAGGACCAATGTCACCTCACTATTCCCTTTTCGGTTAGTCCTCTTGATGGCAGTGCTTTGACAACTAGAGGTGGTAGATAGGGCCGTGGCAGGGGCAGAGGACATTCTCAAGATATATGTAGTAGACACTTGCTATCGGCTTATTATTACCCACCTAACCTCAATCTCAGCAACCAAGATAACCACATCAATCTAGCTGTGGGAGAAGCAAATGCATCCTAGTTCACCTCCTCTCCTCCTACGTTAATCCATGAGCAATACAACCAGCTTCTTTAACTTCTCCAGAAAGATTCAGATGAGGTGGTTGTTGGGGCTACTGGATATATTGAGGAAAGCATCTCAGGTTTGATTAATGCATTGCCTTATACCTTAACTAAATCTCATCAGATACTAGATTCAGGTGCCACATGTCATGTTGTTAGTAATATTGTCATTTTTGACACTATTGCACCTTATCTTGGTCCACTTAGAAAGATTAAAATGCCTAATGGAGATAAAATAACCGTTACACATATAGGGACAGTACAATTATTTGATAATATTGTGTTGCATGATGTATATTTTACTACCCAATGTTGTTTCAATTTGGTCTCCGTTTTTAGGCTTACTAGGAAAATGCAATGCCTAGGAAAATGCAATGCACTATATCATTTCATCCTGACTTCTGCACTTTGCAGGAGAAGTTAATTGGGAAACCCCATGTGATTGGTAAGGTTTCTGATGGATTGTACTTAGTTGAGGAGACTCTACAATCTCAAGGAATCATGCACTTGCATTCTACTCATCACACTAAAGACTATTATGTTTTGTGGCATCTTAGGATAGGTCATGCCCCTTTAGATGTTCTTAAAGATTTAGATTCTCTAAATAAGGATATTGCTCATTCATCTATGCCAAATTGTGACATATGCTCTCAGACCAAGCAAACTCATTTATCTTTTCCTTGTAGCACTTCTATTACTTATTGTATTTTTGAGTTGATATATGTTGATACTTGGGGACCTTATAGAGTACCCACATATTCTGGTCATAGATATTTTCTTGCTATTGTTGATGACTTCTCTAAATGTACCTGTATCTTTCTATGCGCAATAAACATGAAAGTACTTCTTGTCTCAAAAATTTTATTGCATATGCTCATAATCAATTCTCTACCAATGTTAAAAAGGTTCGAAGTGATAATGGCCTTGAGTTTGAGCTTGCTGATTTTTTTCATAGTAAGGGTATTGTAAATGAAACAACTTGTCCTTACACACCTCAACAAAATGGTGTGGTAGAGCAAAAACATAGACACCTCTTGAATGTTGCTCGTAGTCTCATTATATCCTCTCATGTGCCAATCCGATTTTGGGGAGAAAGCATTAAGACAACTGCTTTTTCGATTAATCGCACTCCGTCCAAAGCATTGCATTATAAAAATCCTTATGAAATGTTGTACAATAAACAACCTGATCTCTCTCATCTTAAAGTTTTTGGTTGTTTAGCTTTTATGACACTCCAAAACAGTATTGATAAATTTCAGCCTCGTTTTGCTGCTTGCATTTTTATGGGATATCCACCTAATCAAAAGGGTTATTTGCTGCATAATTTGCTTAAACGGATTGTGATGGTTAGTCAACATGTTACATTTGATGAAACTCGCTTTCCTTTTAAAGATAATACACCTACGGTACAACAAAGTTCTTTTCCATTTGATTTAAATTCTTTTCTAAATGATACTCATGATTTACAAGCTCTTCCAAGGTCTGATTCCGTTCATGAGGAACGTGGGGACACACCCTACCCTCATGATCATGATCCACCTGGGAATGAGTCATCTATTGATGCAGAACAACTGTTACATAAGGAGCCTCGACCAACAAGAGATAAACGAGCTCCAGCATGGTTGAATGAATACATTTGCTTGGAGAGGTTCAAAATGGTGAGACACTTAAAACCGGTTTTAAGTATCTTATTCATGAATATATCTCATATGCTAATGTTACGAAGGATTACAAGGATTGTTTGTTAAGTACGGATAAGTGATGATTGAATATTATTACACTTATTTGTATCTCTTGGTGAATAAATTTAGGAATGTTTGATTGATAAATCATGGATTTTGTTACTTAATTGGGCTTTGAGCTTTTAATTGGATTGAACTCATTTATTATGATTAAATTCCATATTTACAATGATTTAGTATTTTTGCCATAACTTTTGATCTAGATATCCGATTAGCCTGATTCTTCTTTCCTTTTTTAGATGATTCAGAGATCTACAATTGTTATGAAGACTTAGAAGACTGATTCGGACAAGAAGATGGACGAAATTGGAGCTAAAGACAGATGCATTTTTCTGGATTTTTATTTTGCCCGAATTTTGTAATAAAAGACCAATCTTTAGAGATTTCCTATTTATTAATTCGAGGTTTCCTATTTATTAGAGGTTTCCTATTTGTTAGAGGTTTCCTATTTTTTAGAGATTTCCTATTTATTAGAGGTTTCCTATTATTAGGGGATTCCTATTTTTGTTTAGTCATCTCTCCTATATAAGGAGAATTAGATGGTGGCTACAAAGAGATTCTCAATATTATATATTCTACATTACGTCTTTTATTTTTTTTAGAATAAATTAGAAGCTTTTTATTTTCTTTGAGTTGTTCATCATGTTCTTCTTCATCTTTTCTTCTGTGTTTTTCCTAGCCATGTTTGGCTAAGCTTTTGTGGTTGACCCATGGATTGAGGATTCTGTGAATCCGGAGGGCTGCACTTCAATCGATAACGTAATTTGTTTTGTTTATTTTAATCGGATCCGATTATGATTGCGGAATGAGTATTAGATTTAATACCTAGATTGATATCCCAAGGACATAGGTCGGACCAGGTTCTAAGAGAGCGTTGTGCGATCGCACAACGAGCTCGCCACGTGTTCGATCAAATGCTAAGCGATCGTCTAGTCGAGGAAATATTTGGACAAATGCAGAGATTTCGGTTTGTCTAGAATCAATCACAAGTTTGGTTATTATCTTTTTGTCCGATGAAGGTTATGGAATTCCAATTTTGGGTTAATCGTTTGTTTATCTAATTAATCTCGTTTTCTTATTTTCTATTTTATCTTTGCTTCATTTAAATTACATTTCTATTTTAGTTTATTAATTTAAAAATCAAAAACCCAATCCCCCCTTGTTTTCATTTTATTTGCATGACACTTAGATTACTTAGGATTCAATAAAAGGCTCCTCGAAAAGTGAGAACGATCCTAGGTTTGCCTATACACAATCCTTGGTTAATTGTTGATTGTGGACCCCAAGGCTAATGACAAAAGGTCTTCATCAATAAGCTCATTGAGCCTTCTACTTTTCAAGAGGCATCTAAGGATCCCAAGTGAATGAAGGCCATGCATGAGTAAATGGCCACCTTAGAAAATAATCAGACATGGGACATTGTGTCCCTTCCCAAAGGTAAACAGGCCATTGGTTGTAAATGAGTTTTTAAAATTAAATAGATTCTTCTTGTAACATTGAGAGATATAAAGCAGGGTTAGTGGCTAAGGGATACAATCAACAAGAGGGGATTGATTATTTTGAGACCTTCTCCCCGGTCATTAAAATGGTAACAGTAAGGACCATCCTCACTTTTGCATCAATGCATGGTTGGCATATCTTTCAAATGGATGTCAACAATGCATTTTTGTAAGGGGGCTTAGATGAAGAGGTTTACATGCACATCCCACAAGGATTTGATATTTATGGAAAAAATAAAGTTTGTAAACTTTAGAAATCCTTGTTTGGGTTGAAGCAAGCATCTAGGCAATGGAATGTGAAACTTACTAATGCATTGACTCAAGGGGGTTTAAGCAGAGCAAGTATGACTATTCTTTGTTCATTAAATCGGATGATTATGGAATAACCCTTGTTTTGGCATATGTAGATGATTGGTTATTACATGAGACAAGATGTAGGGAATAAAGGATGTTAAAGCTTATCTGCACTGTCAATTCATAATCAAGGATCTAGGGCATTTGATATATTTTCTTGGGTTGGAGTTGGTTCATTCAGAAAAGGGAATAGTGCTCAGTCAAAGAAAATACACACTTGATCTCATTAGTGATATGGGGTGGAGTGGGGCAAAGCTACTATCCATTCCCATGGAAAGGAGCACATGGTTGAGTCTAGAAGGACATGTGAGACATAATACAAGCAAGGGTGCTTGTAAGAAACAGAAGCGAAGGCACAAAGTTGATCCGTTGTTGTTGGATTCGGTGGTTTATCGTTGTTTAATTGGTAGGTTGTGTTATCTTACTAATACTCAACCTAATATTAGCTATGTTGTGCAGACTTTGAGTCAATTTATGCTCTAAGGAAGTCACACATGGCAACGGGGATTCGTGTTGTAAGACATCTCAAGAGTTGTTCGGCACTTGGGATTCTTCTCTTTTCGGCAAATCAATTCAGTATGGAATGCTATGTAGATTCAGAATGGTAGCATGTCATAATACTAGGAGATCAGTTACAGGATATGCCATTAAGTTGAGAGAGTCATTGGTGTGATGGAAATAAAAGAAACAGCATACATCTCCAAGTCAACAGTTGAAGCCAAGTGTAAAGCACTTGGAACAGCGGTGTCGGAAATAGTTTGGCTTACTAGATTATTGAGTGATCTTGGTGTAAAAGGTTTGAAACTGGATAAGGTTCATTGTGATAATAAGGCAACGATATACATTGCTGCGAATCATGTATTTCATGAACGTACGAAGCACATCGAGATCGATTGTCACTTCGTGCGTGAAAGACTACAACAGGGTATTATTGATTTATAGCATGTAGTTTCAAAAAATCAGTTGGTAGATGTGTTGACAAAACCACTTGGTAGAGAAGGTCATGATAATTGTGTTTGCAAGTTGGGCACTACAAATTTGTTTAGTCCCCCACTTGAAGGAGGGTATTAGAATATGTTATGTTATTTGTATAGTTTGGGCTTGTAAGTTCAGCCCTGGCCCATTTAGTGTTGTATGTACTTACCATTTCCTATAAATAAGAGAAAGACTAGTCAATTCAAAAAAAAAAAGACTTGGTTGGGTAACTTGTTCACTTTGTTTGGGTGCAATATTAATTAGTTTTCACAGTCTTTTCACTCACCAAACCAGAGTTAATATTAGTGATGCCAGCATTTTCTCAACAGATAGCAAAACCCTGATGACTTAGCAAATTATTTTTCCAGCAACGTCAACAGATTACCATCGCATTGCTTCAAAGTTCAAGAGATAATGCTAGTGCCAGTGAGAACTTGTGGGTGAAGAGACAAAATAAATAGGGAAATACTCAGAGCAACGAGTGACAAGGCTTCAAATGCCTGTCAAAGCCCAAGAAAAACAGTACGGGCCTTGCAAGTGGAGTTCACTGACAGAAATTACAGCAACGGACAGATCATGCATCAAACCCCAAATCGTGGCAACATTCTCGGCAACGGAACCAAGAACGACGGCGAAGGAAAGAATATATACCTTGAGCACAAAACCAGGGCGGCGAAGGTACTATGAAGGGTGATAAAATAATCAAGAACCACTGAGAACAAGAACATGCATCTTTGTGTACAAATTAGGATAGCGAAAGCGTGATGAAGAGCGATCAAACAATCAAGAACCACAGAGAACAAGAGAAACCATCTTTGTTACCAGAGAGCAAAGGGATCGAACGAATTGTGTAGTATTTCCTCGATGAGCAAGAAGAATACTCGAGAATCTAAAGAAAGAAACTCAAAACCGTAGCTCGAATCGGAGAAGGGATTGCGAGGATTCATTGTCATGGTCTCCTCGTCACTGCTTCAAGCTTCATGATTCACAATGGTGGTCCATGTCGTCGTGTTGCATAAGAGTTTGGTTCTTTGGATCAGTCAATACTCGGACCCTTGGATAACCCGATTTGGTATCTTGAATACCCATCGTCTGAACCATGAAACCACTCTGTTACCTAGTTTGATTAGGGTTGATGATCTCTAAGACTATCAATTTCTTGGGCCGTTCTTGGATTGCTGTCAGCCCATAGAATTGCAGGGATGGAGTTGGGGCTTTTCTTGAATTTTTGTCAGCCCATAAAATTAATGAATTTTCAATTATTAAACCTGGTCTGATACCATATTAACAAATGTGATTAGAGAAATAATATGGGAAAAAAAAAAAAAGATGAAGAATCTTTTCTTATTAACCACAAAGAGCAACATGCTCTTACAATGAGTAACCCTCATGGTTATCTCTAAAATCTCCTAAACCTATTAGGATCTTGGAAGAAGACTAAGTTAACTCCTTTTTGGAGAGAAACCAAGTTAATTCTCTCTTGGAGGGAGACCAAGTTAACTCCCCCTCTTTTGGTGAGGACTCCACATCCACACACTACTCACATAAACACCCTTTATATAGACTAATGCCCTAAATAACTAACTAACTAATCAATTAATCATGGATAATGTCCTTATACTTGGCTTATACTTCTAATTAATAAACCATTGTCCTTATATAGACTATTGTCCTTATACTTCTAACACTAACCTTAACTTGTATTTTTTCTTTTTCACGCGCACATATATATATAGAAGTCAGCAAAGAATTGTTACACGGATAAGCCACTCTATTATTTTATTTTATTTTTTGTGGAAGAGGATGCCTCTGGGAAATGCAGCCTGAGTCTATCATTTTTTTAAAATTATTTTTCCCCTCAATTTAAATCATGTCAATAATGTGAGAGCACACAAATATATAAAATACACAATACTTTATGGCGACCAAGTTGCTCTCTGACTCTACAAATACCACTAAAGAGATCCAAAGATTATATTCTAATAGTGTGAACATTCATATATATATACCCGTGGCCTCTCATTCAATGAATAAAGAATAATCATAATGCCAAATCCACGGATATGTTTTATTAGTGCTCTCTATTGTCGTCAACTATCAACTGATCGATACTGATCCATATATTTTTCTAACAATATAAATATTAAATTTATATATATATATATATATATATGCGCGCGCGCTATTTAATACTTGATATGTTCCGTAATAAGCTTCTTTAATTTATATTTATATTGTGCAAGGTCTCAGATTTGTTTATTAATTAGTTAAATTAATCTAAATGCTATGTATCAGTATTAAAATCTTAATTTATAGCAGTTTTTTTTTTTTTGGGCAATTTCTTAAGTAGTCACGGTCTTCTAGTTGATGAAGTTAAGGAACTTCATAAAGTTTGCACAAAAGTGAATTTCGGGGAATTTTAATATGAAAACATGAACAAAAGCCAATGTGAACAAAATGAAAAACGAATAAACAATTAAAGCAAAAGATCAAAATAATGTGAGACAGAGAGAAAGAAAAACGCGTAGAGGAATAAAGCTGAAAGCATCAAAGATATGCATGAAAGGCAGAGAATGATGGAGTGGGCCAAGCCATTAAAATCTAGATTGGTCAATAAATCAGTTGAAACACCAATTTAAGGATCATTGATCGAACCGAGTTAGACTGTTGGAAAGCAAATTAACATATTTCCAACTCGAGGATGTGTTACATATATAAACAAGGGTTAATTACTAATTTTGCCTCTGAAGTACGCACCCATGAGCAATTTTGCCCCTTAAGTTTTCGGCAGAGCAATGTTGCCCCTGAAGTATCAAAACGGAGCAATGTTGCCCCTCTGTTACAAACCCTAACGTTAGGGTTTCTAACGAAGGGGCAACATTGCTCCGTTTTTTATACTTCAGGGGTAACATTGTTCCACCGAAACGTAGCAATATTGCCCTTGAAGTATAAAAAACGGAGCAATGTTGCCACTTCGTTAGAAACCCTAACAGTCAACGTTAGGTCAACTAACGTTGATCGTTATGGTTTCTAACGGAGGGGCAACATTGCTCCGTTTTGATACTTCAGGGGCAACATTGCTCCACCTAAAACTTAAAGGGCAAAATTGCTCTTGGGCGCGTACTTCAGGGACAAAATTAGTACTTAACCCTATAAACAATGTCAATCTTAGGTTACCTTAAGTAAAACCAGGTCACTTCTTCTTCTTCTTCTTCTTAATGTGAACATAAGGAAAAAAACATTAAAATCATGGCAACTTCTTCTTCTTCAACATGGCAATCTATTTTGTGTCAACTTATCTATACTTATCTCGTGTCTTTAAAAAACACTAAAAAAAATTATGGATGGTTTCTCTTTCAGTATGAGGGATTTAGAGGGGAGGGAAAAAAGTTTTGAGTTAGATTTTAGAAAATTGAAGGATTGGAGTAAGATAAAATAGAAAAAAAAAATTAAAAACTTTCAACCCCACCTCTCTCATTTTCTTAAATCCAACTCAATTTTTTTTTTCTCTTCACTCACTTTCCCTCCCCTCCCCTCTTATCAAACAAGCCCTTAGCTTCTCTTCTAACTTGATTCAGTCACTTTCTAAAAACAATCTAATAACAACATGATGGGAGCATTATTTGAACCCTGGACCCAATATAATTGTTCAGTTACCAACATCTCCCTACGGAAAATTCTAAAAACAAACTAAACTTAAAGACTGATATTTCAACTACACAAAACATAAGACACTTGCACTTAGCTGAAGATATGTTACACATAGTTGAATAATAGTTGCAGCAATTATTGAAGATGAGTTGTACCCACTCAAGAACTTAGGTCTTTACATACATTCAGACAATAAATTTTACAATGGACAAATTTTCAGCGATTTTTCCATTTTTAAGTCGTGATATATAAACTTCATGATCCAACTCATCATCACCCACACTTTCATTTTATTTTATTTTTATTAAAAAGAAAAGGAAGAAAAAGATACCACTTGTTTTTGTGGGCGTACGTCACATAGGCTTATATATAAGGTAGAGGAGTTGAAAGGGTTCAAATGGTGTAAGGCAAGGAGCAAGAGGGAAAGAGAAGTAGTAAGCATACTTATATATCATTTGGTTTTTGAAAATGGAAGAAGGCAAATTGTGGTGTTGTGTTATGGTGTTAACGTTGATGATGAGATCAGCTTGTGGGCAGCTTAAAGCTGGTTTTTATTCATCTTCGTGTCCAAATGCAGAAGGCATAGTAAGATCAACTGTTCAATCTCACTTCAATCAAGATCCCACCATCGCTCCTTCCCTCCTCAGGCTTCACTTCCATGACTGCTTCGTCCAGGTAACTAATATTGCATTCACTTCTTATATATGGACACTAGTAGTTAACTGGTTAATTAAGACATACATGATTATTATTAATTAATGTGTTTGATAATTATTTACAGGGATGTGATGGATCTGTATTGATATCAGGATCTTCAGCAGAGAAGAATGCTTTATCAAACACTGGTTTAAGAGGCTTTGAAGTTATTGATGATGCCAAATCTCAGCTTGAAGCTTCTTGCCCTGGGCTTGTATCCTGTGCCGACATCCTAGCCTGGGCTGCTTGTGACGCTGTCGTTTTGGTACAACACTAAATAGAACATTTGGATTTGAATACACCATCTCGATTCATTTTATTATTTACATTCAGTTTTTTTTTTTTCAGATTAGTTAATCCAATGGATAAACCAATATATAATATAATGTTACATATAAATAATTTATGGGGGAATTATTATGAGGTCGCAGAGAAGGAACTTAATTACTGATAAATTCCAATAATAAGTGAAGTTTTGTCATTTATTACACGGTATTTTGATATTATATGTTTACAATTGACATTAGAACTTATTGATAATTAAGTCCCTTCCTTAGGACCTTATACTAATTCCTTCTAAATATTTTTGGAAAATGATGTCATATTTGTTTAAATTAGATTTCATTTCCTTAATCTACACGAAATAAGTAATTTTATCTCTCAAAATTTTTTGGATTTGTCTAAAATATATAATGCCTTTGAATATGGAAGACTGGAGGTCCAAGCTGTTCAGTACCAACAGGAAGAAGAGACGGCACCGTTTCGTTATCATCACAAGCCTCAAACTTACCTTCTCCACTCGACCCTGTTTCAGTTCAGAGGCAAAAGTTCTCTGCAAAAGGCCTAGACGATCACGACCTCGTCACCCTCGTCGGTATTATTCTCTTCCTCCAAACAATCCCTTCACAATTAAACCAATCTGTTTAATTCTCTCCGTGATTCTGATCTTCTTAATTCGTTATATATACAGGTGCTCATACTATTGGCCAAACAGACTGCAGATTCTTCAGCTACCGTTTATACAACTTCACGGCCACCGGCAACTCTGACCCGACGATAAACCAATCTTTCTTGGGGCAGCTTCAAGCTCTGTGTCCCAAGAACGGAGATGGGCTGAGGAAGGTGGCGTTGGACAGCGGAAGCGCGGACAATTTCGACGTTAGCTTCTTCAAGAACGTGCGTGACGGTAACGGGGTTCTGGAGTCAGATCAGAGGCTGTGGAGAGACTCTGCATCACGAAGTGAGGTGCAGAAATATGCAGGGACTGTGAGGGGCTTGTTTGGGTTGAGATTTGATTTTGAGTTCCCCAAAGCGATGATAAAGATGAGTAGTATTGAGGTTAAGACTGGAAGTCAAGGAGAGATTAGAAAAGTTTGCTCTAAGTTTAATTGAAGATATATGCTGAGTGTAAATGGAAGATAGTACTGTGATTACTGATTGTGTTGTTGTGTGTAGAAGAAGGTACTGTGATTTTCTATATGTTTGGTTGGGGGGAAATGGTTATTGAGGGGAACAGATTTTCGTGTTTGTATTGTGAAAGAATAAGAACAGTTTCGAGCTTTCGGGTTTAAAGGACGTGAAAGTGTAAGGCAATTTTTCTGTCAAGTTGGCGAGGACGAAAAGTGCGGGTAAACAGAGTTGCCAAGAGTGCGTTTTCATGTAAACGGGGCGTTGGAGCCAACCGAAACGCGTTCTGAAAAACGGCGTTTTCATGGAAACAAAGAAACATAAAATTTTAAAAAATTAGCGTCGCCTGAGAGATTCGAACTCTCGCGGGGAAACCCCATGTACTTAGCAGGCACACGCCTTAACCACTCGGCCAAAGCGACTTTGTTAATCTTCTGCCTAGTAATAGTTTATATATTATTAAAAAGTTGTCATGCCAAAATAATCATTCTTATTTATTCTTTTATTTATAGTGAATAGGATAGGAAATTAAAAACTATAAATATATTTTAAAAAAAAAATTATTGACATTGATAATGTACTTTCAATTTGCTAAAAAAATTAAGGAAAAAAATAATGTATAGATATCATTAAGTTGTCGAATTCATAAATTTAAATAAACTTGTGATAAAGATATAAATTCAAAACCTCTTCACTCATTTTGGCTCTTTTTGAATTGATGGTTTATGGGGAAGAACCTTTTTTTTTTCTTTTTTACTGTCATGATTTTTGTGATGGTCTATCAACTTTAACTCTTATAAGAAAAGTAAGAATAAAGTCTTAGCTTGTTCCAGACATGGAGAGCAAATTATTTTAAAATAAAGATAGAAAACTCTTGACTATTTTCTCTCATGATTTTTGTAATATTTCATTAATGCACATGAAAAAAATAAACATAAACTCCTCACTCATTTTAGACACAAAGGGAAAATTAATTTAAAATGTTTGTTGATTTTTTTGCCCACATAATTTTTGATATTTGGAATTTTTAAATATATTGATAAGAAATTAAAGTATATATGATTTAAGTTTTTTCTACACATATTAACAATATATGTTGGGATTTGGGCAAAAAAAAAAATTATGTTGATATAAAATTTGAATTAAAGTGAAAATTAATTTATATAACAAATAAATAAAAAATATAAATTAATACTCCCTCCTATCCTTAATATAAGACATATTTGAAGATTTAATCTTAGTCTTAAATATAAAACATAATTTTCATATTTGTCAATCATTTTCTAATTTATCCTTATTGATACTCCATCAACTAATCGAGGAGAATGAAGGAGGGGATTGAGAAAGATAACTAGAGTGTTTTAGAAAATACATGTCATATTAACTAACTAAATTAAATTCCTTAGTCTAACCGAATTAGGTAAATATATTTTATATTAAGAACTAGAGGAAGTATGTATGAGTATAATAATAAATTAATTATTACCATTCCTTTGATAGGGAATCACTGAAATCCCTTCCTTCCCCCCCCCCCTTTCTTGTAACTGCCAATCATGCTAGAAAATGACAGAGTTTGCAAGAGGATACTTTTTTAAGAAAATGATAGAAAAATATCAGTTGAACTTTAAAATCATGTTAACAATAACAGTAATGAATTTTTTTTTTTTAAAAAAAAAAACAGCAAAGTAATTGACAACTCATTTCATTGAAAAATTACCTATTTGAGATTTTGAAATTCAAATGATACTTTATTGAAATTTTCCCTTCCTCTTTTCATTTTGTGTGTAAACTACTAAATTATGTAATATAAGAAAAGGACTAAAATAGGCCCTTTTACTTGTGTTATCTCCGAAAAAAGCTTAGTGTAACGCCCGGAAGCAACCTAGCACAGGAACTTCCCAGGGGTCACCCATCCTGAGATTTTCCTGCACTGAGCACGCTTAACTTTGAGAGGTGCTAACCATCATGCCAAAAGCTCAACCTGATAGCAGAGGCGCACCACATTTTATATAAGCCCCAGAAACCTTCCTCATCCTACCCGATGTGGGACTCATCACGGTGAGACCGTGACAAGCTCCCCCACCCATCCTGGTGATGCCCCCATCACCCAGTAGGGGTCCCCCATTCTATCCACGGGGGAGGCGGCCCACCCCAATCCGCACAGGGGGCCCCACCACCACTGCCCATCACCGAGTGAGGGTCCACCTCCATTCCATCCCATCCACGGAGGGCCACCACAGCGGGACGAGGCGAGGTTGGCTCTGATAAAACTTGTAACGCCCGGAAGCAACCTAGCACAGGAACTTCCCAGGGGGTCACCCATCCTGAGATTTTCCTGCACTGAGCACGCTTAACTTTGAGAGGTGCTAACCATCATGCCAAAAGCTCGAGCTGATAGCAGAGGCACACCACATTTTATATAAGCCCCAGAAACCTTCCTCATCCTGCCCGATGTGGGACTCATCACGGTGAGACCGTGACATTAGGCTCTGAATGGTTGGTAGGAGGGAATGGGCCAAGAAGGAATAGGAAGGGTTGATAGAACTGGGTTCATGAATTGTTTGGTGACAAGGGTTCTTGCCAGTTTGGTTTAGCATTTTGAGATAGACAAATAAGTATATCGTTGTATGTACTCATATTTACTAAATTGCCCCCTTTTTCTCATTCAACTTTCTTGGCCCTTCGTGTTCATCACCACCAAGGCACCAACATCCTTTGCCATCACTCGTTTCTCTATTTTCTTACTTTTTGGCATAACTTACAGTTGTAAAGTAATAAAATAGAGACAAATTGGAAAATGAACCGATACACTTCCTTGTACTTGAAAAGAGCCTTTAAATAGGAAAATTTTCATTTAAATAATAGAAATAATAAGCTTGCTTCCTAAAAGTTACACCATAAAAAAAATATTAACTAAATGCACAAACAAAGTTTGGGAGTTGATTTTTTTTTTTTTTTGCTCAAACGATGTGCACTTGTATTACTAAAACAACCGCATGGAAAAGTCCAAAGCAGATACAAGGAAATAAAGAAATCAAAGCAACACGAAAGGGAAACAAACAGAAACCAAACAGCAACAGAAACAAACTACAAACCGCAAAGGAGGAAAAAACAGTCCCAGAAAAACTATTAATCCCCATCCCTTACAAGATTAGGCGAAGAAACATCATCCGCGACAATATTAGCTTCCTGAATGTCCAAGGTTAGAAAAGATGACAGAGAAGGTGTCGGCTGTAACACCCACCCAACCGGGCACACCCCCTATAAGCATTTGCCGCAAGATGATCGGCAACACGATTACCTCGACGCGGAGTAAAAAGAACAGAGAACCCAACCTTGTCCGAGAGAAAACGAATAATCTCATGGATAATACCTCTACACTTCCAATCAAATAAATCAGGAGATTTAGTTTCAACACAGGATATGAGAGTAAGAGAGTCAGTCTCGAATACAGTATTATCATGACCTAAGTCAATGGCAAGCATCAGTGCTCGCTTAAGAGCCAGAGCTTCAGTCATAAAAGCAGATATAGATTTAACTTTATCCACAAAACCCCACTTAAAATGACCAAAGCTATCCCAACAAACCAGTCCTATAACAGCCCATGGGGTACCTGGCTTAAAAGCACCATCAGAATTGATTTTAAGGCAACCTGAAGCAGGAGGATGCCAAAAAACCAGAGGAACCGTGCTAATAGAAGGCGACCCAGGTCGAGACTGCAAGTCATCACGACATGACCAGAATTCACAGTTATATCTCTTAGCAGATTCAATCACAACAAGAGGCTTAGGATCAATATGATTAAAGACTTTTTCATTTCTCTGTTTCCAAATGAACCACAAGATCCAACAAATCAATGACACATCATATGTGGAGAGCGAAGGCATACTCACTATACAAGACCACCAAGCAGTTATATTAAACACATTAGCAATATCAAAATGGCCACCCAACACACAGCCAAACCATACCGCTCGGGTCCAAGGGCAATGAAAAAAGAGATGCTCCCGGGTTTCCTCAGCATCTTCACAGATGGGGTAGACATTAGTAAGGGATCTTCTTCTATTAAAGAGGGCAGCATTAGTGGCTAAAGCGTTGCTCAGAAATCGCCAAATAAAATGTTGCACCCGAGGAATCGTTTTAGTTTTCCACATCCCTTTCCAACAAGCAGGAGATACAACAATAGAGGAACTAGCCTTGTTGACTCCCACCTGAGATTCTTCCTTCCCTCTATGATACCCTAACCGAACAGAGTAAGTCCCATTAGCAGCACTAGTCCAGATAAGTTTATCATCCAACCCATTCGAAGGAATAGGGATAGCACGGATAGCATTCTGGACATCCAGCGGTAGATATTGGACAATAGGAGAGAGATCCCAATAACCATCAATAATGAAATCACAAACTCTACCATGGTTAACAAAAGGATCATTACTCGGCTTCGGTTTCTCAGGAAAAGAAACCCCCGGTACCCAATTATCGCCCCAAATGTGGATTGCGGTACCCGAGCACAAATCCCAGCGCAGGTCTTTTTTCAGAAAATCACGGCCATCGATGATACTAGACTAACACCAAGAGGCTTTATAGCCTTTATGGGCTTCGGTGAAGGTTTCTTCAGGAAAATATACACTCTTAAGAACTCTTACCCATAGATCATCGGGATGCAGCAATAGACGCCAAGCCATTTTGGCCAATAAGGCCTCATTCATAGTCACCAAATCACGAAACCCCATACCACCCTGGCTCTTACCCAAAGTCAGAGAGTCCCATGCCTTCCAATGAGTCCGATTACCAAAAGCATTACCATCCCACCAAAAGTTTGCAATAAGACGATGAATTTCCTTACACGATTTGATTGGAAACTTGAAACAATTCATAGGGAAAATGGGAATGGCCTGGACGACGGCTTTAATCATAACTTCCCTCCCTGCAAAAGAAAGGAGGGACTGTCCCCACCCTTGAAGTTTACTTGCCACACGCTCCCTGACATAGGCTAAGGCCTGATGCTTAGTCTTCCCCAAATGCTTGGGATACCAAGATACTTCCCAGGGTCCAAGGATGCATGGATGCCCAAGGTTCTTCCAACTGCTGCTCTAACATCATCAGGAGTATTAGAAGAAAAAAAGAGACTAGATTTATCAAGATTAATACTTTGACCAGAAGCAGAACAAAAGGAGTGTAAAATCCGTGCTAAACTGGTATAGTCTCTTGAGTTGGCATTCATATAGAAAAGAGCGCCATCTGCAAAAAAATTATGAGTGAGCACAGGGCATCCTAGACTCAATTTAATCCCCTTAAGCTGATTGTTTGCTTGGCTCTTACTGATCATTAGAGATAACACCTCCGCCACCAGAATGAACAGGTATGGAGATAAAGGGTCGCCTTGCCGAAGCCCTCGACTAGGTGTAAAGGACTTCACATTTTCACCTGAAAGACAAATATTCATCCTGACCGAACATACACAATTCATAACAAGGGATACCCATTCTGGACAAAAACCGAACCTGAGCAAAACTTTCTCAAGAAAAGACCATTCCACTCGATCATATGCCTTACTCATATCCAATTTCAAAGCAAACTCAATTTTCCCCCCAATCTTTTCCGTCAGAGATAGTGATATACCTCATGCGCAATGATAATGTTATCCTGAATACATTGACCAGGAACAAAAGCCCCTTGATTTTGGGAAATACAACGATCAAGAAGGGGTCTTAGTCTATTAGCCAGGAGCTTAGAGATGATCTTGTAAGAGAAGTTACATAACCCAATCGGCCGGAAATGAGACACATGCTCAGGCCTCTCAACCTTAGGTAGTAAGGTAATATTAGTGTCATTGATAGCATGTAAACCAGAAGACCCTGCAAAAAAATCCAGAACCATAGAACACACAGAATCACCAATCTCAGGCCAAGCGTTATGATAAAACATACCAGAGAAACCATCTGGCCCAGGTGCTTTAGATCCCCCAAGACTGAAAGCAGCCTTCCTAATTTCTTCCCGAGTAACAGGGCTCATCAGACAAAGATTCATATCGGCGGTAATCTTGCTATCAATAACAGATAAAACAGAATCCGGAATACATGGCGCAGACGACAAGAATAGATTCTGGAAAAAACCTGCAATATTATTAGCAATTTCACCCTTTTCCATCAACCAAACGCCCTCATCATCCTTAATACTAAGGATACTATTGCGATGCCGTCACTTGATAGTTGACAGATGAAAAAACCGAGAATTCCGATCTCCTACAGTAAGCCAATTTACACGAGATCGCTGCCACCAAAAATTTTCCTCTAACTCAAACAAACGATCCAAAGCTATTTTGACATTAGAAATAGCCATAGAGGAGGCAACATTCCGCTCTCCAACCGATAAGGCAGCAAGCTTAGCTTTTAATTTCAGGATTGCTTTGGCATTGTTGGGAAATTCCTTGCTGCTCCAACGAACCAGAGCCGCCTTACATTGCTCCAACCTGCAAACAAAAGACCACAAATCGAGAGAGAGTTATTCTCTACTACCTGCCAGCTCTCATTAACAACCTTATTAAATGCTTTGTGAGACACCCAGGATGCTTCAAAGCGAAAGCTACGAAGCCTAGGTCGATGGGTAGGTTGGCACTGAATAAACAAAAGATGATGGTCCGAGCTAGCCGGATCAATGTTGTAAACTTGGATATTAGGAAATAACTCCCGGAGGGGAAGGTTACCCAAGGCACGATCTAAGCGCTCTCTGACAGTATCGGGCTCCTCTCTATTATTACACCAAGTGAACCGACATCCATTAAATCCCAAGTCATCCAGATCACAATCAGCAAGGAAACACTTAAAATTCAAAATCTTCCTCCATTCTTTCGGTCTCCCCCCTCTTTCTCAGATTGATATAACAAATCATTAAAATCACCCAAACATAACCAGGGTACACAGATATCCTTACCAATTTTCCTTACCTCCTTCCAACATAGCTTCCTTTCATCTTCATTTGGGGGGCCATAAATAAAAGAGATATAGTTGGGAGCATCCAGAGAGTTACAAGAAATACGCGTGTGAATAATATTAGCAGAAGAAAAGAGGATATCAACTGAAATTTTATCCACCCACCAGAGAGACAAACCCCCACTCAGACCCAAAGGCGCCACAGACCACTCTTCATCAAAACCACACCGTCTTCTCAACTTACGCACATACCTATCCTTCTGTTTAGTCTCCATTAAGAACACAATCAGGGGTTTTTTCCGGAGGCACTCCTCCTTTAAATTCCTGGCTGTCAAGGCAACCCCTAGGCCTTGGCAGTTCCAAGCTAGAATATTCATGGTGCACCGGTGGCTGGTCCCATCCAACCACCGGCGTTATGGGGGGAAGACGCATCGACCTCATCAGAATTTATAGAAGCATTGAACCAACTAGCTGGAAAATCAATCTCACCAAAGATTAGAGAATTGCCCACATTTGTAGAAAGGGAATTGGCTAGATTGCCCCGAGCAATAGATTTAACAGGTTTGAAACTCCTCCTACTTCCCCGAGAAGAACCTCCCCTAGTTGGATGAATGGAAGGAAGGGTCCCAGAATCCTCAAAACATAATTTCCTTTGTCGCTTGATTAACTCTGGGGCAGTATCACCCTCATAAGGACGTTTTAATTGAATTTTATTCAAGGATAAAGCCACTGCAGACACTGGAGAGAGACAGTGTGATGGAGAAAGAGAAGTGATACAAGACTCCTTATCACTTGGAAATTCCACTGTATAGTTGCTTCCAGGTTCAGACCGAATAGTAGCCCCCTCACACATAGGACTACGTTCTGGAGAAATAGGCTCACAAAGTTCTGATTGCTGGCCTAATACAGGCCCAATACTCACCCTAGTGTCACGGCCCACTTCCCCATTAATGGGGACCTCAACCTCCTCACATACAAATGGCCGCTGCTAACAAGCCATGGAAAACATATTACAGGTTTTGTGCATAGCAGGCTCAGATGAGACACCCAAAGAGAATTGTTTCGGCCCAAAATCAGAACCCACTTCCTCTTGTCCTCTAGCCAACGGATCCACAATCAAATCTGTCCTTAACCTATTTGGAGAACATAAGACAGAAGAGCAATTCAAAATTCCAAAAGTCAACCTGGGATTAAGGTCAGAGCCGGATACAGGGCTGTCTAGTCCCATCACAGCAGGATTTTGGTAGTGTATCTCCTCAGCAAAGTAGCTTTTATTCTCACACTTACCAACCTCAGCGTCTGACAAGCTACCAAAAAGCTCCCTCTTTTCCGACCCCCCAGCTGCAACATCTTTCTTTTCCGGCGACCAACTCCGGCGAGACTTCGAACTTGAACCAGTTTGCCCGTAACAAGGAGCTTCACACCATTCCTTTTTGCAAACCACCACAACATCCTCCACCGTTTTCACACCCTGAGCGCACAGCCAGCTACCAAATACAGGTTCCCTACCCTTTGCGTCTTCCCGGTCTGAAGCTTCTCTGCAACTTCGGCTATCATGGCCGATTCGACCACAAGAAAAACAAAGGTGCTGCAATCTTTCATAACGCACAGAAACCCAAGCCGGTTCCATATTGGCACGCGGAATCCAGAAACCAGGAGTCAAAGGTTCGCTTAGGTTCACCAAAGATCTTGTTCTAATAAAACTTCTTTCAAGTCTCCCTCCCACCATAGGGTTTTCGAACATAACAGTGTCCCCAACTGAATCTCCAAGAATCTTTGCATTGACCTCGTCGAAGGCTTCTAATGGAACCCCATGAAACTGAACCCAGAAAGGAGCCACACTAAAGTTTACATCTTTGAGAACCATGTGATTTTCCCACACCTGGAGGTTGAGCATAAAACCTTGGATTGACCATGGCCTTCCTTTAAGAATACGACTATAATCCTTAACATCAAAAAAATGAAACAGGAAGATGAGTTGGCTGCCATCGAGTTCGTGCACCTCCAAGTTATCATCAAGTTTCCACCCTTTCTTATTCATAGTTATAATAGTAGGGACGTTCAACCTCTTCCCAGTAAGGATTTTCCCCACTAAAGTACCTCCATATCTTACAACATCACGATCTAGCTTCAGGAACACTTGCTTCGAAGACCTAACACTACCATCAGTACTACTACAACCACCTATCTCCATACCACCAAACTCCCAGATAACACACCACACACGCACACTAAAGGACACACAGGAAAGAGAGCAAGAAGAAAGACACACCACACACACGCTTTAGGACACTCAATAAAGAAAACTAAAAGATTGATTCGGCGCCAGAAGGAGACGATAGAACCGATGGGATACACTCACAGAGAGAGAAGAGAGCACTCACGGAGAGAGAAGCTTTCTAGCCTTTTTTCGGTTTCCTTGGGAGTTGATTGATAAAGAGTCCCTTAAATATAATGTCTTGCATTTAAAAAATTATATGAAAAAAAATTAAACAACAAAAATAATAAGCTTACCTCCTGAAAAATTAGACCAAGTCACAATGATGAAAAATGTAATGGCTAAATGCAAGCAAAAATTATCTAACAATATTTAAAGAGTAAATACCCTTTTAGGTCCCTGGAAAAACACGTTCTACCCATTTTGGTTCCTGAGTAAAAAAAATGTCATTTCGGTCCTTTTTAGGGACTAAAAATGATTTTTTGGGAATTTGTGAGGGATTAAAATGCCCACAAAAAATGACTAAAAGGACTAAAAGTGACCTTTTTTTTACTGTTTAAGGACTAAAAATGACATTTTTTTACTCAGGGACCAAAATGGGTAGCGCGTGTTATTTCAGGGACCAAAAAGGGTATTTACTCATATTTAAAAGTGGAATGATGAAATCAATCTAATTATAATGTGTATATAGTGGGTAACCACCGCTAGAGTGATCAAAAACTTTCAAACATGAGGCTAGATTCGCGTGTTCAACTTCGAGTCACATGCCAATGTCTTTTTTTTTTAAAAAAAAACTTTTGGCTTCGTTGATATTGATTGGTGATGAAACCTTGTTTTGATTTGTGAGATTGTTGGTGATGATGATTTGGATTCTGAAAATTGTGATTTTTTGAAAGTTTGATAGATATTAGATAGTTTTCCTATTGTGGTTGTATTACGTTATTATTACCTCCGGTCCTAATTATAGGAACACTTCTGTTACAAATTGTACTATAAAAGTATTCATATAATTAAGATCGGATGAAATATATATATATTCTTTTTATTGGTAAGGGGTTTCATGGGTCAAACTTAGCCTTAAGCCTCAACTAATGGTGAAAATATTAGATAGTGAAACTTTATCCAATTATTTTGTCAATTATCCAATGATTTCTGACAAAATAACAAATGAAATTTAGTGGGAAAATGCAGAAATCCAAATTGAAAAGGAGAAGGGGATGTTTACACCAAAAAAAATAAAAAATAAAAAATAATAATAATAATAATAATAATAAAGGAAGAAGGAAAGAAAAGGGGAGGAGGTGATAACGTTATTAATTTATCCTTCTTTTTAATGCCGTGCAGAACTCTAAAAAAGTTCAAAAATATTAATTATTCTCATAAAATGAATGTTTTGATTATTGGCAAAAAAAAAAATGTGTTAATTACTTTTCAAAGCTTAATCATCATAACAACAAGTTAAATTTGATTTTTCTTTTACTTCTTACCGACATATGAAAATAGACTTAGGTTAAAAAATCAATAAATAAAAAACTATGCATATCGTTATATTCTAAATTTCTAATTGTAATACTTGAAAAAATAGTATGCCAAAAAGAGATCGAAATTAAATATTCGTATGATGATATGCTCTATTTTTTCTATCATGATAATTCATAATAATAGTAAGAAGGATAAAGTCGTGGGATAGGTTAGATCATTTATTATTTTTATTTTAAACGTGTGCTTTATACTTGTCTTGTTGTCTTATAACTTAATATAATTTAAGGAAAATGTTATTTAAATACCAGATGAAATTTCAAAACCCTCAAAAGTCTCTTTAACATTTGTAAATGATATAAAGGTGACATAGACCAAATTGAGATTTTAAAATATTGATGAATTTATCATTATGTCATCTCTTTCTCTTTCTCTCTCCTCTCCCTCTCTTCTTCCTCCTGTTCTCACCGCCATGACAACATCAAGAGGCTCATTAGCGATGATGAGCGGGTTTTGTTCTTCTTTAAGAGCAATCTTCACTAAGGAAGAAACTAGACACAAGTCGTCGTTTAGAACCATACTGAGAGAAGGAAAGGGCACTATTCTAAGCTTCAGAGATGTGATAGAGTTGGTTTATGGGTGTTGTTTTCATTAATTCTTTTTAGACTAAGGACACAAGTTTGGACAAAAAACGCAATGGAGGGAGTAGCTACTGTTGATTGAACCATAAAACTTCTTTCATTTTGCGTTATATGCTTCAGTTCTTCTTTCTTGTTCCCTTGATTTTCATATTGGTTTTGAATTTGAATCTTGTGGATATTGAATTTGATTTTAATTTTTATGTGTAGTTAAATTTTATTTTCATACAAAAAGCACATCTTGCTAATGGTGGAGTGATAGTTGCCATTGGTGAGGAAGAGAGGTGACGGTGAAGGAGAGATGAAGAAGATGATGAATAGTAACATGACATATGAACAAATTTCGTAATGGGAATAACAAATTCATTAATGAGAATAACAAGTTCTTTAATGGGAATAACAAGTATATTCTTTATGTACAAAACAAGTCACTCTCTGAAACCAAAATCTGAGGACAATTAACAAATTTCGTAATGGAAATAACAAATTCATTAATGAGAATAACAAGTTATTTAATGAGAATAACAAGTATATTCATTAGGTGCAAAACACGTCACTCTGCTGAAACCAAACTCTGAGCACAATAACAAATATTGTAATGGGACTAACAAGCTCATTAATGATATTAACAAATTCAGTAATGAGAATAACAAAGACATTTGTCAAAGTGACATGTTTTGCACATGACGAATACATTTTTTATTCCCGTTAAAAAGCTTATTAATTATTTCCATTACTAAATTTGTTCATATGTCAGGTTATTGTTCACCATCTTCTTCATCTCTCCTTCACTCTCACCTCTCTTCCTTGCTAATGACAACTACAACTCTGCCATTAGCAAGATGCATTTTTTGTATGAAAATAAAATTTAACTACACATCAAAATAAAATTTAGCACACACAAGATTCAGATTCAGATTCAGAATCAATATAAAAATCAAGGAAACAAGAAAGAAGAATTGAAGCATATAACGCAGAATGAAAGATATCCTATGGTTCAATCAACAACAGCTACTCCCTCCATGCGTTATTTGTCCAAACTTGCGACCTCTATTCTAAAAGAATTAATGAAAACGACAGCCATAGGTTAGCTCTATCATGTCTCTGAAGCTTAGAACAATGTCATTTCCTTCTCTCACTATGGTTCTAAACGACGTCTTGTGTCTAGTCTTTTCCCTCGGTGAAGATTGCTCCTGAAGAAGAACATAATTCGCTCGCTAGCTCACTATCGCTAGTGAGCCTCCTGACGTTGCCATGGCAGAGGAAAGAGGAGGAGGAAGAGAGGGAGAGTAGAGAGAAAGATGAAGAGAGAGCATAATGGTAAATTCATCAACATTTGAAAATTCCAATTTAGCCCTGTCACCTTTATATCATTTACAAATGTTAACAAACTTTTGGGGGTTTTGGAATTTCATCTAATATTTAAATAACATTTTCCCAATTTACTACATTAGTTTGGTGGCAAAAAATTAATATTATTTTATTCTCAAGGCTGAATTTATCATTTTTTATCATTCAAACTAATCAATTTTTATGCAAATAAGTTAAAATATACATTTAGTCTCTTAAATTTGTATTTACTTTTATATACATTTAGTTGAATTTGCTTAGTTTTGATTTCTCTTTAATAACATTAACTATATTAAATTTTAAAGACTTCATAAAAATGCACTAAAATTAAACTTTATATAAATTGTTTTAGCAAATTAAAGAAAACTCATATAAACTAAAAGAACTAAAAATATATTTTAATTTTAAAATTTTTAAGTAAATATTTTCTATTAAATGATATTAAAGAGGTCAATATTAAGGAATTAAAAATACATTTTATGAAATTAAGAAACTAAATTAAAATAAAGGTTCAAAATATATCAAAGTTAGCTGGAAATTTTAATTTCAGTCTTCAAACAAATTTGATTAATATTATTTTCAATTTTTATAAAAAAAATATAATACAAATGTAAGGAAGAACATAAAATCGAGTTTATCGGTTCTTAATTTTTATTCTAGGCCGGAATTTTTTTTCCCGAATTCAATATCATTTCTCAACATCAATAAATCGAATTTAATCAATTTCCATAATCCAAACAAGAGACAATAATGCAGTCAAACAGCCCGACATGAAGTCCAAGAGGTCATTCCTGTTCATGCGATTGATCTTCCTTTAGTTGGAAACGCCAAATGTGGTGCTTCGTGCAGCGTTGGATTTTCTGCTTTTTTGGCTGGCGCAACGCAAATGCCTCATCTTGCTCGGCACGTCGTTAACTGGAAAAAAATCGCCATCAAGAATCCCTTTTCCTCGATTAGCCCCACAGGAATCACGAATCCACGTGCGAAGAGACACAAGCCGCTCTAATCGTTGTATCTGTAGAGTAATTCAGTTCAGAGCAACTATCTTCTTTCAAGACACCATGGCAATTGGGGATTCACAAATTATGTCGTCATGGTATGGGCAAACATTCATTCCCATGTTCCGTTCATTCTCATCCATCCACCTAATATAATTTATTTATTTTTTTAAATTCACGATTTGGATTACATTCTAATATAATATAATTTATATGTCGCTGTTTCTTGAAGATTACTTGATCAAACTTTCAGTTTCCTGTTACTGCGTCGAGTGAGACTGGTCGATTAATTTACTTCAAAGGTTTCGTGCACGATCGGTTCATCTTGTGGGTATTCCACTACGTTGTGCTGCCATGGCTTCTCCAACCCCAGTTTCTCAATTTAAATCCGTCTTTAGTGAACCCAATTTCGCAACAACTCTCCAAAATCCCATTAGTGGCAAGCCAAAACTTGGCTCGTTTTTCTTGCCCAGAAGGTTATCTGTGCAATTTCAAGCTCCTCGTTGGGATTCAAAGATGTCAATGAAGGCTGTTACTGTGTCCGCTACAACGGCCGAGAATGCCAAGAAGCGTTATCCTGCTGAATCTAAGGGGTTTGTGGAGGAGATGAGGTTTTTGGCAATGAAATTGCATACCAAGGAGCAGGCTAAAGAGGGAGAGAAGGAGATCAGTCAGCCTGAGGAGCAATCAGTTGTCATGTGGGAACCCACTACTGATGGGCATTTGAGGTTTCTTGTGGACAGCAAATTGGTTTTTGACACACTGGAAAAGATCGTCGCTGATGCTGCTTATCCTTATTGTGAGTTCCATTTATGAGTTACTTTTAAACGCTTCTTTATCTATATTTACATCTATCTATATAGTCTGATGGTTACTGTATTGTTGATTGTTTTCTGACGCTTTCCTTAATCCTCATGGTTTTCTCTTTTTTGATGAACTATTGCTGCAATTTGTATAAGTCATTTCTGTCCTTTATTGCTTACATGGATCATAATTTGGTATCTCTTGATCTTCATAAATGTCAAGTTTCTTGTATTTTTTTATAGTATCAGTTCTGGTGGCTAAATGCTGAAGATCTTGTTATCTTTCTATAGATGCTGAATTCAGAAATACAGGATTGGAAAGGTCTGCAAGCTTGGCAAAAGATCTGGAATGGTTCAGAGAGCAAGGTCATGTCCTTCCTGAACCTTCTTCTCCTGGGCTTACCTATGCACAATATCTTAAAGAGTTGTCTGTGAAGGATCCCCAGGCTTTTATCTGCCATTTCTACAACATATACTTCGCCCATTCAGCTGGGGGTAGGATGGTTGGGAAGAAGGTAACTGATCGGCATAAGATTCGCTACTTAAAAATTCATGGTTCTTGTCTTCATAATTTAACAGAAACTAACTGTTTTAGAGAAGTCTCATTTGTGGATTAGCATGTCAATTGTATGACTCATTTGGTGCTTTACTTCGTTTTCCATATTATACTGGCTTTGTCTTCATTACTGTGGTTGTTACACATCTACTTTATCTTTTCACATAGGGTGGTGCACAAAATTCTATATCTGAGGCCCACAAGGGTATTGTCTAATTGTCAATATAGTTCTCTCTAGAGTTTTGATGCAAATTTGCTATTTATGATTTGTTTCTACCTTCTTACTCTGTATGCATCTAGTCCATCCTAATGTGAAGGTCTTGAACAAGGAAATCTCCAATTTTTCCCTTATTGATAAAGTTGCATGTGAGTGATTTACCACCACTTCTGGGTGTATTATGTTTTGGCTTTGCAGCAAAAAAATGGAACTCAGAATAGTTTTGATCCTTCTCATAATCTTAACTCAGGCTTTGTGATGTTTTAGAATTTTGTTTTCAGTGATTTTCTGGAGCTGAGGGAAAGATTAATAATGAATGTCTTACTTTAGTCATATGCTCAAGAGTGAAGACATTATTGCACTTTCTTAAGTTCTTAGTCTTAATCTACAGGTGGCAGAAAAGATACTTGACAAGAAGGTGTTGGAGTTCTATAAATGGGATGGTCAGCTTTCGCAGATGTTACAGAATGTGAGGGACAAGCTGGATAAAGTTGCTGAAGTAAGTTTCTTTTACCATAAATCTTTACCTGTTTTATTCCTCGAGATTTTATGATTATTGCAATAAGTTGGTTCTATTTCCAATAGCTTTCTATGTTGTGCTGAGTTCACTAACAGAGTCAAAAATAAGGAAAAAATGGGGTCTATCTTACAAATTCTGTGTGGAAAAGGTTGATTTGTTATGAAAATTGAATCCGGGGTGGTTCATCAAGTTATTGGTCTGGTTTAGTTGGCTCAAAGATCGACCAACCAAAGCACCAACCAGGAGAGGGTCGAATGTTTAAATACTGGTTGAATCAATCAGAAATGATTTATGGGTTAAGGTCCAAATTTGTCTCAGGAGTTCTCGCATAAGATATGAATATTCAGAAGTGTTAAAAACGGAGCAATATTGCCCCCTAACCGTTAAAATTACTAGCAGTCAGCGTTAGTTTTTAAACACGTAGGGTAAATTTGCTCCATTTAACACTTCTGAAGCAAAATTGACTTATAAAGAATTTCCGGATACCCAAAGCTTTGACCTGAAAACATTAGGGACAAAATTGAATCTTAATCCTTGATCCCCCAAAAAAAAAAAAAAAATCTTGTTAAACATTTCAAAATTCAACATGTTCGTATATCTTTATGACCTCTTGACACCAGTAAGTTTTACCCCAATCATGAAGCAGTCCTCGAAAATTTTGTTATTCACATCGCAACGAGACCAAGATTAATAAACCATGATCCATGAACTAGTATCTCCATTGCTTTAATATTGGGAACTTGACAAGGCTAAGTAAAAATGTCTTCCTTTGTGGTCAGAACTCAGATGTGATGATATATATAGTTATATGCCACCTTGAAGTAATTTTTTTGTTTTTTGTTTCCCTTTTTATATGCTCTACTGGTATTCAAGTGGAGATAGAAAGTAATGTGGTGACTGGATTTGGTCAGGGGTGGACTCGAGAAGAAAAGAATCATTGTTTGGAAGAAACAGAGAAATCGTTCAAGCTTTCAGGCGAAGTTCTGCGTCTGATATTAGTGTCATCATAATAACAGTTTGTACTGCTTACTTTTTTCTGTAATTATCATTGTGTAACTTTAAGTAATTGCTAAAGCTCAAAACATTGTTAAGCCTTCATATTATGTTATTTTCAGTTCATAAAAAACTGTCTCGTGTATATATATGTTATGAATGTTGGTAGCTCTTTGTTTAATGAGTAAATAAACATTGTTTTTAATTTCTGAATTACAAATGTTTATGGGAGAATTCCAAAAAAATACCACTTGAAATTCAAAATGCCAAATAGGTGATTTCACAATAAAATGAGTTGTCAATTGATTTACTGTTATTGTTAATCTCATTATTGTTGTTGTCAACTGGATTTTAAAATTCAAATAGTATTTTTTTGTCATTCTCCCAATGTTTATCACTTTTTTTTTTTGTTAAAAAAAGTATCAGCTGTTGTTCTCATGATGTTGAAACCAGAAAATTTAACATGTACAGAAAAAACGTCAAGGTGGCCTAGGGGATTTTTCAATACCTGCAAAACTCCAGAATTTGACTTCTCTTAATTTTATTCACAAAAAGTGCAATGTTAAAAATAATATAAAAGTAAATAATAATAATAATAATAATAATAATAATAATAATAATAATAATAATACACTCATAAAACATCCACGGACCTTCATACACATCACTAGAAGGAAAAAAAAGAATTCGACCACCTTTTAAAACGGGTTCTTAATCATCGTTCCAGAATCTTTATAGTGGCAAAACATTTAGTAAAACATTTAGTAAATAAAAAATAAGAATCATACATAAGACTAGTATTACACTTTCTGCAAGAAAAAAGAAAAAAGAAAATCTAAATCTTTGCTTCGTTTACAAGCACGCTTTCACTTTCATGCATATTTTCAGCTTTAATCTTTACAAATATATGCAGTTGAGCCAACTATACATTCTGAAATATCCTGCAATTCCTCTCTCCATGTGTGGTAAGCCATAGCAGCTATATACAATACATATTTTCTAGGGTTAATGTTGAATTTTACTTCGGAACCATTCGCTTATGAGCTATGGGTATTTGAAAGTTTTATTAGGTTAATTTTACCTCGAAAGTGTAAAAAAAAAAAAAAAAAGAGCAAAATCACTATAATTGTTAAAATACTATTGACCATTATTAGACCTTAACTCTATTTTATAACCATAGCATCAAATAAAAGAATCAACTTGACAATTAAACAACAAGCAACATGTCCCTTGTAAGCAATATCTTCCTTCCTTGTAATAAGCCATAGGGGTGAGCAAAACACCCGCAACCCGCGGATCCTAAAATTGTTCTATTTATTTACGAAATTGCCACCGATCATACTTTTAAGACCGGATCTTTTATAATCCGGTCTTAAAAGTCTTCTATATATTTACAAAATTGCCACCGGTCATACTTTTAAGACCGAATTTTTATAATCCGGTCTTAAAAGTCTTCTATATATTTACGAAATTGCCACCGGTCATACTTTTAAGACCGAATTTTTTATAATCCAGTCTTAAAAGTGTTCTATATATTTGTTGGAAGTTAATATTTAATTAGTTAGCGTATAAGAGAGATTTTAGGAATTAAGTTAGCCGATCATGGTTTTTTGAATTTCGTAATTAAATTCCTGATTGTAATCATCTTAAGTAAGTTGTTAGAGAGATTTTAGGAATTAAGTTAGCAGATCATGGTTTTTTGAATTTCGTAATTATATTACTGATTGTAATCCCTAGATTACAGGAACTACCTAGGCCAGAAGATTATTTACTTATTAGCATCTGTATATAATTCCAATTAAGCGAAGGAATAAATCATCGCATTCTCGGACTCATCTCTGATCAGCGTCTTCTCACAATATTTACGAAATTCCCACCGGTCATACTTTTAAGACCGGATATTTTATAGCCCGGTCTTCAGAGTGTTCTATATATTTACGAAATTGCCACTGGTCATACTTTTAAGACCGGATCTTTTATAATCCGGTCTTAAAAGTGTTCTATATATTTACGAATGCCACCGGTCATATTTTTAAGACCGGATCCTTTATAATCCGGTCCAAAAAGTTCTTTATATTTACGAAACTGCCACCTGTCATACTTTTAAGACCTGATTCTCTATAATCCGGTCTAAATGAGGTGGTCTTAAAGCTCTTTTTTGCATTAGTGGTTAATGGCAAATTGTTGACATTTGATGCAGATTCTTTATGTTTTTTGTCCGTCATTTATGCTCCAAATACTATTTAATGCTGCCAATGCAAAAGCCCAATTTTTTGTGAACGTCAGATTTTTTGTGTAAGGAATGATTAAAGTTCAAGTTTTTCAAGCTCTTTCCGGCAGTTTTTTTTTCCTTTGCCTTCAATTCAAACCCTAACTAGTAAATCTTCACATCCTCGTTCTAATCCGTCAATTCACTCTAGTCTTTTCTGATTTGGTTGCGTTTGACGGCAAAAATGTCGTCTTTGTGCGGGGATTGGTGTTTTTGATTCTTCAATTTCTCGAATCAACATTGCGGACCACTAAAAAGAGGGCAAGCGGACCCAAGTGCCCTGTAATTGGCATGAGGATTCAAGGGGTATGTCGTCTGTTTATTTTAAATTCTTCTTTTCGTTTGTTGGTCTTTAAAATATTCAATTTTAATTCTTTTTTTTTCATGTTTTGATATTGATGGTGTTTTTCAGTCGGAGACAATGATTTCTAAGCAAAGGCTGCTAAGTGTCTATTTTCTTTTGGTACGTGCTCGCAAAAGGTTAGAACTGTCTTGTGGTTGGTTGCCTCCAAATTTATTATCCATCTTTCAATAGTTCATATTCAATTTATATAAAAATGTCGTCTCTGATGATAAGGAAACACAAGTGAGTCCCTGTCTAGTTTCCTCTGCATGGCTTCTCTTCCCCTGTATTTTCTCTTGTTGGTATTTCAATGTCTAAGCTATATTTCATCTTTTAGCCTGAATTATAAACTGTCTAGTTTATGAAGTTGTTATGGATTCAAATAATGGGCCTGCCAGAGGAAGGCCCAATTGAAGAGCTTCTGGCGGGAAACCTCTCACGAGCCAGATACCCTTCGCCAATTACCTTGCACCGTGCCGATAATCCAGCAATCAGGCAGGAGATGGAAGGCGCACGATCAGGACGGGAGAAGTGGCATGATCACAGGGAAATGGACTCAGGGTAAGGAGAACGAAACCCTAGGTAATCTCTATATAAGAGGTTGCCTCCTGTACGCTCTCCAGGCTATCTATCTTATTCTTACAGTTCAGTTCCACTGTGCACAAACACCACCCTCAGGCGAAAAGCCAACCCCATGTAGCACAGTGATCCGCTAGCAACCGCTGATATCTCCTCTATAGATATCAGTGAACGCTATATCAGATCCAATATCGATCATACCTAGCCCCAGGGGCTAGACATTTGTGTTCTACAACAGAACATTGGCGCCTACCGTGGGGATCGTCAAACAACTCGATTCCTAAAATCATAAGGCTGTTCGTAACCACTGAACATGGCCGCCAGCACTAGAAGCCGCACCAATGCGGCACGACCGCCGCTGCCACCACTAGATGAACCACAGCAGCCATCTAACCCAGGGCAGCTATCATAACACTCGAACTCGGTGGACCCAGAGGGAGATCATGGGAAGAGACCGGTTAATATCGAGACCGAGGATACCGCCATTTCTCCCCACCCTAATCGGGATCGCACCGGGTCATCAAGGAATTCAGCGGAGGGTCTTCCTCATCCTTCCCGTGAATTTCAGATGGAACATCCCGACGTCCGCCTGCTCCATAACACTATAGGATCGTTGATCCGGCGTATAGATGGCATGGAATACCGGCATGAGTTGCAAAAAGAGGAGAACATTCGGATTATTCGAGAGGAATTGGAGCGTCAAAATACGATATGGAGGCAGGAGGAGCGGGAAAAGAGGTTGTCTGAAGCAAAAGAAAAACACCGGAGTGGAGGGCAGAATGGCGAGGGCTCAAACCGGATCGCTGGCTCGGACTCTGTGCATGTCAACCAGGGTGAGCATCAGAAAGGAAAACAGGTTATTATTGGTGAGGAAAAAGACCGGGAGAAGGAAGCCGGTCACAAGATCCAGCATGAAACGGTTAAGAGCATGGACACCGTGGCTAGAAAGATGAACCCCCCGAGGGCTTCCCAAGCCGACTTGAGGGAGCACGAAGAAAGCCAACCTTTTAAGGAGCAGATCGACAAAGAACAACATATCTCGTCCCCGCATGCCAAAAAGGCATCAGGAGAAGAGGTGGAAGATAGAGTATTGGGTCAGTTCACGGACAAAGTAATGGTCATGTGTACCCCAAGGGATTAAATTCAAGGGAGTTGCCGAAGTATGATGGAACCCAGACCCCTTGATACACTTAAACAACTTCAAAATGGAGATTATGGTCAAGGGGATAAATGGAGACGTCGTACCCCGTCTTTTTGCTGGAACATTCAGGGGAGCGGCGCAATTATGGTTTCATTCGTTGCCATATTTGTCCATTCCAAACATGAAGACTTTGGAACAAAAGTTTCTGATGCATTTCACAACCAGTAGGCGGCAACCGAAAACAGAGTTCCAGCTCGCTCAAGTTAGGCAAGGATCGGGAGAAGCCCTGAGCAAGTACCTGGATCGTTTCAACAATATAGCATTGCAGATTCCGGGATTAAAGGAGGAAGTAAACCTGCATTGCATCATAGCCGGATTAGATGTTTCATCCCGTCTAAAGAAATCTATCATGAAACGGCGACCGACTACCCTGGCTGATTTTCATGATAGATCAAAACAGTATCTAAATCTGGAGCAAATGGAAAAGGCAGGAAACGCCGGGAAAGAAAGGGCTAAGAGTCCACCTCGCCGAGGAAGAGACAATCGGGACGGAGACAATCAAGAAGCATACAAGAAGGCATCACGTAGCCGGGATACCGGCGGCAAAACCCGGGATTCTAGGTACGAGAGATACACCCCATTGAAGGTCTCTTAGGCTAAGTTATGGAAGGAAGTAGGCTCAACCGAGTTGAAAAAGGTAGAAAGACCCCGGCTCGGGTAAAAGAGCTACCGCGATAAAACCCGTTTTTGTGAATTTCACAATCAACATGGTCATACGACCGAGCAGTGTTGGGATCCAAGAATATCGTGGAGAAGTTTATCCGTGAGGGAAAACTCCAAAGATATGTAATTCGACTCAGGAAAACAGGCGAGAAGAGGCAGGTAGAAGGCCGTGATAAGAGCTCACCGCCCGAGAAGAAGAGAAGAGAGCAGGAGAAGAAATCCGAAGATAGTGATGACGAATTCCCCGATGCCAAGTACGACTGCAACGTGATTAGCGGAGGCTTTGGTAGCGGAGGGGATTCAACTAGCCAGAGACGGAAGTATTTGAGAGAAGTTTTGTCGATCAGAGATGTTCCAAAATTTAAAGGAGATGTAAGCAAGCCCGAATCTCCTGTGTTATGTTTCACAGACAAGGATTTAGAAGACGTGGCCCCAGGACACCACGACGGGTTGGTGATAACGGGAACCCTGGTAAATTGCCGAGTAAGGAAAATTTTCGTGGACAATGGAAGCGCCGTGGATATCATTCTCTGGGATGCATTCAAGAGGATGAAATTTGACTCCGACATTCTAAAGCCATGCAAGACCATGCTAACCGGATTCAATGGGCAGGATACCCGACCAAAGGGTACGTAGATCTTAAACTAACTTTGGGAGATAGGCACGCTTTCAAGACGGAGAGAGTCCGGTTTATAGTAGCAGATTTCCCTTCTTCGTACAACATAATCCTGGGTCGTCCAACGATTCACAATTGGGATATGTTGGTGTCATCCAAACATCAAAAGCTTAAGATGGTCAGTAAGAAGAATAAGGTCGTCACCATAAGGGAGATCAAAAAGAGTCTCACCAGTGTTACTTTAACACGGTCAAGAAAGATACAACCCGGCCAGTACACCCGGAAGCGCTTTCTGGAGGAAAAGCGGTAAACTTGGTCGAGTTGGATCTGCGCAAAGAAGAGAAGATGAAAAAGGCGGAACCAAATGGAGAGCTGGAAGATTTCCTCCTCGGATCGGAGCCTGGTCAAATCACCAAAATTGGCAAGGCTCTGGATCCGGGATGCGGGAGGAACTTGAGATATTCCTCGTGGACAACAGAGATGTGTTTGCTCGGCACCCATCCGAGATACCCGGATCGACCAGCATTTTTGTTGTCATCACCTAGCAATTCGACCGGGATCGACCTCGATATCTCAAAAGAAGCGGAAGCTCGGGGAGGACAGGCGGAAAGCTTTGGAAGCGCATGTGGCAGAACTGTTAGAAGCCGGCTTTATCCGGAGATACAGTATACCACATGGTTGTCCAATGTGGTCCTCGTGAAAAAACCAAATGGGAAGTGGAGAGTCTGTACAGATTACAAGGATCTAAATAAAGTATGCCCAAAAGACTCTTTCCCAATGCCCAATATTGACCAGCTAGTAGATAGTTCTTCCGGTTTTTGGCTATTATCGTTCATGGATGCTTATTCCGGGTATAATCAGATCGCTATGCACTCGGAGGATCAGGCTAAGACGGCTTTCATCACCGAGAAGGCAAATTACTGCTACAATGTGATGCCCTTCGGGTTGAAAAACGCAGGAGCCACGTATCAGAGAATGATGAACCGAGTTTTTGAAGATCAGATTGGTCGGAACGTAGAAGTGTACATTGACGACATGATTTTCAAGTCTGTCAGCGAGGTTAACCATATTGATGACTTAAGGCAGACATTTGACAAACTCAGAAAATATAGGATCCGTCTCAATCCGGCAAAATGTGCGTTCGGAGTACCTGCAGGAAAGTTCCTTGGGTTCCTGCTAACGAACAGAGGAATAGAGGTTAACCCTGACAAATGCCAAGCTGTATTAGACATGAAGGCCCCGCAGAGCAAAAAAGAGGTTCAGCAATTGACTGGACGTTTAGCTGCTCTGACCCGATTTCTGCCTAAGTCTGCAGAGAATTCTCTTCATTTCTTCAAGATGTTAAAGAAGGAAGCATCTGAGGGATGGACAACGGAATGCGAAGCAGCTTTCGAGAAAATTAAACAGTGCTTGTATGCACCTCCGGTGTTGACCAGACCCCAGGCAGGTGAAAGCTTAATTTTATATCTGTCGGTAGGGAATGAGGCTGTAAGCGCTGCGCTGGTTAGAGAAACGGCGGAAGGCCAGAGTCCTGTGTACTTTGTGAGTAGAGCCTTGCAAGGCTCAGAATTGCGTTATCAAAAGGTAGAGAAAATGGCGTTTGCACTACTGATAGCAAAGCAAGAAGGCTTCGCCCATACTTTCGTGAGTCATCCTATCATCATTCGAACAAATCAGCCCATCCGGCAAATCCTTCATAAGCCGAACCTAGCGGGCGGATGGTAGGTTGGGCCATTGAGTGTCGAATTTGACATTACTTATGAGGCTCGGCATGCGATCAAATCCCAGGCGCTGGCAGATTTTGTAATGGAGCTGACTCCGGTTAAAGAAGGGGATAATCAGGATACATGGAATTTGTTCGTTGACGGCTCTTCAAACGTCAAAGGAGGCGGAGCAGGCATTATTGTTGAAAGCCCGGAAGGTATTGCCCTTGAACTGTCTCTGCGATTTAATTTCTCAACTTCAAACAACCAGGCAGAATACGAAGCACTGATAGCGGGTTTGCTCCAAGCTAAGGAAAGTGGGGCTCGCAAGGTGCACGTCTCCACCGACTCTCAGCTGGTAGCGTCTCAAATCAATGGAACTTATCAGGCAAAGGGACCCTTGATGATCAAATACCTGGGAAAAGTGAAGGAGATTATCACAGAGTTTGACGAGGTCACTGTGGCGCATATACCAAGAGGAGATAATGTCAGGGCCGATGTCTTATCAAAATTAGCAAGCACTAAGAGCCCTGGAAATCATCGCACCATTGTTCACAGGAAGGCGGTGAGGGCTGGTTACTTCTGGCCCACCTTGGCGGCCGACGCCAAAACTCATGTCCAAAATGCGACAGTTGCCAAAGGCACGCCAACACCATCAAGGCGCCTCCCGCCACGCTCCGACAATCTCGGCGCCATGGCCGTTTTAAATGGGGAATGGATCTTCTGGGACCATTCAAGAGGGCTGCCGGCCAGTTGAGGTGGCTCATCGTGGCAGTTGATTATTTCACAAAGTGGATCGAGGTGGAACCTGTTGCCACAATCACATCAAATAGGGTGCAGAAGTTCTTGCAGAAAAATATCATAGCACGATTTGGCATTCCAGCAGAAATTGTTACAGACAACGGCACGCAATTTATTGATAAAACCTTTCAGAAGTTGGTAGTTGATTTTAATATCAAGCAGCACTTCGCATCAGTGGAACATCCACAATCTAATGGGCAAGCGGAAGCTTGTAACAAGATCATTGTAGATGGGTTAAAGAAGCGGATGGAAGATGCTACATCTAGCTGGGTGGACCAATTGCCTTACGTCCTATGGGGATACCGCACGAGTGTCCAATCATCAACCGGGGAAACGCCTTTCAAACTAACTTATGGGTGCGAAGCCATGATTCCGGTTGAGATTGGGGAATCATCTTGGCGGCGCATCACAACATTGCAAAGTGAAGAAGAGAATGGACAGGCAATCGCGGTTGAGTTAGATCTGATAGATGAAGTTCGAATTGCGGCACATTGCCGAGATTTGGCAGCGAAGCAACTAATATCAAACTGTTACAACAAGAAAGTCCGACCTCGGGGTTTTGAAAAAGGAAGCCTCGTGCTTCGAAGGGCAGATATCGGACACAAGAACGCTGCAGAAGGAAAGCTAGCTCCTAATTGGGAAGGCCCATACCGGTCACTGAAAGCCTGGGCAAAGGCGCTTACAAGTTGGAAACTTTGCAAAAAAGGGCGGTAAAGCGAACGTGGAATGCGGATAAGTTGAAGGCTTACTACAGCTGAAGCATACCGTTTGGATGTGGGCGGGCTTCATTTTAAATGCAAGAATTTGTTCAGAAGAAGACACCATGTTAATTCTGTACTTTTTACTATATGGCGTTTTACAAACGAGAATAATCGAATAAAAGGATGACTTATCCCAGTTTCTACGAAAGAGATTGCTATCTACTTTGTGTTAAAAACATGTAGAGGCCAGGATATTTAAAAATCCGGCTTCCAAAATCGTGCAAGCTAAAAACATGTAGAGGCCAGGATATTTAAAAATCCGGCTTCCAAAATCGTGTAAGCTAAAAACATGTAGAGGCCAGGATATTTGAAAGTCTGGTTTCCAAAATCATGTAAGCTTAAAACATGTAGGGGTCGGGGTATTCAAAAATCTGGCGTCCAAAATCATGTAAGATAAAAACATGTAGAGGCCAGGATATTTAAAAATCCGGCTTCCAAAACCGTGTAAGCTAAAAACATGTAGAGGCCAGGATATTTGAAAGTCTGGTTTCCAAAATCATGTAAGCTCGGGATATTCAAAAATCCGGCGTCCAAAATCATGTAAGATAAAAACATGTAGAGGCCAGGATATTTAAAAATCCAGCTTCCAAAATCGTGTAAGTTTAAAACATGTAGAGGCCAGGATATTTGAAAGCCCGGTTTCCAAAATCATGTAAGATAAAAACATGTAGAGGCCAGGATATTCGAAAGTCCGGTTTCCGAAATCGTGTAAGTTTAAAACATGTAGAGGCCGGGATATTGAAAATCCGGTTTTCGAAAATCGTGTATGACAAAACATGTAGAGGTTTGGATAGTTAACAATCCGGCTTCCAAAATCGTGTAAGAATCAGACGTGAGGAACCCAGGATAATTAACTCGGTTTCTAAAAATCATGTCACGTTAAAGCATGAGGAATGCACGAGAATACCATCTGCTTCCATAAATCATGAACATGATCGAAACATGTAGAAGCCTGGATGGTAAAAGTCCGGTTTCAAAAATCGTGTAAGATTTGACAAGTGAAACCAAGGGAAATTAACCCGGTCTCACAAATTGTTAAACAATAAGAAGTGTTTAAAGTCTACACATGCAGCTCGTGGATCCATTTTACCAAAAGGAAATGGATGAAGGTATCAGTTAATGTCTATACAATAGCTTACAGAAGGTCATGACCTTTGGCTAAGGACATACAAAAGCAAGTTTGTTCAGAAGTTATAACAGACGTAAAGAAATTAAATTTGTGACTGCGTCTCGGCTGCTGAGGGGGAGGCCGACTCGTCTTCACTGTCTTCTTCACCAGGAGGTATCAATTTTCCCTTGTTGCTAACATAAGCCTCGAGGTGTAGCCCGGTGGTATTCAAAGTAACGGAGGGATTGAGCACCTGGATTTGAGCCACCGCGTTCTCAAAAGACAACTTGCCGATTTCACCATATTTCGCAATCTGCGATTTGACGTCAGCGAGATCCGCATCTTTTTCCTTTAGGACGTCGGTTAAATGATCGATGTCCGAGTTCAGTTTTTCTTTCAGAAAGGAATTTTCGCGACAAAGACCTTCAAGGCGATGCATTTCGGCTTGGGCGTCGGCCAATTCGGGCTGCTTGGCAGCAAAATCGAGTCGTGCCGCATTCAAGTCACTTTGCACCGCAGATAACTTAGTTTCAGCCTCCGCAACCTCCTCCACTGCGGTAACAAACCTTTGATTAAGAGCAACCAACGCTCGATGCAATCTATCTTGCTCTGCTCGAGATACAGTCAGCTCTTTTTGGGCTAGATCCCTCTCCGCAGTAACTTTTGCCAGATCGGGGTTGTTTTTCAACAGACGAATCTCCGAAAGAAGTTCGTTCTTCTCCTTCCTCTCGCCTTCGGAATCTGGTTAGGGTGGCCACTTGTTGATTTAAATCATTCACGATTTCCGCCGAACAGCATTCTGAATTCTTAGGGCAGCATAAGGCCGTATTAGGGAAGCTACCCTATAAGCCTCTCGCTCCATATTGATCAGTTGGTACTTCTCCTCTTTGGAGGGCATCGTAGGGGAGTACAGCTGAGCAGGCGGACGCATAAGATTTCGGATAGCTTCATTGACCCCATCTGACCAAAGAACCCCTCCATTCATAGTGGTATGGCTATGAGGGGTGGAGAATGAGGATGGAACCGAGTTGGCTGGTGAAACAGTGCAGGGGTTGATGATGGAGCCCTCTCGCAGGAGATGCGGCACGGGAGCGGAGGTAGGAGCCTCTCTCACGAGGTGAAGTCGGCACAATATTTGGTCTAGAGGCCTCTTTCCTGTAGACGGGATGGGCGTAGGAACTACAAGGGTTTCCTCTCCAGCAATGTTCTTACCTTTGGAGGTCCGCACCCTTTTCTGACCACGCTTTAATTCGCCTTTGGGCGCAGGGCGCTTTCGGGGAGCCTTTGAAATAATCGCCTACTCCGAGATAGGAGCTCCACTACTTGCCTTAGGTTCATCCACAGGAGTAGTCTCAGGATTTGCGGGAAGCGTTTTGAAGGCTTGAAGAAATTCGAGCTTTCCCATTTGCGTCCTGCATTAAATAAAAAAAATGTGGGATGTCAGCATTGAAAAAAAATATGAAGTCTGGGTATGTGAAAATTCCAACGGCCAATCCCATACTTCCTGGTCCGCGTCGACGAACTAAGGCAGTGGGAATGTAATCAGCAGGGTCCATCAGGGTCTGAAGGGTACTAGACAGCTTTGTAAGCCTTACTACGGCTGCCTCCTCATTTTCGGTGAGGCTGGTCGGAGCGAAGTCTGCGGTTTTGAACTTGTGATGGGCGTTCGTCCAATATAACGGGAAAATACCCTCTAGTTCCCCCCCTTTTTCAACCCGAAGGAACCATGGGCATTTAAAAGGATGGGCAATAACCTTAACAAAGGAGGTTTTGAAGTGCTTCCGTGAGTCGCAAAAGGTTTAAAGAGCATATGCTCACTTCTCCCGCGAAGAGAGGTCCATCCAAAAATGTCGTCGAGGCGGCCGGAATCCACCTAGCTCCAAAGGAGAGTAGAAGGTCATAAACATCGGCACAGTACAGCAGATTTCTAGTTCCCGGCAGAGACTCTCAAAAGCTAGGGCGAAGGCCCATCCATTGGGATGAAGTTGGGTGGGGGCTAGATGCAGGTGATTTAGAAGGCAAATCAAAAACTCGGACAAGGGAAATGTCACACCGAGTTGAACGAAAACATCTCGGTAAAAAAAGAAGAAATGGGGTTCATGAGGGCGGCTTTTACGTGATCGAGCGGTGGCAACCGATTCTTCATCAAAGGGAGCCGTATCGAATATCCATCCCCATCTCTCACACCAAGTGATGGAAATTCTTCGGCGGTTAAGGTATTCTTCACCTCGGTCACTTTATGGTGGACAGCTTTCTTTGGGGAGTTTGGATTCCGAATTGAAGTGGACGAACTACAATCATCCGCGGAAGGCGTGGATTGTAACTGAGAAGAGGATGCCATCTAAACCTAAAATGCAAGAGAATGGCAAGGTTAGTAAATCAGGCACATTCGAGGACTCACAATCGTATCAGAATCAGCAAAGTTCAAAACATGCTCCAGCCTACGTTAATTTCCTGAGGGGGAGGCTGCAGGAATACGACATTACCCTAACCTAAGAATGAAAATATTCCTGGGATTGGAATGTGGAAGGGGCAGGTTCGGGGTAACAAAATGAAAATCCATCCTAATCCACCGAAGACAGAAGAAGACAGTGAGTTTACTAGGGTAGCTTGGAAGAGGAATCAGTCGTCTAGACCAGGAATGGCGGAAACGCAAGCAAAATATGTTCAAGATAATGACGCTAATTCCTGAAACTATACGAACAACTAAAAAGGTACGAAAACCAAAGAAAGCATAGTCTTACCTGTTTGTGGAAGTCGACGAAGATAAGGCAAATGAAGCTGATTGTCGCGGAAGTTCTCGCAGAGAATAAAGCAAAACGGAGAGTATGTAAAAGGTAATGACAAAACGAAGGAAGAGGAGATATATAGTTTTTGAATTTTAAGAAGTTTGATGGAGCTCTTGAAGTCGAATTGACAAAAGCAGTGACGACCACGCGCGAGAAAGTGGGGGCCAAAACTCAAAAGTTGTAAGGATTTCCTTAGAGCGACGCAAGCATTAATTGCGCACGGATTCCAAGCGCTGTTGGAAGGCGCTCGAGTCTAGAGCGCAGCTACACGTTACAACGTGTCAGTCTAGCAAAAAGAGTATGTCGTTTCACGTTCAACCAAGATAACTCGGCTCCTTAATGAAGATTTCCTTGGGATGGTATATCGCAATATTTTATTACGATAAAATAGTCGATATTGTACGCAGCGATCTCGGCCAAATTTTGCCAGCGAGGTTATCTCGGTATGAGTCACAGCGGTCACAGCCGAGATAATGGGACATTCCGGGATCCAGTGATGAGTTAACATAGGCGGCATAGGCATACGAAACGCCGGAATAAATGAAAATTTGAAGGACCAAGCTGCCGAATTAGGTAGCAAACCAAACACGGAAAATGGACATCCACACAAGACAAAATGAACAAAGGTGCATGCGAAGAACAGGGCAACTTTATATTGATAATCGATAAGGTTACACGGTTTCTTACAAGGAAATAAGCTGGCGTACTCATTTACAAAGATGATTACAAGATCAAATTACAGCAAGCTGGGCGAAATTTGTAAACAACATTTATGAACCCACTAATTACAACAGTTGATGGTAGCTAGCTATCCGTCCCACCCTGATCGGATTAGCTCGCGCCGGAGACTGCATTGTTATTCGGTCGGATTGTCAGGTGGCTGGAATTTCTCACCAAATATGCAGCAGACCCTGGAAAGGCTTGGACATGTCCAGGGGGACTGCCACACAGGTCGCAGGCCTCTCATGGTGGAGGGGCAAGCTTAAGTTTGAGGATAGATGGTGCTCAAACGAAGCTTGAACCACTTCCAAGGACCCCATGCGGAATTGAACCGGACATGAAGGCGGTAAATACATTTGGGATCCCAGGCGTCCACCACGGAATGTGTTTGAAGGCGGCAAATACATCGAAGGCAAGGCAATGATCCTTACAGGATGCTCCTTCGTTCGAAATCGCGTTCTTCTTCCCACATGACTGGAAGAATGAGGCTCGAGCTCTCAATGGCAAACTCATTACTTTCAAGGGAGAGGAGGAGAGCGGACCCGGTGGTGCAAGAGGATGAGGAGTGATGTCAGGATTTATAGCCCAGGGGAATTGCAAGGGGCAAGTGACGGTAGGTGAAACTCTAGGTGGAACTGACGTTTCAGTTTCCCAAGGAAGAAATCATAACTGTTGCGAAAAGGCGTGAGCAAATAGTAAAAACTGCACGGCATTGAATGAGGGTCGATTGAAAAGTGGCGGTGTAGAGTCCCAAGAAAAGGAATGAAGGAATGATGGCGTGATGTCAGAAAAGAAACAGTACGCTCATCAAATCGCCACATGCCACGTGTCTCCATTTCACCAAACATTGGGGGGCAACAGCTGGATAGGAAATCCCCAAAACGACAAAATTCAATACGAAAAGACAATCTTAGGTATTCTAGAGACACGGGGACAGTTACTTCTAACCCGGTTTCGATCAGGGCGTGAAGCGATGAATGAATAAACCAATCAAGCCGTTCATGAAAAGTAAAGCGACATTGCCACCAAGACGGCCATACTTTGCGATAATGGAACCCGGTTAAAAGGCAAGCCGGGAGCTAATTCTTGAGAACCCGTTAAAAAGGAAAGTCGGGAATTAACTCTTGGAGCGTATAGATACCCTTCGCCAATTACCTTGCACCGTGCCGATAATCCAGCAATCAGGCAGGAGATGGAAGGCGCACGATCAGGACGGGAGAAGTGGCATGATCACAGGGAAATGGACTCAGGGTAAGGAGAACGAAACCCTAGGTAATCTCTATATATAAGAGGTTGCCTCCCAGGTACGCTCTCCAGGCTATCTATCTTATTCTTACAGTTCAGTTCCACTGTGCACAAACACCACCCTCAGGCGAAAAGCCAACCCCGTGTAGCACAGTGATCCACTAGCAACCGCTGATATCTCCTCTATAGATATCAGTGAACGCTATATCAGATCCAACATCGATCATACCTAGCCCCAGGGGCTAGACATTTGTGTTCTACAACAGAACAGAAGTGTTAAAGAGATTTGAAATATTTAGAATTCTATATTAACAAGTCATCCTATGGCTTCTGACTGAGATTAATAGAGTATTTTCTTTTATATATTGCTATCTTGAGGTTTATTCAGAAAGAAAGACATATTGTGTTTGTTTAGTTTCTTATGTACTTTAATATGTGGGTCTTTATTGTATTTGTGTCAATTTAATGTTCCTGAGATCCAAACTTTTAATTTGCATTAGATGTAATCATGTTATATATTCACTATTCCACGGCTGATTCTATTGATTTGGTCATCGGACATACCATCACAAAGTAAAGCCTTTCTTTTTCTATCTTTTGGAAGAAAAGGAAAGGGACCTATATTTTGGAACGAAATTGATGTAACCAACTCAATTCATGGAATTGAGAATACTCACTACTACAAAAATGAGATACTACTACCCTAAAAAACGTCCTAAATTGAAAACAGGTAGTAAAATATGAAGGAAGTGGCATTTTTGTAATTATATTTAAGGAAAAGGAGCCTTCAACGTCCTGAATAGTAATTTAGGACTTATAAAATTTATTTTTGTCGTCCTGTATGTAATTCAAGACGCCTAAAATCTGATTAATTATCTTGGCGCCAAGGATAAAATTTGGTGGGAAATATTTGGCGGCAGAAAATAAAAAAGGTCGCCTATTTGTATCAATTTATTTAATAAAAAATAAAAAAGTGCCTGATTTTAGAAAATAGGCGACCTGAATGTATATCAGGTCGCCTATTTTCATTAAGTGGCGACCTGATTTACAAATCAGGTCGTCTATTTGTATCAATTTATTTAAAAAAAATAAAAAAGTGCCCGATTTTAGAATATAGGCGACCTGAATGTAAATCAGGTCGTCTATTTTCATTAATATGCGACCTGATTTACACTTCAGGTCGCCTATTTGCATCAATGTATTTTAAATAAAAAATAAAAAAGTGCCCATTTTAGAAAATAGGCGACCTGATTGTATATCAGGTCACCTATTTTCATTAATATGCGACCTGATTTAGTGTTCAGGTCGCCTTTTTTAAATAATTTTAAACCTAATTCCCCGTCATTCTCATTCATTCTCACCAAGACTCCCTCGTCCTCTGCCGTTATTCTCTGTCATTCTCACCCAGACTCCGACTCAACTCCGCCTCTAGTTTCAGTCTCCCTCTTCCTCCGACTCAACTCCGCCTCTAGTCTCAGTCTCCCTCTTCCGCCGACTCCGCCTCTAGTCTCAGTCTCCCTCTCTGCCGAAGCCCCTCTCACCTCTCACCAGCGTTAATGGCTGCATCTCCACCGAAGCCCCTCTCTTGCGCCGACTAGAACGCCCTCAAACCCCTCTCCTCATTAGTTTGTTGGTGAGCCAAGCAAAACGTCTGAGAAGAAGGTAACCATACCCTTCTTTGTGTTGTTGGTGACGTTGAGAAGAAGAGCAGAAGAGGAAGAAAGTCTAAGCAGGAATCACAAGGTGAGCCAAGCAAAACGTCTGAGAAGAATGTAAGGATTTTGAAAACTTATTCCACCTCCTTCTATCTTCTTCCATGTGAGTTAGAAATTTTTGAGGGAAACTTATTTCTTTCTTGCTACGTTGAAGGATAAGTTACGAGGGGAAGGAAGAAGAGTGAAGGATAAAAGCTTCAAGTCAAGTAAGTTATGGTTCTAACTACCTTATGAGTTTATGGTTGTTAGGTTGAAAGTAGTGGTACCCTGTGTTTTTCTTCATAAAATGGGACTGAACAGCAGATAAAATGGATAAATAAAGGATTGAATTTAAGGCTTAAGTTTTAGGAAGAAAGATTATTATGATAAGAAAGTTGATTGTTGGAAATGAAAGTTTGGTTGGTTGGTTGTTATTGAAATTTTGGGATGTCTTACTTTTAAGGGAAATCTTTGTCGAAATTTACTTAAAAGAAAACATGTCGTTCTTGAAATTGACATGAACCTGAATTGCCTGCCGAAATTTACTTAAAAGAAAACATGTCGTTCTTGAAATTGACATGAACCTGAATTGCTTTAGTTAGTAAGTTTTGTTGTTGAATTAAGCTGAAATTGGTTGTTATTGAAATTTTGGGATGTCTTACTTTTAAGGGGAAATGCTGCCGAAATTTACTTAAAAGAAAACATGTCGTTCTTGAAATTGACATGAACCTGAATTGCTTTAGTTAGTAAGTTTTGTTGTTGAATTAAGCTGAAATTGGTTGTTATTGAAATTTTGGGATGTCTTACTTTTAAGGGGAAATGTTGCCGAAATTTACTTAAAAGAAAACATGTCGTTCTTGAAATTGACATGAACTTGACTGTTGTTGGAAATGTCGTAGGTGGTAATAAAATGGGTCATAGTTGGATGAATGCATTGAGAACTAGTGAAGAATATGAGAATGGGGTGGAAGAGTTTATTGAATTTGCTAGAAGGAATGTGGCCACAAAAAATGGGATGTATTATTGTCCATGTGTTAATTGTTTAAATGGGAGTCGAAGGGTTATTGCTGATATAAGGGACCACCTACTTTGTGATGGAATACACCTTCGATACACAACGTGGATATGGCATGGTGAGGAAGTAAGTACCGGTGCGTCCCATGCAAATGAAGTTGAGGTAGATGATGATGATGGAATGGAGAAAATGATTAATGATGTTGAGGCGAATCTTTTGCACAATCGGGTGAATATGAAAGCGTGCGGAGTGATGCGAGACACCTTTGTTCCCTGGGTGTACTAAGTATACACGGTTGGCTGCGACCTTACATTTGGTCAACTTAAAGGCAACTTGTGGGTGGACCGATAGCGGTTTCACGTCATTGCTTGAATTGTTGTGTGATATGTTGCCAGTTGATAATGTACTTCCAAATCGTATGTATGAGGCCAAGAAAATCTTGTCTACGATGGGTATGGAGTATAAAAAGATACACAGTTGCCCTAATGACTGCATATTGTACATAAACGAGTACGAAGGCCTCAGTAATTGTCCGAAGTGTAAAACTTCACGATACAAAGTGAAGAAAGTTAGTGTTTCTGGAGAGGAGACAACAAAAAGGTAACCTTTGAAGGCATTGTGGTATCTTCCAATAATTCCACGGTTTAAGCGTCTGTTTACTAGTGAAGCAACGGCGAAGAAGTTGAGATGGCATTCTGATGAGAGAATATCCGATGGAAAATATCTTCGGCACCGGTGACTCTCCGCAATGGAAGAAAATAGACGAAATGTTCCCTCAATTTGGCGATGAGCCAAGAAACCTTCGGTAGGGCTTTGTACAGATGGCTTCAATCCGTATCGAACTCTTAGCAGCACCCATAGTGCATGGCGGTTCTCCTTGTAATATACAACTTACCTCCCCGGCTATGTATGAAACGCAAGTATGTGATGCTTTCTATGATGATTTCGGACCAAAACAACCCGGGAACAATATCGATGTGTACTTGGCGCCTTTGGTTGAGGATTTGAAGAAGTTGTGGGAGGAAGGCGTAGATGTGTTTGATGCATATAAGAAGGAGCACTTCAAGTTGCGTGCAATGATTTTTACCACGATAAACGACTTTCCTGCATACGGAAATTTGTCAGGGTACAATGTGAAGGGGCATAAAGCATGTCCAATATGTGAAGCAGACACAAACTTCCATCAACTAAAGCACGGAAAAAAACGGTCTACCTTGGCCACAGGAGGTTTCTTCATCGGTTCCACCCATATCGTAAGTTAAGAAAGCGTTTTAACGGCTTACCGGAGCAGAATACGGCTCCAAAGGCGTTAACCGGAGAGGACATTTATAGTCGGGTGAAACATATCAATGTCATATTGGGTAAGCAGCAAAGGAAGGCGAGTGAGAAGAATATATGGAAGAAGAGATCAATTTTCTTTGATCTTCCATATTGGCGTAGTCTTGATGTGAGACACAGTCTTGATGTGATGCATGTGGAGAAAAACGTTTGTGATAGCCTTGTCAGTACTCTTTTGCACATACCAGGGAAGACTAAGGATGGAATTAGTGCGAGACTAGATCTGGTTGACATGGGAATAAGAGAAAGGTTACATCCACAAGTAATGGAAGATGGTAAGAGGGCATACATGGAGCCGGCAACTCATACACTATCAAAAGCGGAGAAGAAAAGTTTGTGTGGATGTCTATATGACATTAAGGTGCCACAAGGATATTCTTCTAATTTGAGAAAGTGTGTCTCAATGAACGATTTGAAGTTAGTGGGAATGAAGTCCCATGATTATCATGTGTTGATGCAACAACTACTACCAATAGCTATAAGAGGCATTATGAAAGATGAAGTTCGATCCACTATAACAAGATTGAGTATTTTCTTCAATGCTATCTGCAACAAAGTCATTGACATTGAAAAGTTGGATGAATTGGAGAATGAGGGTTATATTATTTTGTCCCAACTAGAGATGCATTTCCCTCCTGCCTTTTTGATATCATGGTGCACTTGATAGTGCACTTGGTAAGGAGGTAAGGCGTGCGGTCCGGTTTACCTAAGGTGGATGTACCCTTTCGAGCGATACATGAAGATCTTAAAAGGGTATTCTAAAAACCCTTATCGGTCGGAAGCCTCAATAGTTGAGAGATATGTAGTTGAAGAGGCTATGGAGTTCTGCAAAGATTATCTATCGGGCCGACGATACAATCTCAGCATGACGAGGGGATAAGCGAGGGAACTCGAGGAATCAAAATGAAGAATAAGCCTCGTGAAGAGGTGTTGCAAGCACACCTGTACATCTTGAATAATACGGAAGAAGTTCAACCATACATTGATGAACACAGAAAGAGTTTGAAGAATATGAATCCAAGGAAGAGTGACATGCAGATAGCGAATGAGCAAAGAAGACGTTCATAAAGTGGTTCGGTGAGAAGGTATTGCACGAGACCGGAGTGTCGATACAATCGAGTGGTTAGCCCTGGGGCCTTCTTTTCAGGTCATCACTTGGAGCGGTTACGATGTCAACGGATATCCTTTCTACACAAAAGACCAAGATGACGAAGTCTTTGTGCAAAATAGTGGGGTGATGGTTGAAGCTGAATCCATGCACTTTTCGAGTTCGAAAGACAAAAACCCGGTGGTAGCATCAATGGCCTATTATGGAGTGATAGAAGAAATATGGGAGATCAACTACGGCAAGTTCAAAGTTGCTTTATTGAAATGTAAGTGGGTTAGCAATAATCTTTGTTGTAATAGATCCTAAATTTGGATTTGTCTCAGTTGATCTTCAAAGACTTGGTCATAGAGATGAGCCATTCATTTTAGCAAGTCAGGCGAAACAAGTGTTTTATGTTACAGACCCTGCAAATAAAATAATGTCCATTGTACTTCAAAGTAAAAACAGAAGTATGGTGAAGAATCCTTGAACCTTGACGATACACTCCCTTTCACAACAAATCCACCTACAACACGTGAAGTAGAATTGATAGATGATGAAGAATATGCTGCAAGAAAGGATCATTGTGAAGGAATATGGGACACCATGTAAAGTAAGATCTTCGATTACAAAATGATGTGTTTAACTACTATGTTCTTTTTGTGGTCGTTTAACATGTTGGTTCATTTTATTAATCTGTTTATTATTTAAAAACCTATCTAACATAAATGATTGGTCTTTGATGAACAGGAATATGTCTAGCTCAGACGAGTCATCGGGAGATAGGGTTGATATACCCGTTATGAGAAAGGGGAGAGGTAGCACACACATGGGTGAGCTAATTGCTCGCCGTGTGATCAGAAAAAGAGGCTGCATGTGGAGTTTGATGAAAATATGAATCCAGGTTGGCGAGAGAGGAAGACGACTTCATTAGCTATTTAGGCTATCGGCTCGAAGCAAAGTGCGTATTGTTTACTCGGCTTGGAAGTTCGTTGATGATAAGACGAAGGATTTGATTTGGACACGATTTTGGTATCTCACTTTCGATATATCTGCATTTGTATCTTTAGTCTTATTACTTGATTTCGTCATATCTTCTCTTTCACCTTGCAAAGAAACATTTGATGTCCCTAACACTAAGGCCATGAGGAAGCATTGGATGGGCGAAGTTCGTCTCCGTTGGAAAGATTTTAAGAACAAGCCGACAAAAAGTATATTCGCGGGGCAAAGAGGGACCAGGATCCATGTAAGACCTATTCCTTCATTTCTCAGGAGGACTGGAGGGAGTTTGTGGCGTCCGTGAGAATCCCGAATTTCGGTAAATTTTTGTCATATCTTATCTTTAATTTGAATCTACTTGAATTCGTACGATCAGTTTTGTTTGTTTTCGTGTCACAGAAAACAAGCCAAGCCAATAGAGAGAGGCAAGCGAAAAATAAGTATCCGCATTGCTTGTCTAGAGGTGGCTACAGAAAGCTGGAACGAAAGATGATGGAGGAAGAGCTGCAGCGAATGAAGGAAGCTTCCCAATCCGATCCTTCCACTGCACAAAAAATGGAAAGCTGCGAGGATGAAGGGGGACAAATACATCAATGAAGATGTTGCTGTGGTTGCCTCAAAGATCGTAAGTAGTTGAATTAGAAGTATTAAATAGCCTTAGTTGTTTCATACTATATAAGAGTTTAGTTATTATTTATGAAAAATCTTATGGTACAGGATTTACTTGAGCAGTAGAGTAACCAAGGCTCATTCACGCCGGGTACGCGGCAGGACATTTTGTCGACGGCGATTGGGAAGCCGGATTACCCCGATCTTTGTTCGAGGGAGACGAGGGAGTGAGTGTCGCAAAATTTTTCGGACGACGTTCACGTTTGTATGACGCAGAGAGCAGCGGGAGCTTGAAGCCGAATTCGAGCAAACCTTATGAAAGATGTTATGGCACAACTACGGGGTGAAATGCAAGCTATGGTACAACAAAGAACGTACATCCGACGAATCCCGAATATCCCCAAAGAAAAAGATAGTTTTCAGCCTCCAGAGGTACATATTAGCGGACCTTCTCCCCCTCCAGAGGTAGTTATTGGCGGACCGTCTCACACTGCTGAGGTGCATATTAGCGAACCGTCTCACACTCCAGAGGTGCATATTAGCGAACCGTCTCACACTCCACAGGGAGGTATAGCTTGCACCCTATATTTGGATGACCCACACCGGCGGATTGTTGCCGATGGTCTTGTTTACCCAGAAAAAGACAAACACCACAACAAGCAAATTCCAAAAAACCAACGTCGGGTGACCGTGACGAGTGTGCGAGAGGGGGAAGAAGAGACACCGTCCCGATTGATGATGAGGAGGTTACCACACTAGGCGCTGCCATCACATGGTTCATCCTTTGGAGTTTCTTCAACTTGCAATCCTGTAAGTTTGTTTAACCCTTTAATTATGTTAGTACTCTTTTTTTTGTTTAAGATCTTCAATAACATTTATCATTTCATTTCATAGTGTCTGCCGTGAATTATGCGCTGGCACACCGCGAGCGAGTTCGTATGGATACTTATGTCCTGGATGCACGGCTTCGGCTCGCAGTACGTTACCCAGGAGGTCAATTTATGTTGGTCTAACAATGGGCGACGGAGGGTCGTCTTGTTATCTAGCACCAATACATGAAAGGTTCGTACTTTTGTTTTGTCTTATAAGATTTTTGTGTCAAAATTGCGGTCTTATCTTAATTTAATATTAATACGTATATGTTGTAGTGGTCATTGGACGCTGTGTGTTGTTTGTCCGAGCAAGAACTCCTGTTATTGGTTCGATTCAGTAAATGGCAATCCTACCGAGGATATCAAAAACATGTTTGCCGAGTAAGTAAATTTTTTTCTGAATCATCGATTCTTCTTTTAAATGAATGGTTTAACATGTCATTAATTTCCATTTTAATGATAGGGGCCTCAAGACGTATAGACAGCTTATCAATGCAAAAGAGCAGGGTGGACCGAAGTGGTTTAAACCGACGGTGAGTAGTTTCAATTCAAGTTATTTCATTGACACAGTAGCTTTAGATATGCCTTTATTCGTTTTTAACAATTTTCCTTTGATTTATAGTGCCATCAACAACCAGGGAGCACCGAGTGCGGATATTACGTTATGAGTTGGATGCAATCCATCGTTAACGACGGACGTACTCAAGGTTTTCAAAACGTACGTAATCGCTCTCCGTGATTCTCAAGTTTATTTAATTTTTGTTGTTGTACTTGAGTTGTTAATTATTTCCTTCACTTAATTGGTTTATCTTATACCTTGTTCCCCAATTTACAGTTTTTGGGTACTAAGGATCCGTACTCGCAGGATGAGATCGATTCGGTTCGAGACATGATATCCAGATATCTTCTTCAACACATAGCGCCTAGTTAGTAGTGAGCATGATTAATATGTTATTGTGTTAGTGATTCTTTAATTTGCTACTGTTGTTCATTTGTATGTATTTGGTGTTGTCTGTACAAAATATGCAATTTTGGTGTTATATATATATATTCTGTTTATGTATTGTGTTAGTGTGATTGTGTTGCTTGGTGGTTTCTGGCTGATGCAAATTAAAAACTTGGTAGATGTTCATATTTTGTAGTTTACTTTTTAAAAAAAAAATCAACAAAGGCGACCTGATTGTTAAACCAGGTCGCCTTTGTTACGATAAGCGACTTTGATTAGAATATCGTCGCCTTAATTTCAACAAAGGCGACTGATTTATAAATCAGTCGCCTTTGTTGAAATTAAGCGACTGATATTCTATTCAAGTCGCCTTTAAGGCGAACTCTATCTTCTTAAGGGCGACCTGATTTGAAATCAGGTCGCCTTATTTACCTATATAAGGCGACCTGATTTGAAATCAGGTCGCCTTATGATCAGGTCGCCTTAATAAGACGACCTAATTTTGGATCAGGTCGCCATTTTGGATATTTTCCTCTACCCCCTCTAAGACGTCCCTCAGAAAAGGGTCGTTAATTGGGTCTTATTTAGGTTGTTGTTTAGCATTTTTGTAGTAGTGACTGCAAATTAAAATTGAACCTCAGATAAGAAGTTAACTTCTCAAGGACTATTACTGGACATGGGTTCAGGGAGCAATCACTATGTTTATTTTTCCAAGTCTAATATAATGTTTTCTTTCTTTCTTTCTTTCATTTTATCGGGGTCCTACTAAAAGTTTTTTTTTTGGCCATTATCATGTAAAAAGATATTGATGCCTTACTCTCTTCAATCTTCATCTCGTAGTATGCAACTGCTAAAGCATTGTCACGTTGCATGTTGTAAAACTTGAAGTGCAAAGACTCATCTGATCTATGCATTGTTGGTGCATATGGAAGGGGTCATATAATACTTTTTGTGGTTATGAATTCCATTATCCGCTTGCAGAACCTTTTGAACTCTAGAAACAAGCTTTTGAAATTTCTTAAAGGTTGATGTCATTTCTGTTGTGGCAACTGTAGAATGTTCTGTTCTGATAATCTATTGAAAATAATTGTATTTTCTCAGAGCCTTGCCTTCTTTACGTTGACTTAGACTACTAAATGTAACCACAGAAAAAAATTCAAGACTCTTTGAACAAACCTTGAATTGAGGCTATTCTAAATATCATTAGCTGCTGATCAACATAAAAGTGTTAGATGCCTCATGCAGTAATGTCAATACCCATGCATACACACAGGAACATAAAGATATATTCTGTGTTATGATGTGCATGATTTATGTAGCTAGAGGTTGTCCTTCCTGAATTCAAAGTTTCCCTTCTCCATGCTTAGTGAAATATAGTTGAGCTGCTTAATCTTACTCTAGTATATTGAATGAATTTATTTGTCCCTGAATTAAACTCATGCCTACCTGTTCTATATGATGTGCTTTATATTTTGAATCATATTAGGAATTTCAAAATTTGAAACATTTGAATATCATTTTGCCCTAGTTATAGAATCAACTAGCTTCAATGGAAATGAAGCTCGGAAGAGAATTTTTCGTGCACGCTTTTCTTCTGTTACTGAGAAGGATATTCTGACGGCTTTGGATAAACTTGTGGAACCCAACAGAGATGAGGCACTGGCTGTGGGTGCTAGGCAGGAGATTGATTTAAAAGTTGGAGTTGCCATTACTGGATTTCAGACTAGTTATTTCCAGGGAAAATATGGGAATCTAGATGCCAGAGTTATATCGTTAGTTTCCTGCCCACTTCTCTTTTTTGATTGTGACTTATCTTCTATGCTATTCTCTCCTATAGTTTCTTTTAAGTGTACTCTAGCAGCGTTTGGGCCACATTTAAGTCGTCCTATTTAAATTATTAGACGTCTTAAGTCATAATTTTAGGCGTCTAATTAAAAAATAGGACGCCGTAAGTTTAACCTACGGCGCCCCTCAGATAGGCGTCCCCCAGAAAAAGGACGTTGAATATACAAAAAATAGGACGCCGTATCCCTTTTTTGTAGTAGTGTCACCACAAGTATCAGCCATCATCCCCATTATTGTCCCATTGTCAAGAGCCAATTTCAATGCTCACCGCAATGATAAGCACGTGATGGTGAGATCTACACGGTTTTACCAATCTAAATTTAAAAAATTCAATTAATGATTTTTAAGTAAAAAAATCATTTAAAAAACTGACATTTAAGACGTCATTTCTTAAGACTCTATACACACTAAAATAGTTTTTGCTTAAATGAAAGTAAGAAAAATTAATCAAAACCATCTAAATTAGATTGGATGATGTGCCATGGTGTCGAGCTCTTACTCCTCATCATCCTGCTTAGTATTGAAACTCATTCCCCACGGTCACTACTCACTAACCACCAATATTGTCAAAAACTAGTGTTAAAACTTGCATTTTTACGCTTATACTAAGGTCATATATGATGAAACACAAGTAAAAACCGTCATGAGTAGAAACTGGTAGAAACTCCGCTCAAATACGTAAAAATTGTAAAAACACCGTTATTACTTTAACGAAAAAAAGGATGAAAAGTTTTTTTTTTTTTGCCTGAAAAAGGATGAAAAGTTGAAAACTCTATTTCTATCGTGCATCTTGGACTCGGGATTACTGGAGAGTGAAAACTAGATAGTTATATATAGTTTTTAACGTACTTCCATAGTCATAAATGTAAGTTTTTTTTAACATAACTTTTTTTTAATGTTTTATATAGTTATATAACTTATATTTTTGTAAATATGAAGTTGTTTATTGAATTTTGAGTAGTGATTTATGATTTTTTTTTCTTCATGTATATATATAATTTTGAACTCTTACCTTAAATAGTAGAAAGTAAAAACTTTATGTTTCGTGTTGTTTCTACAATTTATGTTTCTACCACCCCCTTCTGTATTTACATAGAAACTTGATTTTGACAACATTGTAACCACTATTATCACCGTCATTACTCAATAGTCATCATGACCACCATAATCTTTTTTTTTGGGCCAATATACTACCACCATAATCACTTACCACTATTGCTTTTACCATGTTAGCGGTGACTTATATTCTATCTAACTTTTACAAAAGTAAGATAGGAAAAAAAAAGGTTAGATTGTAAATGAGATTTGTATTTAGATTGATGGTGGCAAAAGTTGTTTTTTTCCAAAGATGTGTTCGGGTTAGCGGTTGAAAAGTGAATTGAGATGGAAAATAACTAAAATGACATGAATCTTATTGAGTACTAAAATACTTAATTATAATAAATATGAAATAATTAATATATTGTAAATGTTGGCATAAAAAAATATATTTTAAAGCATAAAATATTAAATTTTAACTAAATAATATTCCTATATAATTGAAATTAAAAAAATTTATTCCCATTGCATCATATAATTGTGTGGCTAGGGGCCAAGAAAAGCATAGTACAATTGTAACTTGTGGGACCCACAGTATAATTTAGCCTGTTTGGAGCTTCTAGGAGGTTTCCGAGAAAAAAAAAAAGCTTCTAGGAGGACAAGACGCGAGCGAAAAAGTAGACCTCCCACTGCGCCAAAAGCGTCCGTGAGCTTCACTAGTGATGGAGTTTTTTTTTTTCTTTTTAGAAGTCCAGTGCGATAAAAGCTACCCCAAACACCTCTTTTTCTCTAGGCTTTTTTTTTTTTTTTTTGGGAAAATCATTTTTAGGGCCCTTTTAACACTGACAATCCCAAAAAAGGCCCCAAGATTCTGATAATCCCAAAAAAGGCCCTAGGACCTTTTCTGAAATTTTCAGAATCTTGGGTAAGTTGTTAACGATACTGATATAGTTGTTAACGGGTAGGTCTTTAACAACTAAATCAGCCACGTTAACAACACTTTTTCTAACAACTAAATCAGTACATTTAACAAATATATCAGTACCCCGTTAACAACTCACACAAGATTCTGAAAAACTTAAAAAAGGCCCTGGGGCTTTTTTTTGGGATTATCAGAATCTTGGAGACTTTTTTAGGATTGTCAGTGTTAAAAGGGTCCTGAAAATGATTTTCCCTTTTTTTTCCTCCCAAAACGCGGTCCAAACGGGGACTCCAAACTGGCTAAGAATCATCATCATTGGCCACTTTCATCAGACGCTAACATCTGCCTGCAACGGCCATTATTATAAAATTAAAAGATTTTTTATTTTATTTTATTTTTTACCTAGAAATGAATATGTATCTACATAACTCTATAGTCTTAAATAAATATAGTTAAATTTTAAATAAAATATATTCAAATAGTTTTTGCTAAAAGAAATTTCATCAAGTGTTGTTACTTGTTACCACCATGACCACTTGCCACAATTGTCATCAGTCTCCACCTCCACCAATATCACTAGTAACTACCGGCACCACCATCACTAGCTGCCATCATTATTGTAATATTATGAAAAATTCTTTTCTCTAATGGTAATTATAGTATAATATTTTTAAATCTATATTTAAATTTTAAATAAAGGGTATATTGATAAAAAAATATTTTTATTCTATGCAATATCATATATTATATCACCAAGCATAGGATAGTACATGATTAGTTTATATAATACATTTTAGGGTTAAGTACCAATTTTGCCTCTTAAATTTTCGGCGGAGCAATGTTGCCCCTGAAGTATCAAAACGGAGCAATGTTGCCCCTGAAGTATCAAAACGGAGCAATGTTGCCCCTCTGTTAGAAACCCTAACCGTCAACTAACGTTGACTGTTAGGGTTTCTAACGGAGGGGCAACATTGCTCCGTTTTTGATACTTCAGGGGCAACATTGCTACATTTCAGTGGAGCAATGTTGCCCCTGAAGTATAAAAAATGGAGCAATGTTGTCCCTCCGTTAGAAACCCTAACGGTCAACGTTAGTTGACGGTTAGGGTTTCTAACGGAAGGGCAACATTACTCCGTTTTGATACTACAGGGGTAACATTGCTCCGCCGAAAACTTAAGGGGCAAAATTGCTCCTGGACGCGTACTTCAGGGACAAAATTGATACTTAACCCTACATTTTATTCAATGTGGTGCCAATGACATTATATATATAGTGTTAAAAAAATTTCAAGTTTTTTTCCTGGTTATCCTATCAAGCTTTATCATATACAGTGTGCAAAAGGGGCCCTAAATTATGTCCACATGTCAATTTTCCACACTTAATGCTGTAACATCCCAACTTTTCACAAGCAGTATATATTTTTTTTTAACATCTTTTCAAATCATCAGAGTAGAGCATTTGAGCGGAAGAATAACTGATATATATATATATTCAAAATGCCCACTGGCTAGATACAGAAGTGGTATAGTACCCAAGAGTTTTCAAAAAGTAAAGGACAACATCGGAAAGTCTTTAGCCGGAACCATGACCCTGCTGCTTTCCTATTTCCTTGGTCCTCGATTCTTCTGATCCTGACGCTATAGCTGAGACCCAATTTAACACATTGGATCTCAGGTAACGGTTAACCTCATATTCATATATACAGTATATATTCCACTATCATTCATATTAACAGTATAACAGATGTGTCACACGGAGTGCATAAAGATGTATCACACGTAGTGCATGTAGATGGGTCACACGTAGTGCATGTAGATGTGTCACACGTAGTGCATGTATTCAAAAGCTCATAACAATACTCACAACATATCATCAACCCCTCAACCACAAATACGCATATAGTAAACATCAGAGTTAGTGTTACAGTACGCGAACGTACCTCCGTTGACGAGCGTCGGCAATTCTGGCGGAAACGGCACGTTTTACGGAAAACAGCGAAACGTCCAACAGCGGCACGTCGGACAGCGTAACGGCAGCAAACTAGGATTTCTGACGTCCTATAAGAGTAATATCACTTCCATTAGTGATTTGACACAATAACTGGCATTTTAGGTAAAAATTACCATTTTGCCCCTATGCCCCTAATTGGCGGAATTTCGCCAGCACTTCGTTACTCTTACAAATTTTCTTCCAGAAATTTCGCCAGAACTTCGACGCAATTATGATTTTTGAAATTCTAGACTAAAATAGCCCTATCATATGATATCTAATCATACTTTGAAAAATAAAGGCTACTCTAGCATTACTACTCTAACTATTGCAAGAACTACGAAGACTTCAACTTTTCAGGCACTCGATCCCTACCAAGTTTTTACCTCGTCAGGCATTTTTTCAATGCAATGAGGCCTAAAAACAATAGTAGGAATCTCATTCCCTACTTACTAAAACTATCCAACAATTCTACTAACTATCGAACTAAAACGCTAAAGACCGAAGGACTTACCCGTTGAAGACTTCTGCAGAAATTTTTTCCAGAGCTTCTCTCTCTAAAATCATCTCTCTAGATTCAAAAATCTCAAGATAATGAAGTGAGAAAATGCAAAGGGGGGGTATTTATAGAAACTGGGGTAGGGTTTCGGCCGTCGGATCAACTTTGTGAGGAGCGATCTGGGCCGTCCAAAGCAACTTTTCAAAAAAACCCTTTCTTCCCCCTTTTGTATTCACACCTGTCTGAAATTCAAGGGGCTTGGCCAATGGGAGGTGGCCACGTGTCACCTTCCAGAAGCTTTCGGTCCAATTTCCCCGATCGGTACCCGATTCGCGTGATTTCGGAAAAATCTCAAACTGGATTCACAACTTTGAAACCATTTCATCACTTACTGGAAATGTCCAAGTTAACCTAAATTTTGATCCCATATAGGGCTCCAACAGTCAGTTGAAGTTTTCTCGAAAACGTGTCCAAACGCGTCCGGTTTCGAAACTTGTTTTCGGAACCATCAATCTCTTCAGAAAAATTCACTGATTCCAAATATGTCCAGATAAATTCAAACTCATTCCTAGATATTGAGTTAGAATTTATTTTCTTTATATCCAAAAATGTGCCTATCTACAATTTTCCCTATTTTGTTTTATTAGGAAAATGCACAAACGGCCTCAGAATTTACTTCCGGAAGAAGTCACTTGAAGGTAAAAACTCACTGATCAATATTTTACCTTGACTTTGGAATTCCTATTTCTAGATCTCTAGATAGGATCCGTTTCCTAATTTTAAAATTACTATTCACATTTTTTACTTTAATTAATTATATTAATATAATATTATCAACTTGCCTAAATTCTATTACATATATATATATATATATATATTTTTTTTTTTTCTCTTCCTTGACCCAATTTTCGGCTGGCCCTTCTTTATATTTAATAAATATTTATTTTTTATTTAATTTATTATTTAATTATTTACTTATTTAATTTTTCCCAAAGATTCCACAAAAATCCCTAATTGGTCCATTCTTGTATTTAGGTTTAAAAATACCTAAACTCATCCATTTTCCTCAAAAATTTCCAATTAATTAGTAAATATATTTTTACTAATTTTAAACCTTTTTTCACTAATTTTTGAGCTTTACATAATTATTTCATAATTTCCTTTGCTTAAACTTAAGTAATTAGCCAATAATTACCTAATTACTTTATTATCACTTGTTGATAATTTTCCTAATTAGAACAACTCATTACCTCATATTCTTGCATTAACATTAGAATTTCCATGCCTCATGCATTATTCCATAGTCTACAAGGGTATTATGGTCTTTTATTACTTTTTGAACATTGTTATACAATTTCTCCAAGTTCATAATTTATTAAAGTACCATAATTAGAGATAATATATTCTCCTAATTCACTTGGTCATTTTACTACCTTTTAGGATTTTCCACAATTTTTCTAAGTCCTTTATGTCCCATAGGGGCATTTTCGTCACTTTGGCCCTTAAATTTTCTAATTTCTTAGAGATTTTTCCTTAGAAAATAAAATAATTATAACCTAATATTTGATACCTCATAATCACCTATTTCCTATAGGTATAATCTTACCAATTTATGATAGAGATTTCGAGGGTATTACAAATGCCATATTACCTTCCTACCATCCCAAAAGGCATATTCAATACGACTTTGATTATAACATAATTTTATATTGAGAAAATAATACTTAAATACCATTTGAATTTCCTAAACCCAGAAAAACCTATTGAGTTTGTGAAAGGACATAGAAAGGATAAGGAGAAATTAGGGATATGGAAATTTTGGAGAAAAATCCAAACTGCCCTTAACATAACGAAGAACATCAACCTTATCCTAGAAAACTCCTCCTCTGATCACGACCTAGCTTCAACCTTAATCTTTTTCTTTTGAAAATTAAGAAGAAACAAGGCTTCGACCTCCACAATCTCCTTATTGGAGACCAATGGAATCACGCTAGAGCTTTGGCTGGCTATGGTAAATGGCTTGTCGGAGGTTCGATTTCGGCGAATATAGAGGAAGATCAAAAGAACCAAAAAGAGGAAGATGAAAAGGAAAAGGCAAATAACGATATAGAGTTGCAGAGAGAAGTGTCAGGATTACTAAAAATGGGATTCAACTTCTTCTTCCTCTAACGTTCACACTCTCGTCGTCATCCCCAAATCGGGTTGTGTTGGGTTAAAGTTTAAATCGATTTAATTTAATTTACTATTTATACACACAAATTAAGAAAAGAAAAAGAAAATACCACCTGAAATTTAAATGAACAGTATCTGGGTTTTGAGGAAGAAGAAGGTTAACAGTAAATGTGGGATTTAACAAAAGTCATAATAGGAATAATAAGTTTTTTTAATGGGATTAACAAGTTTAGTAATGAGTTTCACAAATTTATTCATCATGTAGAGCTTATGTCACTATGGAAAAACACAAAATCTGAGTCCCATTAACAAAATTTGTAATGAGAATAACAATTTCTTTAATGGGATTAACAAGTTCAGTAATAAGTTTAACATGTTCATTCGTTAGGTGGAACTTATGTTACTTTGGACTTATCAATGCACTCTGTGTGCATGTGTAGTTCCCTTCTCATCTTCTGTCTTCAACCAAAAAGTACCAAAATATTTACTTCTTCAAGCATGGCTCTGGACTTTTGTTTGCAATGATGGTTTGGTTATGGTCACTACATTTTTGACTCATTGATTATGTCATGCCTTGTTAAAAATTTAGAGGTTAACATAAACTTCCCTGACGTCTTCTTTGAATTCACATTATTCAACTATGTTCAGTTGTACCTGAGAATTTAAAGGCTATTCAACATCAGCTAAATAATTAGTTCTGCTGTTCGTTTGTTTGTAGGTATTATTGTCTGATTTGACTGTGTTTCTTCTCTCCCATATTTCCACTTTAGTAATGAATTTCAAAATTTTCCTTTTCCAAATGAGATATATTCATATCATTTTATAAAAGGGAAATCCTTTTTCAGTGAGAGGTATAATTTATAAATAATTTATTTACTATGTAGGTACCCTGCAATAAACAAACCTGCTGGAAGCCAAAAATGTTGACTGGGTTGTCATACTGGATGCGGACATGATAATTCGTAGCCCTATTATCACGTGATCAAATCCACATGAAGGTCGGATGCTCACAAGGTGCTGTCAATGATAGCAAGCATGAAGAAAGATGAAGAAAGAGACATTGAAATAGTGATATTATGTATTTAGGAAATCAATCATATAATGTATTTTGGAATGCAACAGACTCAAATGATGAATTTTGACAAGTTTATGTGCTTACAATGATAATATATACATTAGCAAGTGTATGTGCTTATTTTGGCAAGTTATACATTAACAAGTAAATGTGCCTGTTTTAACAAGTTATACATTAGCAAGTATATGTGTTTATTTTCACAAGTTATACATTGACAAGTTGTATATGCATATTTTGACAAGTCATAGAGTGTCCATTGACAGACTTATTTATGTTAACTAAAACAACTCCTGTTGACAAGTGGATGTACCTATTTTGACAAGTTATAGAGTAACGATTGACAAGTACCTATACCTAATCATCTATCACTGCTTCTCTTTTCCTTTTCTAATCAATGGGGTAAGAATGCAATTTCACATTTAGAGTTAATATCACTATAGTCCGTAACAAGCTTTTTGATAGGGGAGTCTATTATAAGACCTTTTTGCAATTGTTTATGGTCCACCTGAGTGTGATCTTCCAATGTCATCATGAGTAGGACCAAATAACGGTCACCACAATACATAGCTTCACGTCTCACAATTGAATTTCCAAAATATCAGACGGAGTTTCAGTAAAATACACAAACCCAGGAGCACATGACATCGCCTTCTGCCCTAGCTAGCCTATCAGCTGCCATAATTTGCTTCATGTCTACACCATCGGACACACACATTCCAGAGTCATCGCAGCAATTTCCCTCATGGCATACATGGTGGAAGCCGGGATGGAATTCAACACCGATGAGACTAACGTACTCCTGGCTGCAAAGGATAAAGATTTTGCTTTCCCCCTTGAGAACCTCGCATCTATCTTGTCTAGAATATAAGTATTCTTAGATACCCTCTTATGATGAAACAGGACCAAGATACTTTCCAAGATCTCTTGTGCAATAAAAAAAAGTAGTTGCTATTCAAAGTGACCACTTTTAAATATTCATCTGGGATAAGGTGTAAATTTTGCTTAAAAGTTATCAAGAGATTCTGAAGAATGGAAGTGCTTAAGTGTTGCAAGGAGGATTGCTTGCACCTCACTTATATAATAGAAGGGATGCTAATGTAACTGGCTGCAGGCCTACTTGTGCCACAGGGCAGTGACTTGTACGTGTTACATTAATTAAACTATTTAATTATTATTATATGGAGTATTAAATTTTTAAGATATATACATTAATTTTTTATATATGTGTCCAATGATAACTTTCTGATATATGCCCCGATCCTAGAAAAAAGAAATACTTTTTCAATAACAAACTGAATAACTTCTCTTGTACGCCATAATTTCTATGTATTAATTAAATTTCCACGTACACATGATAACTTTTTGATATATGCGCTAATCTTAGGGGGAAATACCTTCTTAATAAAAAATGGAATAACTTCTCATGTACGGTATAATTCCTATGGGAAATTGCACTTAGATCTCAAACAAAAGATTATATACTACTCTAAGATTTCTTAACACAAAACACAATAATAAAAACAAAGCAAATCAAACCATCACATAGAATTAGGAGATGGACTAGGAGGGATAGCCACCTCAGTAACTCCTTCAAGCATCAATACTACACTTTTCATTGATTGACGACGAAAAGGCTCATCTTGAATATACCTTAATCCCCACTTTCACCATATTCTCTAGCATCGTTAGGTCCACGTTTTCCCCAAGAATAAGTTTTTTTAACTCTTGCCGAACAAAACACTTGTACACCCAATTATACAGAACAATTTGCACTGGATTTGAAATGTTAACCACTAAGCTTCTTCTACAAATTACAATTTCCAATAACATAACTCTGTAGCTATAAACATATGCTTTCACTGTTATTAGAGTGTTCTTGTTCCATTTTGGAGCCAGATAACCTCTTGTCCCTCTAAATTGAGTGAAGGTTTGTGTTTGATCTCACATTACTTGTTTTGCTAAGCCAGAGTCTGATATTTTAGCCGTCCAAAACTCATCCATCAATATGTGATGAGGCTTTATGTCATAGTGAATGATGGGAGCCCTGCATTGTTCATGGAGATACAATAAGCCTCTTGCAATGTTTAGTGCTATTCTTCTTCTCTGATCCCAACCAGGACAAACAATACTGTCACCAAAGATAAGCTTCTCAAGGGAGCCATTACTAATGAATTCATAAACTAGAAGCCTTTTAGATCCCTCAGCACAATATCCAAGCAAGCGAACTAAGTTTTTTTGGTGGGTTTTCCCAATGGCTTGCATCTCAGCTTGAAATTCTCTCTCCAGCTTCTTCAATTAATCTGTGTAGCCTTTTTACTGCAACAAGTCTTCTTCCTTTGAGTAAAGTTCCTTTATAAACTGATCCAAACGAACTACCCACCTCTTGTTTGAAGCCATTTGTTGCTTTCTTCAGCTCATTGTATGAAAATACCCTCAAAGTAATTCCTTGGCTCAAACCTAAATCTCCCATCTCCAACAACCTCCTATAACTTCAAACTCCAATCTTGTAAATTAAACGGCCGGAGATTGCGACAGCTGAACACAAAAGAACAGCAAAACCCAAGACAATGAGAATGATCACCTTAATTGCTTTCTTACTGGTCGTCTTGATGTGAGGTGGTTGGTTATCATTGTTGCTTTCCAGGCTATGAAGTCCCACCTTGAAGTATATTGTGAAGCAGGACAAATCTCGTGTTTCTCTTGTAACATATCTTAATGGAAGCGTTTGTTTCTTGCAGCGATTATTATCATAAAAGGAAGCCCCACAGTAACAATCTTGCAAACAAGAAGCTGAGCATTCCTCCTCTATAATGTCTTCCTCTGTATACGGAATATCACCCATGTTCATACTACTCATGGAAGTTTACATGATTTGTTTGTCATGGATCTATTTGTTCCTCATGGAAGCTGAGCAAACAAGAAGCTTAGCATTCCTCCTCTAGATTTGGGGCCCTGTTTCTCTCACATCCCACTCTCTCATCATCCCTCATCATCTGCTCATCCTGGCCGTCGAAATCTTGATCCAATGGTCCAGAACTTTTTTTAAAAAAACCGCATGCGGTGAGGGAACCGCATGCGGTTTTTTTTAAAAAAAAAGTTCTGGACCTTTGGATCAAGATTTCGACGGCCAGGACGAGACTGTGAGGAATGGGCAGAAATAAGAAAATGAGAGAATCTCCTTCCCTAGATTTGTTCATCCACCTCTACGTTCAACTTCTGAGAAGGTCCTTTTGCATCCAAGATTTGTTTGTCATGGATCTATAAAATCAGTTTCGGGAAGACAAATGCACTAAGGCTGGTTGTCATTGATGGTACAATAGCTGTTGAATCCACAAAAAGTCTTCACTTTACAAAGATTGTCCAACTCTGGCGGTGACCACAACATTTTAACTTGATTTGTCCGATTTATATCTTCATAATGAATATAGAGTCGAAAATCTCCATCATAATCAATAGTTGCACGATAAATAGTGTTGTTTCCTTTGAAGTTGCAATAATCACTCCTCCAAAGTATTTGTTTGTTGGAACTACTGACATTTACAATACAAAGAGGCCGAGGATCTGTGTTGTTGAGGAAAAGATAATATTTGGAACTGTCTCCACCATAACTATCAGAGGCCCAGTAAGCATCCCCAGCTGTGCTACCAGAATATCGTGGATACAGAACAAGGTTTCCATCACTCTGCACCGCTAATTGAAACCTTCCAGAAGATTGGTTGGTGTCTGATGAACTAGACACCAATTCACTCCCACTAGTTAGAATTTGACCCCCTAACATAGTATCAGTTGGGTGATCGAGAGTCTGACAAAGGATGTCGGAATTTTTGTTTTGCAGAACAAAATTTCCAGAATCAAGCATGGAAGCAGAGGAAACAGTTCCATTGTTACCGTGAGAAATAACCTTCTTTTGCCCTGGACCTGTTTGAAGAAGAAGCTCACCTCTCATGGTTAGAGCAAGCTTTGCTTTTGAGGATGCAGGAGGATCACCACGATATGCAGTCCAAACAATGGTTTTATCATTCTTATTGAACAACAAGATTCCAACTTTGAAGCCATCGCCTTGCTCGTAAAAGTCGAATGCGAATCGACCTGAAGGTGAAAGCCATGAAGTGGGAGGAACAATGGGGGAAAGTGAAGAACCGGGTGCACATTATATACACATAGTTAGGTGCCCAATTATGTGTTCATATCTCTATTAGAGGTATGAGCATTTTTTTTTTTTAATTTTTTTTTTATATATTGTATTTATTTAGATTTAGATTATATGATGCTTTTTGGAATTTTTGTTGCATCCAGTATCTTAAATTAATTAGCTTCCAGTTCTACAGTTATCTGTAACACCAGTATCATGGAAAGTAATTAATTTTGAGATACTGGGTGCAAAAAAAATTCCAGAAAGCAGCATATAATTTAAATCTAAATAAATACAATATATAAAAAAATAAAAAAATAAAAATATTCATAGCTCTAATAGAGGTATGAGAACATAATTGGGCACCTAATTATGTACACCTAATGTGTATTCGTGAAGAACCCAGTGGTATGTGTTGTTAATGCGACTGATTTAGTTGTTAACGGATATTGATTTTGTTGTTAATCGGGCTGTTTTAGTTGTTAACGTTTATACCAGAAAAGGCCCTAGGGCCATTTTTGGTATGTGAAAGTTGTTGGGGCATTTTTTGAAATTTTGGGCCTTAATTGGGCCTCTGTATGAATTTTCCGTAGAAAATATACCAAAAAGAGAAAGTATATGTTTGATGATGTAACGGTAGCCATGGCCAGAGCAGAATCGCTAATGAGCAAAAAGGATTGCTGCAGCTGAAGACCTACACGTGAAATTGCAGAATCTCAAAGTCTTCCCCGAAAGTGTTGAGATTCTGCCATTTCCTAACTGTATCGCGGCTTTTCTTGATTTCTTCCATGTGAAATTCCAACTTAAGAATATTATTTGTATGAGTTTGTTAATTTGAATTAATTATAGAATTATTAGAGATGATTTTCTTAATATAAAATCTGGTATGGTAATTTTTAAACCATTTAAATTTCTGATACTTAAAATAAATTTGAAATAATTATTTTATATATTTGACTTCCAAATTAATACTTACTTATATTTTAATTAATTATTGGGTTAAGTATTATTTTTGACTTCGAAGTTGTCGCTGAGAAGCCGTGGTTATCTAGAAGTATTTTTAAGAGCAATTTTCCCTGTAAGTTTACAAAATGCAGCAATTTTGCCCCTCCATTAATTCTGACCGTTAAGTTTAACTAATATGTACACGTGACATGCCACCTCATCATTCAAAATAGGGTTAACTATCATTTTCACCTCGGAAGTTTTTATTGAGGAGCTGTAATACCCTAAAATTTGAATTAGGAAAAATATCATAACTATCTTATTTTCGAAGGAAATTTCTAATGAAATTAGAGGGATTAAAGGGCCAAAATTAATAAAATGCCATTGTAAGGTATTAAAAGGCTTAAAATGTATTTTTAGGGCCATAAAATATCCTAAAAATATTATGAAAAATCCTTAGAGGCAATAAAATAATTATTAAAAATTAGAGAGTATATTGTCTCTAATTTAGACAATTTTTGGGATTTATTTCCTTGGAAAATAGTGAGAGAAAAATTTAAAAAAATATTTCGGGATCATTATTGACCCCGCGATTTTTAATATTATGTAAAGCATAAAATACCAATGTCAGTGAAAAGTGTGTGAAATAATGATTAATATCAATTAAGAAGATTATCAAAGGATTAAATAAGTAATTAATCACAAATTGTTTAGAGATGAACAAAGGAAGTAAATTAGGTGAAACCTTAATTAAAGATTGGACCAATAAGGGAATTTCTTGGTAACTAATATATGATATATTAAAGTAACATCTTTTGTCAAAAATAAGGCCATATATTTCGAAAGTTAGAAAGGGAAATGAAGAGGGAAAATTAGTAGAAATGTGTAGAAAAGTCAAACAAATATATTGGCCAATGGGAACATAAAGTTATAGGATATTTTGCAAAATGAATAATGCATATTCCTTGGCTAACAATGAGCCATGCATTTCGAAAAGTGTATGTGGTTGAAAGAGGTTTAATGATTTAAAACATATCATGATATTTAGAAAGAAAAAGATGTTGAAAAAGTAAAAGTTGCAACAACCAATAAGAGCTCATGCACATGGGATATTAGCAAGTGGGAGGCAACATCTTTTTGTCAAAAAGATGCCTTGCCATGCGAAAAGTTTGAAGAGGAAAGAGAGAGAAAATGTGTTGAATAAATGTGAAAGAATGCAAGTGGATGTTTTGTGATATATTAAGTGAAAAAGCAAGAGATGATGTCACTTTAATGACATCTTTTTGTTGAAAAGGGAGCATGGGAGGTCGGCACAAGAAGTGTTAGGAGTGGATGAAGCCTTCAAAAAGTGATTTATATCCAATGGCCAAGATTTGAGAAAGGGAAAATTGTTATTCCAAATGGGTCCTAGAATTTTTCTATAAATAGGCATTAGCCTTCACTTGTTTCCACACACCAAATTGCCAGAGCAATTTTAGAGAGAAGTTAGAGAGAGGAGCTCTGGAGAAAGTTGTAGTGAAGTTCTTCAACGGGATATCCCTGATTACGTTCTGACCTACTGTCGTGCCGTATACCGACATAAATACCGATTTCCGTCAACGAAGGTACGTCCGCGTATTGTAACATTAACTCTTATGTTTATGGTATGTGTATATGTGCTATGTGTATTGTTATGGTATGTTTATTAAATGCAAATATGTTAGAACAGTTTGGTGCCGAAGGAAAGGCTAGTCTATGTGGGTAAGCCATTAAGTCGTCGTGAACTCGGTGAGGCCCCCATGATAGACACTTACCTGGCCATTCTGTTCGGTTTACAGAAGTATGTACGTTCGCGTACTGTAACACTAACGCTGATGTTTATTGTATACATGTATGTGCTATGTGTATGGTATGCTTATGTGAGGTAGTTGTTAGCTCTGTGATATGTTCATGTACTGTTGTTATGCTTGCTGGGTATTGGGATACGTTTGCTAGGTGTGAAATGCTAGGTGTGAAACGACTGCTAGGTGTGAAACGGCTGCTAGGTGTGACATGATAGCTAAGTGTGACACAGGTACTAGGGGTTATGTGCTATTGGGATATGCTTGTTTGCTGTATGATTATCTGTAATACATATGTTGTGTATGTAAATATGAGGTCAACCGTTACCTGAGATCCGATGCGGATCTCAGCTCTTAACATAGCATCAGGGTCAGGAGGACCAAGGATCGAGGAGAGAGGGAAGCAGCAGGTTTGATAATTGAATATTTTATACACTTATTTTTTTCTCTTGAGTAATAACTTAGGACCCTTTATCTAATAAATAATGGCTTTTATGTTTATTTGGGCCTTGGGCCTTTTATTGCATTTTAGCCATTTTTAATAATAAAATTCCAGTTTTGTATTACTTCACTATTTCTATCATAACTCTTGAACCAGACATCGGATTTGCCTCATTTTTGTCTCATATTTCAGATGATTCAGAGAGCTACAATTGTTATAAAGACATCAAGAGCCAATTCAGTCAAGAGGGCGGTCGATTTTGAAGCCGAAGTCGGATGCACAATTCTGGATATTATTTGGACCCGAATTTTGTAATTTAAGTCCAGTTTTATTTTATTTTTGTTTTGGGCTAAAACTATTAGGGCCCATTTTCGTTTTAGGTTATTTTTAAGTAAGGCAGCCGCCAAAAACAGGAGGCATTCACGAATTCACGATTTTGACATTAGGGTTTCACGATTTTATGCAAATTCTCTCTACCGATTTTCGCATTCGCATGTTCTTAGGGTTCTTCGCGTTCTTCATCTTTTCTTCAGTTTTTCCAGCCATGCTCGGCTAAACCCCCTGTGATTGACTCAATGATGAGGATTCCATGATTCGTCTAGAGAACTTGTGCCTAATCGGTAACTTAATCAATTCTGTTTTCATCTTATCGGATTCGAATTCTGGAAATAGTTCGAATATTAGATTTAATATTCGGTTTGGTTCATCCCAAGGACTGAATTCGGACTAGGTTTTAGTGTTGCTGTGCGATTGCACAGTGATACGCCACTGTTCGAATAAATTCTAGACGATCGCCTAGGTGAGGGATTCTCCGATGAATGCGAGATTTCGATTCATCCGAACCAAACGTGATTAGTTATATTTCGTTCAATGATGCATGATTCTGGAATCTGATCGTTGGGTTGGTCGTTTTTAATCTGTTTAAGTCTATCAACGTTTTTCTATCTGTTTCTACATAGTTCTGTTTATTTCAATTTATTTCGTTTTAATCTGCTGAGGTTCAAGGATCCGGCTGAAGACGGAGGACCAAGGATCGAGGAGAAAGGGAAGCAGCAGGTTCAAGGATCCGGCTGAAGACTTTCCGTCATTGTCCTTCACTTTTTGAAAATTCTCGGTTGTTGAACCGCTTCTGTAATTAGCCGGTGGGCACTTTGAATAAATATATCAGTTACACTCTTACTCCGATGCTCTACTCTGATGAAAAAATTTTATACTGCTTTTGGAAAACGGGGATGTTACAGGAGCAGTGGGTACCCGAAAGTTTTTTTGGGAGCAATTTTACCACGGAAGTTTACAAAACGTAGCAATTTCTGAATATCCACTACTCCTCAGTGAAAACTTACTCTAGAATTGCTACTTTTTGTTAATGTCCAGAGCAATTTTGCCCCAAAAAGAACTTCTAGTACCTAATGCTCCTAAGTCAAAACTTTCGAGACAAAAATGATACTTATCCCATAAATTAATATACAAAAACATATGGAAAAATCCTTCAAGAAGAACTTTAAAAATATTAAAGGACAAAAATTTGTTCTGAATATTTATAATACCATAAAAGTGTGAGAGCTTGATTTATCCTTTTCAAAATTAAATGGAAATGGCAGAAATTTCCATCCGAGTTTAAAAACAGACTAGAAAAGAAAGCCCGATTTAGTGGGTAACTTCGCACGCACTTGTGCCCCAATATCGTGCTCCCATATTTGATAAGGGTTTAACAAGTTTAGATAATGTTTTAATAAGTTACGATAATATTTTTACAAATTTCAATTCGAAAATCATCACTTGCTGTAATGCAAGGTATTAATTCCTATTTATAATAAAGGTTTCACAAGTTCAATAATGTTTTAACAAGTTCTTATTAGCTTTTCATAAATTTCAATTCAAGAATCACCACTTATTACAATAATAAGGGATTGAATTATTGATTCCCACTTCTAGTAATAGTTTAATTATAATTCAAAATCACCACTTGCTATTTTTCCCTTAAACTATTTTTTATGTGTAATTTTGCCCTTCAAGAATTTTTTCAGTTGCAATTTTGGCCTTGCCTTTAACTCCCAAAAACTTCATTAAGGTACATCCAAGATCATAAGGTATTTTTCAGTGGCACTCGCTATCCTAAAGTAATCTTTTTGGTACAATTTTTCCCCCAAGGTATTTTTCCTACCTCTTTTTTTTTTTTTTTTAATAATTCCAATTTCCATCTTTAACATTTTCAATTTTCAGTCATGAATATTTTAGAAATCAATGTGAATAAAGCTAACTCAGAGAAATCAATTTCTCTTTATAATCGCCCTATATCCATTGGGGAAAATTACGTTCAGGTCCCAAGGAAGGAAAAAATTTACAAAAAAGTCCCTTGAAATCACAAAATTACCCAAAAGTTTCAAGGGAATTTTTGTTGTAAATATATGCATTTCTTGTTGTTAATGGTTTGAGACTTTATTGATATTCTTTGTATGGAATTAAAATCCAGTTTTTTAAATGTTGTTGTAAATACATGCATTTCCTGTTGTAAATACATACATTTCCTGTTATAAATGGTCAGGTGTTTAAATGTTGTTGTAAATATATGCATTTCTTGTTGTAAATCGAAGTCCCAAGGGACTTTTTGATATTATTTGTATTAACAACAGGAAATGCATGTATTTACAACAAGAAATGCATATATTTACAACAACATTTAAACATATGACCATTTACAACAAGAAATGTATGTATTTACAACAGGAAATGCATGTATTTACAACAACATTTAAAAAACTGGATTTTAATTCCATAGAGATAATATCAAAAAAGTCTCAAACCATTTACAACAGGAAATGCATGTATTTACAACAACATTTAAACATCTGACCATTTACAACAGGAAATGCATGTATATACGATGAAGAAAAGTATTACTCCCTTAGATTGAAATTAATTATAGGATTTTGTTCATGGTCATAAAAATTGATCTAGAAAAAGCCTGTTTTATATATATAGGCTAAGTTGGAGGTTCCTATTAAAAGTGTTGGAAGAGATTGATCTAGAAAAAGTCCATCATATAGGCTAAGTCTATCGTATAAAGATTGATATAGAAAAAATCTATCATATTTAGAAAAAACTCTCTGCGGCCATAGCCGAGCAACACCAAGATAAGTAAATACCTCTTGAATTTTCTCTTTATTGCACATAATATTTTTATCTCTTTGATTATCTCTAATTCTTCAGACTTGATGCATTTTTTCATAGAAAATTTACATATTTTAAATAAAACTTTGAAAAAAAAAAGAGTTGAATAACACATGTACTTGTCAAATAAGCATATATATTTGGTTAATTAATGGGTAAATTTATCTTGGATAACTACAAAAGCAACATTGCTCCTAAGTAAAAACTTGTGGGGCAAATATGCACATAAACCCAAAACAAAAAATAAAGTGGATAATATGTGAACCATTAGCTTAGTATATTTATTCAACTAAAAGTTAATTATAACTGGAATAATTGCTAGAGCAAAATTACTATGTTGGAAACAATTTTGTGACAACATTGTACCTGAAATTTTTTTAGAGGCGGAATAGCCTTTTAACCGATAAAAAAATTTAAATTTTAAACTTTTTTCTAGATCGGTGTCACATACAACTGGTCTAAGCAACATTTTCAAGACCAATATTTCATAGGACTAGTCTAAAACTCTCATGAGTTTCTCAGTGATAGCTTCAACTTCTAAAGTACTCTCTTGTATGTCTCTTCAAATTCTCAAGTTCAGCATCCATGGCCATTATTTCTTTTACGTCTCCCTCCTACAAAAAAAAGGACTTTCAGTGGCGACTTTCGGCGGCGACATTAAAAGTTGTCGCTGAAAATATGACTTTCGGTGGCGACTTTTAATGTCGCCGCTGAAAGTATGACTTTCAGTGGCGACAATTTTTGTCGCCGCCGAAAGTCATACTTTCAGCGGCGACTATCATATGTCGCCGCTGAAAGTATGACTTTCAGTGGCGACAATTTTTGTCGCCACTGAAAGTTATAGTTTTCAGTGGCGAATCTCATATGTCGCCACTGAAAGTGTGTTTCAGTGGCGACTTAGTGTCGCCACTGAAAGTCTTTTTTTATAAAAAAAAATTATTTATTTTCTTTTTAAATTATGATATTTATACAACAAGAGGAATGGAACTTCATATTTCTTTCTGTGCGCGATTCCGTGAGAGAGAGAACCTTCAAGATTGTTTAGAAACCCAGAAACCCCAGCCAATCGTGTGACCCTGTACCTTCATCCTTCTGCCTTTCCTTGCCGCCGTTGTCCGTTCGCCGCCGTCCTTCAGTTTGACCGTCGGCATCTCGATTATGTGCTCCAAATCGCAGAAGTTGTTCTTCCTCCTTGCTGACGGTGAGTCCGTGATTCTGCAAATCTTTTTCACTTTTCTTTGTTTTGGCGGTTTGGGAGTGAGCCGAGCTTCATCTCTTCTAATTTTTCTGATGCTGAATATTTTCCCTTGTTCTGGTTTATGAGTGGGAAGCTTGAATCCGTTAAATTTATTGAGAGAGGAGTTGTAAAATATTTGAATTGGAGGAAGTAATTGGATTTGGTTATTGTTTTAATATGATTATGAGCTAAACCTTGTTAAGAAACCGAAATTAGGAGAGACTATGATTTAATACTGATTGTTTTTTAGGGATTTATATAGTGCACATGAAGTGTTTGATTAAATGCTTTAGAAAGGAATTTTGGGGAATTTTAGAAGTATAGCAAATTTATACAATGGTATTGGAAAGGAACTTGATTTTGTAATAATATGAGGATGTTAAGACATAAAGAATTGTATATAATGCTTTAATAGACATAGACATGTATGCGTAAAGAAGCTAAATAATTCTTTCTTCCTTCTAAACTTGTTACGGAAACTAGAATTGTGAATATATAAACTTGTGTGTATGTGGGTTTATATGTGTGTGTTGGCTGTTAGAATCGTTGTTTATCCCTCCCCATCTCCGTCGGACCTCCATATGCCCTCCTTCTCCCACCGTCATCGCTGCTTGTCGAACCCAGGTATACATCTCTACTCCATCCTAAGTCAATCATTTTCTGGGTAAGAAAAAAAAGGATATTGGGGAGTTTTCCAGCGGCACCTCAAAATTTAAAGAAATAGAATTTTGTTCTCAAGAATTTGAAACCATGTTCCCTGCTTTAATGTTTCTAAGAAACTAGATTTGGGTTATTCTGACGTCAATGAGCTTGGGCATTGTGAGCATGAGCTCAAGGAAAACTGTTTGATACTTCCTCCTGCAAAGTACAAAATCCCTCTTCGGTGGCCAACTGGAAGAGATGTTTTCTGGGTTGCAAATGTCAAAATCACTGCCCAGGAGGTTCTTTCTTCGGGAAGCTTGACCAAGAGGTAAGTTAGATATGTCTCCTTACTAATTATTTTAATTTCAGTTAGCTTTTTATTTTAATGTTGCCTTTTCTTTCACATGGTTATAGAATGATGATGCTGGATGAAGAACAAATTTCATTTCGTTCAGCCTCTCTAATGTTTGATGGTGTTGAAGACTATTCACATCAAATTGCAGAAATGATTGGTCTCAGAAATGAGTCTAACTTCATACAAGCTGGGGTAAATATATATTTTCTAATAAAATCGCATATAATTTTTTCTTGCCTCATTTCTTGTGGTCTTCACCTACTAGGATAAGGCTTGTAGTTGTTGTATTTCCTGTGGTCTCCTCATCCATTATGCTTATATTTTACAAATTTAGTGCATGTTACTTACTTTTATATTCTGTCAAAGTATGTGGGTGAGCTTAAGCTTTCCTTATTTGGTGCAGGTATCAAAAAATAGACATTAATCATCTAATTTGTGATTTCAGCAAAATTATATATGAATGGTGCCAAATGATTACGGGTATGTATTGGCTTGTATACCTATGAACTATTCCAAACATGTAGATTGTTCTAGAGTAGATTTTTTCAAAGTGGTGGATACATTGCAAAGCTTCTAGACAATCCCATGGAATTAGCGAGTTAGTTTTTTATACCATTGGGTTGTTTAGAATCTGTTGGTCTGTTGCACATGATTACCCAAGTTTTTTTACTGTCAAACATCTTATTGGTGATTTTTTTGTGCGTAAAATTTCATGTAACTTCAACTTGGATGAATTTGTAATGTATTGCATAATAGGAAGCTCTGAAACTTAATTGAGTCTTTACAGTTCAACTTTAATTGAACATGGCATTCTGAAATTCACAGGTTCGAACCATACTAGACATAGGTTGTGGCTATGGTAGCTTTGGAGCACACCTCTTTAACAGTCATCTCTTGACTATGTGCATTGCTGAATATGAGCCTTCTGGCAGCCAAGTTCAGCTCACGCTTGAGAGGGGCCTGCCAGCTATGATTGCTTCTTTCACTTCAAAACAGTTGCCATATCCATCTCTCTCATTCGATATGCTACATTGTACAAGTAGTGTGGCAAGTTATTTTATTTAATGGCAAGTCTATCTTTGAATGGATACAACAGTCCTGTAGCTGGAAATGCTATTGTTAATCTCCTCGCCAAGCTTTCTACAAATGAACTTCACACTCTACAAGTTGACTTCTCAGCTGAAGTACGCCCACAATTAGAGACTTGCAAGGAGGATTTACCCATGATGGTAGATGATAATGAAGAGCCCTTGAGTTCTTATAATCTTAATTTGGCTGACTCTGATTAATTGTTGTTGTCACTTGCATACACTTTTACTTGTTGGAATTTTTTATAAGTTGTCCATGTTTGAACTAAAATGTATCCATATTGTTAAATTATATTGAGTTGGTTGTTAGAAATTCGGTGCTACACAATTGCAAACTCATCATTGGATTTTTTTTTCATTTTTTTTAAAAAAAAAAAAAAAAGTGACTTTCAGCGGCGACTTTTGTTGCCACGGATACATGTTTCAGTGGCGACTTTTTGTGTCGTCACTGATACATGTTTCAGTGGCGACAAATGTCGCCACTGATACCTTTCATTTATTTTTTTTAAAAAAAATTTGACTTTCAGCGGCGACTTTTTGTGTCGCCACTGATATATGTTTCAGTGGCGACAAATGTTGCCATTGATACCTTTCATTTATTTTTTTTTTAAAAAAAAATTGACTTTCAGCGGCGACTTTTGTCGCCGCTGATACATGTTTCAGTGGCGACTTTTTGTGTCGCCACTGATACATGTTTCAGTGGCGACAAAATGTCGCCACTGATTGTCTACTTTCAGCAGCGACATAAAAATGTCGCCACCAAAAGTATCGGCGACAAGCGTATCAGCGGCGACAAATTGTCGCCACTGAAAACCTTTCAGTGGCGACATTTAGACTTTCGGTGGCGACTTTTGTCGCCGCCAAAAGTCTTTTTTTTTTGTAGTGCTCCTCTTGCTCGATCAACATGGTGAAACGATAAAGAACTCTTCCTATTTGTCCTTCCTATCCTCCGTCTCCTCTGCCACCTCAAATGTGGCAAGTTGTACGTGCATGAGCTCCAGTACATAGCAGAACGCGTGAAGCACATTCTCTTGAGAATCAGCAACTTTTTTCACTCTCTTGACAATATGAACCTAAGTATTCGATGAGAATGATGTTGCGTACGTATAATTTATCCTCTGACCCCTCCACTACTTCCTTTCCTCCCTCACTTGAATCCCTCGATAACAAGGAAGGATGAGGAGGGCTTTTATGTATAATAATGTAGTCTTTTTCTTGCTATGAATGTATTCTGCTCCCCCATCAAATCTATTAATAAAAACTTTATATTTCTAATGGTGTTCATGTTTTTATTTTCAGTCCTTGTTTATCTTTGTCTTGATTGAACTTTATATATATATATATGATAACACCAATTATTTGGGTTGGTTATTTTTGAAAAACTAAGTCAACTAGTGCTACTAGTGTTTGCATTTAAGTTCATACCCATAAACTCATTAATTACTCTTGCACTAGTTTCAGTTTTAAAATAAAATCAGCTCTCTCATATTAAAATTCCTCAACCTCTCATCTTTCTAATCAATTCAAATAAGGTAATATGTAAATTCATTGTACCCCTTCCTTAAACCAAAAAGACTATTAGGAATCAATGTTTTGAGTATTTTGGGCCTGGCCCATTTGGTTTCATAAATTCTGGACACTAGGGGACTAAAAAAACTAATCTAAAGGCAAGATAAATAAAGCACAAAAGAAACCATTTGGGTCAATGAGAAGTGATACAGTTGGCTAAGGCGTCGGCTTTTACCTCAAAAAAGAGGAGGTTCGATACCCGCTAGTCAATGTGAGGACTTCGTTGGTGAGCGATTTATAAGCGTTCTTTAAGCCTGGAGACATGGTCTAACCCTTACCGGTACCGGTGTCTACCCCATTTAAACTTTTTTTCTATCAAAAAAAAAAAAAAAACAAGAAGAAGAAGAAGAAAACATTTGGTGGACGTTTTATTCCTATCAAATGGACAAGTATTCCTGCTCATAATCTTGAATTTCCTAAAAGGTTCATAACAAACCAAAATGGGTCACACTTCCATTCTGTTCTATTATATCCGAACTATTCCTTGCACATCGGACTGAGTATAAAAATAGGGAATTACTTATTTTTTTGAGAAAATATGACATTTTTACAATCTAAAAAGGTTTTCACTTGTGACAATACCATCCAAACTTTGGAATACAAGTCCTTTAGAAACGTGTTGGAACAAGAGTTGTCAATTTTGAATTTTAAGAGTAAATCTTATCCTAAAACAGTACTTGGACATTGACAGGATGACCAAATTAAGTGTCACTAATAAATGAGAGAACGTGAAGCAACCATATATTTCCAAAGCTACATATGTGAACCAATTTGTTCATGACCTGTCAATTCTTAAATTGTTTTTCTTATATGAACTTTTTTTAGCTTTGGCCCAAAAAAATATTAACTTTCTAATAATAACCTCACTCAGAGTCTTACAAATTAAATTAGGGGGATTTTTCATTTGATAAAATTTGAGAAATTAATTGTACTATTCTACATACACACTATGGTTTTAAAATGCTTACAAAAATTTTCACTAAAGAATGTTAGAGTTTCATATTCTGAATGAATATTTTTTTTTTGTCAAAGATATTCTGAATGAATATTGAGAAAACTAATACCCCAAACTTGGGTCGTTAATGGAGTCAACGGGTCAACATGGGTCGATGGAAATTAATAACATGGAGAAAAAGACGGCATGCGCAGCATACGTGAAGCTGCTTGTTCCAATTGAAAGTATGTGGTCCCATCTTTTATAAGAAAATTTCAGTCAGCCCCCTTTATTGGAAATTAATTTCAATTAACTTCTAAAACTTTTTGAAATTTTATTTCACCCCATGGTTAAAATAAAATTAATTTTTTTGGGTCACAAGACAATGATGCTCTTCTTTTATTTATATTTTTAGAAGAGCATTTATAAGAAAAATAAGGACATTTATAAGACAAATAAGGACATTTACAAGACCAATAAAGGGATTCGAAAGAACCTAAGGAATTAAAAATATTTTTTCATTTACAAGACAAAGATGAAAATTCACAAGACAAATATGTCCATTTACATGAAAAATGAAGATATTTATAGGACAAATAAAGGGATTCAAAAAATCTGGGGAGATTGACCAAAAAAAAAATTTGGGGAGTTAAAAATATTTTGGCCATTTACAAAATAAATTAGACAATTTATGAGACAAATAAAGTAAGTGCATCATTGCTTTTTCACCTACAAATATTAATTTCATTTTAACCATGGGGTACAGTGAAGTTTCAGAAAGTTTTGGGAATCCATTGAAATCAATTTGTTACAAAGGGCTGATTGAAAATTCCCCTCCTTTTATTATTCCTTGTCACTTCATAAATTTCCTACCTGTTCTGGTTCAGAACTCAGATGTCCGGCCTATTGAAGGTCCGGAGATTGATATAGGATCTGTGCTCTCCTCCTGTATGCTTATAGGACAAGCGTTCAGGAGAAGGTATGATCACAGTACACAAGCAGGCGTTTCGCCTAAGGGGTGTTGTGTATGCCGTGTGACTGAATGTAGATTAGTCAAGGCTAAGAGATTGTGTACCTGGTGCCCGTCTCCCTCCTCTATATATATAAAGTCTACTTGGTTGGTTAGTTCCTTGGCTGCCACACCGTACATGTCCTGGGATCGTGCTGTGCGTGTCCAGAGATCGTGTGTGCATGTCCAAGGTCATGGCTGGGTCCCACGGATAGTGGGTTGCCCCTGTACTAGCCGGTGAGATAATGGGCCTAGACTAGGTCCGTAGCAGTTGCCCCAAGCTCGGTTGCTCGGGTCTACGATCTCACCGAGTTTAGATGTTCGTTTGACTGAAATACGGAAGTCCGAGTCTTTGTTGATCGCGAAGTAACATGATATCCTTGTCCCCCCAGCCGGGTTGTCCAGGTCTCTGGTCAACCGGGGTGGACATGTTGCTAAATCCTGATTTTTTATCGGAGCTGGTATCACCCCTTTTTACTTTGATAGGGTGTCTATCATAACTTCCAAACAACCTCGGAGTTATAAGTCTTCTGGTTGAGTTGCCCCCAGACATGTGGTCCGGGTTATGTTTGCTTTTAAATTTCATTGTTCTTTGTCCATCCGGGAGTCCGGGCTCGCCTCTTGCACGGTCGAAACCTCCAAGTGTGGGTCCTTTCTCAGGCTCATTAGCCTAACCGGTGAGCCGGGATACTTGACTGTGAGCCCTGCCCCTTGTGCCCGGGCGCTTTCGTCTCGTGAACCATCTTCATTCCACAACTTTCATCGATCATCTCCATATTTTAGGTAGGTATTATTGTTTCCTTGCCTCTTTCTTTTGTTCTGCTCTGATCTGCTGTTTCCCTATAAGATTGCGTCTGTATTTAGTTGAAGTTCTGGGTAGATTTCCTTATTGAGTGAATTTTCGCGTAGTCCTGTTTTCAGTTCCCACATTTGTGCCAAACTCCCCCTGTTTTTTGAGTGAGCCGTTTCCTTTTCATTAATACCTTTAAGAGAGTGGCTCCCAATGTCGAAAGACATAAAGGATATGACCCCCGAAGAACTTGCTGAACTACGCCAAACTGTCAAGGGAAAAAGCCGTTGGTGGCTTTGGGGTGATGAATCTTCTCGTCCAACGTCGCAAACCGTTGCTTTAACCGATCACCGTGGAGGCAAGGGAAAAACTTCTGGTGGTGGGTCAGCGAAAACTCGAGACGGCACATCATCGGTAAAGGGAAGTCCGAATGTTTCCTTCCCGCTTCTTCCCAATCCAAGGGTGTTTAACCCGAGCTTCGACGTGTCCGCTTCTCCGGGCCTTCCGAATAGCCAGTCTAACAAAGTGACCAGCTCGGGTCCTAGGGCCGAGGTAGATTCCTAGATCGGGCCTTGCTATGACTGCTTGTACGAATGCTCATGTCGACACAATATTGTCCCGGCTCCTCAAGCTTCATCGCCGAGTCCTGTTGACTTGGATTTTAATCTTTCCACAACTGTGGAATCTCGCCTTCAATTTTTGACATCAGGTATGCTAGGACGATTCGATCTTGTTTATATTTTTATTTGTGTTAGGTATAATGGCGTCGTCTTCTTCTTCTCACGCGGGTGAGTCGAGTGCGGAAATGCAAACCGCGCTAGCCCCCCACAGGATTTAATTGAACAATTCCCTTGGGTTACCCGTGAAGTGTTGTCCTATCGGTCGAAGCTGACCATAGAGGACTTGGAAGGTCTTCCAGTTCAGGATACTAACACCTATTCTCTCTGTCTCCCGGAAGAGGAAGAGCCTGTGTGCTCCGAGAGGGAGGGGAGCCATAACTCCTTTTTCTTTTTCTATGCAGACTACCTGACCAGACTTGGTATTCGATTTCCCTTTTCCGAATTTCAAATGGCCACCCTTCAATTCCTTAGTGTAGCTCCCTCGCAATTACACCCCAATGGATGGGGTTACCTGATTGCCTTCGAGTGGTTTTGCATGAGCCTTGGTCTGCCTTGCACCACTTCTATGTTCTTCTATTTCTTCACCCCCCATACCTCTCGTTCCGAGAAAGAGCCGCCGGAGCTCAAGGGCTGGACGTCCATTCGGGGAATAGCCAACCGGCGTTTGTTTACCCCAGTCTCTGATTCTTTCAAACGCTTCAAGAGCAACTTTTTTAAAGTTTTCGCTAAAACTGGCACAACTCCTTGGTTCCTCAAAGGGCCGGACTCTGCGAAAGTCGACTGGGAATTTAATTTGTATTGGTGTCAAGATCACCACAACGTGTCCCCTAGCGCCTATAAGGTAGAGCGGTCCAATCTGCTGAAGCCTGAAAGGAAAGCCATCGACGCTATACTAGACCATGTGAGGGCGAACGGCACTGTTGGGGCCGGCTCCTTGGTAGCCCAATATCGGGCCGAGGCTCAGCGTCGAGATGAGATGGTGTCAGGGCCGAGTATGATATTTCGTTATTTAAATATCGGCGTTGTTCGCGTCTTAGTACAGTATTCATCGTCTTTGCCTTCCTAGTAGCTAACACGGTGTACGTGTTTCGTGCAGGTCTCAAGATGAAAGAGCCGCAATATCTTTCTGGGATCCCTGTGCCAACAACTAAGGGGAGAAAGAGGTCGGCCCATGACTCGGGCAAGTCGAAGGTCGGAGAGTCATCGAAGCAGGCCGAGCCAAAGAAGCTCAAGGCCGGAGAGTCCTCGAAGCCCGCAACTGATGCCAGGACAGTCTGTCCTATCCGAGCCTCCCCTCGCCGCCTCCCAAGTCAACCAACGTTGGGCCCTCCTCCTCGCCTGATATCCCGGTTGCCCCTCGTCCTCCAACTGACATTCCCCGTTCCCATTTGTGGAGTAAGGGAATTACCGAAGAGCTCAGCATCGCACTCCTGCCTCCTACCCGCTATCAAGAGCCAGTACCCTTGCGGGAAGTCGATGTACGAGACGTCCAGAATTGGGTAATGCTTTCCTAAGAGGTGTTGGTTTGACCCAATCTTTTCTAACCCTCCACCACAAATATGCGGAGACTGCCGCGGAGTTGAAGCGTGCCCGATCAGACCGTGATGAAGCTCTGAAGCAATGGCAAATCGCTTCGAACGAGTTCCAGGCTCGTGAGGTTCAGCTGGGGAAAGTGGAGTTTGCACTGAAAGAGACCCAGGGTCTCTTGGCCGACTCCAACGTAATAATCGAGGGCTTTAAAGCGGCTCAAGCTAGCGGCGAAGAGCGGTTGAAAGCCATAACAGCTGAGAGGGACAGGTCAAAGCCGAAGGAAGCGTCTTCGGCGCATCTACAATGGGAGATAACCCGGCTTCAGGAGTTGCTACGGGATCCGTGGTGGAGCGTTTGAGAATTCCCTTGCCCGCATCCGGCTCGAACCCGGGGTTGAGCTCAACACTACAGGGCATCATTTTCGGGCTTATGTGGATGACGGGTAGTTTGTCCCCTATGTGGAACCTCCTGCTAACTCCGAGACCCGAGTAGAGGGCGATGCGGCTGTGTTGGAGGCCGAGCGGGGGTGAGGCTGCATGACATTTTCTATTGATACCCCGGAGTAAATAAGCGTGTCTGGGCTGCGATAGCTATCCAGACCTAATTTCTTCAGCTGAAAAGCTAGTAACAATTTAATCTTGAAAACGACAATGTTTGGAATTCAACAAATACTCTCCAACGAGAATTTCATTCATATTCGACAAAGCAGGAAGGGCCAGCAGGCCAACATCGAACAAAGAACATAATGGAAAAAGATGCTTTAAGACAAACAAAAGATAAGCCTAACTGAAATACGCCTTTAACTTGTCCGCATTCCATGTTCGCTTGATTGGGGCTCCATCCAAATTCTCCAGAATGTAGGCTCCTCTCTCAAGAGTTTCCCGTCTTTGGAATTCTTGTTTCCAATGTCGGCCCTTCTAAGGACCAAGAAACCGGGTTGGAAAGTCCGTGGTCTAACCTTTTTGTTATAACGAGCCACGATCAACTGCTTCATTGCAATGTCCCGACAATGGGCGGTAACCCGGGCCTCATCGGCCAGATGCATCTCGACTGCTAACGCCTCATTATTGGCTGTTTCTCCTTGTGATAAAATGCTCTTCCTGCGCCAAGACATCATCCCTATTTCGACAGGAATCATAGACTCACATCCGTAGGCCAGCCTATAAGGAGTTTCTTGAGTGGATGTCTGAGCAGTTGTTCGGTTTCCCCAAAGAACAAAGGGTAGTTGATCCGCCCAAGAGGTGTCGGCCTCCAGCATACGTTTCTTCAAACCTTCAAGGATTACCTTATTGGCGGCTTCAGCTTGCCCGTTGGACTGCGGATGTTCCACGGAAGCAAAGTGATGCTGTATTCCGTATTCATAAATCAAATCACGAAATCCGACTCCAGTGAACTGCGTTCCATTGTCGGTTACTATCTCGGCTGGTGCTCCGAACCGCGTAATTATATTCACTTCAACAAACCGTTGCACACGTCTTTGAGGAGATCGTTGTGAGAGGTTCGGCCTCAATCCACTTGGTGAAATAGTCTACTACCACGATTAGCCACCGTAGTTGCCGGTCTTTGTCTTGAATGGCCCAGAATGTCCATGCCCCATTTGTAAAATGGCCAAGGGGCCGTGATGGAATGAAGCTCTACTGGGGCGCCCAAATAACTCGGTATGTTTCTGACAACTATCGCACTGTCTTACAAGGGTCTTTGAATCCGCCTCCAATGTTGGCCAGTAATAACTCGCTCGAAGGGTTTTTCGGCGGCGCCTTAGCCCCCATATGCTGACCGTTGGCCCCTCCATGCACCTCGGCAGGACATACCCGCTTCATTTGGGTTCAAACACCTTAGCATGGGAGAATGTAATCCCTTTCGGTAGAGTTGATCCTCCACCATTGTATACTTGGCCGCTTCTCGAACCAACATTTTGGCCTCCATTGCATCGTGCAGGATGAGTCCACGTTCAAGATAGTCTTCTATTGGCTTTTTCCAGTCAGATTCAACCGAAATAGCCATCATGCACACCGGATCTTCGAGATTTTGCTGGACAACCGTACGGTGACAACCAGCCTGCTTAGTGCTTGCCAATTTTGACAAAATGTCGGCTCTTGCGTTTTCTCCTCGTGGGATATGGGTAACGGTTGCTTCATCGAAGTCTGACATTAAGTCCTTGGCTTTTAGGAGATACTTGGCCATTAGTGGGCCTTTAGCCTGATACGTACCCTCGATCTGAGCCGCCACAAGTTGGGAGTCGGTGAAAACCTTAACTCTTGTGGCCCCATTTTCCTTGGCTTGAAAAAGCCCGGCTATCAAGGCCTCGTATTCTGCTTGATTGTTCGAAGTTGGGAAGTTAAGATGCAACGAATGCTCAATTGTAACCCCCTCTGGACTCTCAATGATGACTCCGGCTCCACTTCCTTTCGTGTTCGACGATCCGTCGACATACACCTTCCATTCGCCCGCCATCGTATCATCTGCCCTAGTAGCCGGGGTGAGCTCTCTGATGAAGTCGGCCAACGCCTGTGACTTGATTGCATGGCGAGCTTCATACGTGATGTCGAACTCGGAGAGTTCTATCGCCCAATTAGTCATCCTCCCCGCTAGGTCCGGCTTATGTAGGACTTGTCGAATTGGCTGGCTTGTTCTAACAACGATATGGTGACCCTGGAAATAAGGTCTTAATCGACGGGCCGCAATAAGCAGAGCGAATGCCACTTTCTCCAGCTTTTGGTATCGGATCTCGGCATTCTGCAGGGTTCTGCTGACAAAATAAACAGGAATTTGTCCTAGTTCCGCCTCTCTTACTAAGGCTGCGCTGACGGCTTCCTCGCCGATGGACTGGAGGATTGGCCAGACATTGCTTTATCTCTTCAAATGCGTCATCGCATTTTGAATTCCACTCCACCGATGTCTCCTTCTTTAAGAGCCTGAACATGGGCAAAGCCTTCTCTGCTGACTTTGGCAAAAACTTGGTTAAGGCGGCCAACCTTCCGGTTAACTGCTGGACTTCTTTTTTATTACTTGGAGCCTTCATCTCCATCACCGCCCTACATTTGTCCGGGTTGGCCTCAATGCCTCGGTTAGTCAGCATGAAACCCAGGAATTTTCCAGCGGGGACGCCAAAAGCACACTTGGCCGGGTTCAGTCGGATTCTGTAGGTTCTGAGTTTGGCAAATGTCTGCTCCAGGTCTTGTATATGACGTTGCTGGTCCAAAGTTTTGACGATCATGTCATCTATATACACTTCCACATTGCGACCGATCTGGTCTGCAAAGACCTTATTCATCATCCTTTGATATGTAGCTCCAGCATTCTTCAATCCAAAGGGCATGACATTGTAGCAATAATTAGCTCTTTCAGTAATGAAGGCCGTCTTTTCCTGATCCTCTGGGTACATCGCTATCTGATTATATCCGGAATATGCGTCCATAAAGGACAGGAGCTGGAATCCTGAGGAGTTGTCCACCAGTTGGTCGATGTTTGGCATTGGGTAGGAGTCCTTCGGGCACGCTTTGTTCAAGTTCTTGTAATCTGTACAAACTCTCCACTTCCCGTTTGGCTTTTTTACCATCACCACATTTGATAACCAGGTTGTATACTGAATTTCTCGAATGAATCCGGCTTCAAGCAATTCTTGGATATGAATCTCCAATGCTTTCCTTTTTTCCGGTCCGTGGTTCCTCTTTCTCTGCGACACCGGGATTGAGCCGGATAAACTTCTAGTTTGTGACAACAAAACTTCGGATCTATCCCCGGTACCTGAGACGAATTCCAAGCGAAGATATCCCGGTTTTCCTGAGGGCACCTTCCAAACTGCTTTTAAGTTCGGGAGATATCCGTTACCGTGACCACGGTTCCTTGGTTGCCTATCACCTTGAGTTTTTGATGCTTAGTAGATACCAGCATGTCCCACTTGTGAATGGTTGGCCTTCCCAAGATTATGTTGTAGGGCGAAACGAAGTCGGCCACTATGAACCGCACTCTTTCGGACTTGAAGGCGTTTTTGACTCCGAGGGTGAACCGGAGGTCGATAAACCCCTTCGGACGCGATTGTTCTCCGTTAAACCCGATGAGGGTTGTCTTGCAAGGCTTTAAGTCGTCCCGGTCTAGGCTCATTCTTTTAAACGCCTCCCAACTTAGTATGTCGGCCGAGCTTCCGGCATCCACAAATATCCGCGACTCGGCGGTTGCTGGCTGTCCGGTTATCACTAGCCCATCTTGATGGCCCGGGACAACATCTCTGAGGTCGTCACTTGTGAAAAACAAAGGCGATCGTGCTACCTCAGTGTGATGCTCCTTAAATTTTGGTCGGTCTCTGACGGATAGGACTTCTCGAAGGTATTTCCTTCGCTGGCTCATAGTATCTCCGCCTCCGCCCATTGCTCCGCTGATTACGTTACAGTCGAATTCAGCTTCTGGAAATTCGTCATCGACTTCAGAGGGCCTTGCGCTTATCTTCCTGCTTTTTGAACTTTCGGGGGGGGTCGTGCTGCGGTTCTTGGTCTTTCGTTTACCACCTTTTCCTTGATGCTCTATGACATACTGTTGAAGTTTGCCTTCGCGAACAAATCGTTCGATTGCATCACGGAGCTCGTAACATTCATCAGTTGTATGACCCCGACCATCATGGAACGAGCAATATTTAGATTGGTCTACCGGATCTTCGGTAGGACAGACGAGGTCGATCGACCTTCTTCATCTCGATTCTTGACACTTCCTTCCATACTTGGGACCGAGGCACCGTCAAGGTGAATATTTCGTACTTGCTCCGTGATCGGACTTGCCACCCCGGCTCTTGTTTTCGTTCCCCCTCCAGCGGGAATCCCTATTTCGTTATCGAGAAGTCTCGACCTGCGAGGGGAGGTTCTATCTTGGTCCCGCCTCGAAATGGGATTGTTTGCCATTCGCATCCGCTCGACGTCCAAGTATTTCTTTGAACGGGTTATGAAGTCGTTGAGATTTTTGCCCGCTCCTTTAAGAAAGATTACGCCAGGCGGGACTCTTTATCGAGGCCATCCACCAATAAGTGAACGTGTACGTCCTCGTTGAGTCCGCGCTTTGTAGTACCGCATGATTGAAGCGGTCAAGGTAACTTTGGAGCAGCTCTCCCGCATTGCCTGATTTTGGACAAAGAATACTGGGATTTTGGTTGCCGTTTGCTAGTTGCGAAGTGCAACTCAAAGGCCTCGGCCAGGTCTTCAAAATTGTGGATCGACCCAAAAGGAAGAGTGTGGAGCCATTTCAACGCCGTCCCTTTTAACGTCGCGGCGAAGATTCGCGGCACGATTGGTTCCTTGAGACCTCTAACCGACATGTGAACGTCAAAGTCTTCTAAATGAGTCGTCGGGTCTTGTGTGCCGTCGTACTTTGTCAACTCACCCAAATTCAGCTTTTCGGGGATCGGGCGTTACGGATCTCCTTTGAGAAAAAGCTATTGTGCATTTGGTGACATATCTCCGTCATTGGAAACCACTTGGAGGAATCGTCCTATCACCTCGATGGTTCCTCGCCTGAGGTCGACCTTCTTCATCTCGGTTTAGGTTCCTCCTATTGGCCCTCCTACTGTTGACGGTTTCCGCCTTCTGACTGTCAGTGCGATGAGCCGAGCTCTCGTCATCGTCGTCCTCTCTCCAAGTTTTATCTTCCCAGTCCTCGCTGGAAAGGGTGTGGGTCCGTCTTTTCTCCCGCTCTTCCGCTCGGCGATAGTGAAGGGTATGGCGCTTGTCTATGTTGTCCACCCGTCTCATTATCGCAAGCATCCCGGCTTGAAGAGATCGAAAGTCGGCTCGGCATGTGGGATGTCCCGCCGCCTCCGAGTGGAATTACGTGGTCCACGGTCTTGGTTTCGTGGAGCCGAGAACTCCGTGTCGGACGAGTTGTCCTCTTGATGTCGTTCATTGTTGGGAATCAAAGGGTCTTACGGTGAGAAAGCCGATCTTCTTCTTCTGATGGTCTCCATCGTATTGGTTAATCGGTGCTCGTTACGGGGTGGTTGACGCGGTGGTTGACGGTTGTCCCCCGCTTGATCCGCCTCCGATTGTCTTTGGCCTGAAGCACGAGTGCTTATCCTCATGGTCACGGGAATTGAAGTTTATTGATCCCCACGGTCGCTGTGCGTGTCCGAGATCGTGTGTGCATGTCCAAGGTCATGGCTGGGTCCCACGGATAGTGGGTTGCCCCCTGTACTAGCCAGTGAGATAATGGGCCTAGACTAGGTCCGTAACACTACTAATATTAACTTTCTCCTCAAAACATTACTTCTCAGCTCATTTGGGATGGTGGTGATAGAAGTAATTTATTTGTAATCTGACTTTTGCATAAATAAGATAGGATAAAAGTCAAATTGTAAATGAGTTCTGTTTGGAATGGCAGTTGGAGAAGCGTCGCTTTTCCAAATGGACTCTTGTTTGGATGATTATTTGAAAAGTTAGTTGAAATAGAAAATGACATGAATCTTATTTAATACTACACACACATACATATATTAGTTATATATATTGTGATAATTGAATATAAATATAAATTTGATAAACAAATTAAATTATTATTAAAAAATTTAAAAAATCTAAAGTACTTAATTAAATATATTCTAATGAATAAATTATAATGATTATAATGGTATATTTAATAATACATTGCTTATTGAATTACCTATCCTTAACAATTTTTTTTTCCAGAAGCTGAAAAAAATCACGTCAAAAGCTTAAAAAAGTGACTTCTATCAGAAGTCACTATTTTAAATAAGCCTATATGTGACAACCACTATCCCAAACAGTCCAAAATCTATAAGTATATAGTTGGTCTACACTAGATCAAGCACCCAGGTGGATAGGAAGTATACTTTAATAATTACTAAAAATCTGAGTTTTATAGAAGGGAAAAAGATAACCAAAAGAAAAAAAAAAAACCTTTAAAAATAGGAAAAGACAAAATGGTATTTTGAATATTCATAATAGCATAAAAGTGTTATGCTTGATTTGTCCTTTTTAAAACTAAAAATATGACATTTCGTTATGTTTTAACAACTTTCGTTTAGATCTATCATTTGGTAAATAAAGTTGTTAAAACCTAATGAAATATGTGAATCAATCAATCATCAACTTTATACTAGAAATTTTGAAATACCTGCTTAGTAACCCATTTAACTCAAGCAGGTAATTGAATAATCACAACATCAATATTGTCAATATGTTAATATTGGGGTTTGACTACAAGGAAGAAAGCAAATTGAATTTGAAATTATACGTTAAATCATGAGTTATAATTATATTGATATGGTCCAAGCATACTAATAAGGATCTTCATATTACATGATATTGGGGTTTGAATATAAGGAAGAAAGTAAATTAAATTTGAAATTATATGTTAAATCATGAGTTATAATTACATGATTGTAGGGATCTCCATACCAAGGTGGATGTTTTATTCCTATCAAATGGACAAGTATTCCTGCTCATAATCTTGAATTTCCTAAAAGGTTCATAACAAACCAAAATGGGTCACACTTCCATCCCGTTCTATTATATTCCTTGCACATCGGACTGAGTATAAAAATAGGGAATTACTTATTTTTTGAGAAAATTTGACATTTTTACAATCTAAAAAGGTTGTCACTTGTGACAATACTATCCAAACTTTGGAATACAAGTCCTTTAGAAACATGTAGGAAGGAGAGTTGTCAATTTTGAATTTTAAGAGTAAAGCTTATCCTAAAATAGTACTTGGACATTGACAGGATGACCAAATTAAGTGTCACTAATAAATGAGAGAACGTGAAGCAACTATCTATTTCCAAACCTACATATGTGAACCAATTTGTTCATGTCTTGTCAATTCTTAAATTGTTTTTCTTATATGAACTTTTTTTTAAGCTTTGGCCCAAGAAAATGTTAACTTTCTAATAATAACCTCACTCAGAGTCTTACAAATTAAATTAGGGGGGATTTTTCATTTGATAAAATTTGAAAAATTAATTGTACTATTGTTACATACAAACTATGGTTTTAAAATGCTTACAATGTTTGTTGAAAAAAATAGTTAAAAAAAATTTCACTAAAGAATGTTAGAGTTTCATTTTTTTTTTTTTTTGATATAAGAATTTTAGGAAAGGGGTTGGGCTCACTCACAATCCAATGGCAGGGCGCTTGGAGTTCAGTCCACAGGGTATACTAGACAGAGAGTATATATGTCTCCACCTCTACCAGCGTTTCCATTGCTTCCTAGGCCCCTAGGATGTCTCCCCCAGCGCCTTGACCAACGCAAGGATCGAATCCCTTCCTTTGATGTGAGGAAGTCTGACCCTTTCGCCAGTTGAACCCAAGGACGAGGGATAGAGTTTCATATTCTGAATGAATATTGAGAAAAATAATATCCCAAACTTGGGTCGTTAATCGAGTCAACGGGTCAACATGGGTCCGTGGAAATTAATAACATGGAGAAAAAGAGGGCATTAGGTTTGAATGACAGCTTGTGTCCAATTCTTTTATCCCTTGTCACTTCATAAATTGTTAAATAGGTTGTCAAATTAGGTATGGCGAAGAAATTTTATATATGTGTGTGTGTGTGGCGAAGAAAAGAGCCATCTTCAAAGACGGCAGCGTGCGTGAAGCTGCTTGTTCGAATTGTAAGTATGTGGTCCAATCTTTTATGGGAAAATTTCAGTCAGCGCCCTTTATAGGAAATTAATTTCAAATAACTCCTAAAACTTTTTGAAACTTCAATGCACCCCATGATCAAAATGAAATTAATTTTTGTGTGTTACCAGACAATTATTATTCTTCTTTTTTTCAGAGGAACATTTATAAGAAAAATAAGGATATTTATAAGACAAATAAATGGATTCCAAATAACCTATGAAAATTCTTTTGGTTATTTATAAGACAAAGATGAAAATTCACAAGACAAATATGTGCATTTATAAAACAAATAAAGGGATTCAAAATAATCTAAGGAATTAAAAACATTTTGGTCATTTATAAGACAAATATGAAAATTCGCAAGACAAAAAATATGGGTATTTACAAGGCAAGTAAGACAATTTATAAGACAAATAAAGTAAGGGCATCATTATTTTTTCATCTAGAAAAATTAATTTCATTTTAACCATGGGGTGGAGTGAAGTTTCATAAAGTTTTGGGGATTCACTTAAATCAATTTGCAACTAAGGGTGATTGAAATTTTCCCTTCTTTTATTATTCATTGTCACTTCATAAATTTCCGACTAATATTAACTTTCTCCTCAAAACATTACTTGTTTTGGGCTTGTTTGGGATAATAGTGATAGAAATGATTTATTTGCAATCTACTTTTGTAGAAGTAAGATAGAATAAAAGTCATATTGTAAATGCGACTTGTGTTTGGAATAATAGTGGGAGAAGTGACTTTTTTACAAATGGACTCTTGTTTTGATGATTATTGGAAAAGCCAGTTAAGAAGGAAAATGACATGAATCTTATTGAAAACACACACACACACACACACACACACACATCAGTTGTATATATTGTGATAATTGAAGATAAAAATTTAAATTTGATAAAAAAAATTATATTATTGTTAAAAAATTTAAAAACTCTAAAGTACTTAATTAAATATATTATAATGTATAAATTAGAAAGCATACAAATGTATATTTAATAGTACATTGCTTATTGGATCACCTATCCTTAACATTTTTCTCCAGAAGCTAAAAAAAAGTGACTTCTATTAGAAGTCACTTTTTAAATAAGTCCATTTGAGACTACCATTATACTAAAGGGTCCATTTTTCTCCACTGGACTTAAATCACTATGTGTTGGGCTCTTTTCCTCCCTGACTCCTATGCGAATAGCAGATGAACTTGACCATAACAATCATATTATTGAGGAAATTCTTGAGACCTCCATGAGAGGACAAGCTATTAAATTGATTGTTGTCTTGATAAACACTTGTTTGGGAATTACTGAGGTGCCTTTAGAATCTGAAAAGAAGCTATCTGATACTGAAATTTTCCAAATTCTGAAGCCAGGAGAACCAATAGGGCCACTCACTTTCAATCCAGCCTCAATAAGTGATATCTTCTGGGATGTCTGATATGTTTACACACAGAATCTGGTTCAGAAGGGTAAAATTTTTTCCTATTTTACTCAAAGAGATTACCTTTTATTTGCCTCGATTATATCTTAGCTACTTAGAAATGTTGGGAAATGAGTTATGGATGAAATGAGACAATTTCGATTTGGTTCTAATATCAAGTCCACTATCCCTTTCCCTAACTTGGTCTCTTATATCCTATTTCACAACTCCATCTGGTACTTGCACTTAGAGGAAAATCAAGTTATTCCTAAAATATTTGGGCAAGACCATCAAAACAGAATGAAGATATTCTTCACTGAGGGTCAATCCAAAGTTCAAGCTGAGAAAAAGAAGATGGCCTCTCCTCGAGCTGACAAGGCACAATCGTCTCAAGCTAGATCTCCCACTGCCTCCACTCCTACTCCTTCTTTCTTTGGAGCCTCTTTACAATCTACATTGAAGAATATAGTCCAAGTAGCAACTGATTCCTTGGCTGCTTCCATGAAGGCCTCTATAGAGCTCTTAACCTCCAACATAGAAGCTTAAATGAACTATTGGTTAAAGATATGAATGCTAACTTCACAAGGATATTTGACTTACAAGATGAGTTTCAAAAAGTTGATGAGATATTTCATACATTGGGCATCTCTCTTTCAGAACCATTCCCTACAGGTTCTTCTAGTTCCTCTCCTACCACTACATCTATTGAGCCTCCACCCACTAAGCCTTCACATCCTTTTGCCACCACCATCCCTGACCCCACCCCCTCTGCTACTCCTCTTCTTGAATCCACCTTCATTCCCATTCCACTATCCACCACTCCTACTCACCTACTTCCCCTTCTCTCTTTGTTGACCAAGAACCAACTCTCAAACCTACTTCCTCTTCCACCTCATCCTCCACTGCCACCACTAGTCCTCCACCTAACCTTTCTTCCACTATTATATTTTATACACCACCACCTCTTCCTATACAGGCCCTATGCTCCTCCTCCTTCCTCTTCATCATCCCCAAATATCACTTTCCTTACCTTTTTGCCTAATGACAAAGGGGGATAGAAGTGACTGATATGAATGTTATTGTTATTGTTATTTCTTTTCATATTTTGTACTAAAATGTCTTATGCAATATCAACTTGAATTATGTATGGCTTTTGATTATCATGTATGACTGTTGACTATCAATACAATTGTCTAATTCTGCAATTTTGTGCCTATTATATTATACATTGTTTCTTTGCATCTCATATTCTTCCTTTGTGATCTCAAAGTTTTTAAGAAATTATCAAAAGAAATGACAAGTTTTGTCATCATCAAAAAGAGGGACACACCTGAGTATTACTCTAAACAAATTTGATGATAACAAATTTGAAAATGAAAAGAGGATTTGATTATTTAAGTTACTCGATTATATGTTTCAAGAGACTCAAGTGTGCAATTGTTATTTGAAATCAAAACTTGAATCAGAAAGCATTATGAAAGTGTCCTAGTATGGACACACCCGAGTATTACTCTAAACACTCAAGTGTTGGCTTGACACTTGCAGAAAGATTGCTTGACACTCGCTTCTATCATGGAAGTATTGTGTTGGACACTCGAGTGTGTTAATGAATACTCGAATGTTAATCCAACACTTGCAAAGATTTTCCTGATACTCGTACTCATTCTGGAAATATCAAGGTAAACACTCAAGTGTGATCATAACACTTGAGTGTCAAGGTAAATACTCTCAAGGTCAATACATGGCACTTGATGATGAGATAAGAGTGATGCCTCTCTACGAGGCAAACCTGAAATGCATTTAGTGACTCTCGAGTGTCTGGTAGAGATTAACTCATTTTCTCCAAATCCATTCTTTGAACAGTCTTTTACCATACACACATTTCATTAGCACTTGAGTGTGACAAAATGCACACTCGAGTGTCTGGAAAAAACTATATTTTTTTAACTAAATCTCTTTTTGAACAATCTTCTTTCAAAGAGAAAATTCATCAAAACTTAAGTATCGAAAAACAATACTCGAGTGTGAGACTCGAATATGAGAAGAATGACACTCAAGTGTCACGTGCTTCTACACTGAACCTTCGTCTTTGAGAATTCAAATATACTAATTATCACCTTGTTACTTCTAATTACTACTCATTATTATTCTCAATATTACTAAACATATTTGGTTATGAGTTTAAGATGATTTGAATCATGGATTAAGTCCAAAAATGCAAAGGCAAATTTGTATCAGAACAATAAATGTGAACATAGAAACAAAGTAGACGCAAGCAAACTCAGAGCAGATCAATGAGTATCTCTAGAAGCGGTAATTGCAGAAAAGTGAAAGCAACCCATCCTTAGACAATTGCAGAGACCAAAGGGATGTTGTATGAAGATCTGTAGCAGCGATGCAAAAGCGACCTATCCTCAAATCTTCCAATGACTCTAATTTGTGTCTAACGGAAAGTCTCTCTAGTGTAACAAGCAAATTGAACACACCCAACAAAAAGCTGAAGGTGGAATATCACCTAGAGGGGGGTGAATAGGTGATTACAAAATTCTTTCGCTGATACAGTCACCCACACAACAGATGTAAATCAAGGCTAAGTAAAGATAGGGAAGAGAAGATTGACACAGAGAATTTATACTGGTTCGGCCCAACTCTTGACCTACGTCCAGTCCCCAGAAACCCTCCAGGATTTCACTAACTTACCCAGAAACACTCTGGGATTTCACTCTTGCCTAGAAACACTCCAGGACTTTACAACTGCCCAGAACCACTCCAGGACTTTACAATCTCAATTACACACTCTGCACTCGAGATGATCCTTTCCCTAGGACTCACTCCCCCATACAAGTTGTAATTGAATAACCCACACTTAAGGTTCCACAACCTTAAGATTTACAGATAAACAGATAATCAAATGATTACAAAACTCCTCACTGAGTAGATATGTGATAAACACTGAAGACAGAGTATTAGAAAGTAATGAAATGTATTGCCCGAAAGTATTGTAGAGTATTGGCCGAAAGTATTCGAAAGTATCGGCAGGAAGTATTCAGAAAGTATCTCACAAGAGCTTAGCGGAACTAATCTCTCGAGAGTATCTTTCTGCTTGTGCGTTTTGCTCTTTCACTGCTGCACATTTTTGGGTAGTTTGATCGGTTAAGTCTTCTCCTATTTATACTGATTTGGTGTGTGTCCGTTGTAGCTGTGGCTTCTGTGTTTGAATTCAAATGCAGAACATTCCTTATTCGTTCTTCGCATTAATTCTCATTCATTTGAAATCATTCCTTTGTAATGACAGTCTGATTCTCAGCCTATGATTCAGTGATAGACAGACGAATGTTTCTTCGTTGCTTCTTGTGCGTTTGCGTCTTTTCCTTTTCTGCTTCGTATCAGAGTGTATATGCGGATATTTCGTTACCCATAATAATCCTGTATTATAACTAGAATATTTGAACATTATGAGCAGAATCGGTCAGTAATCAAATCATTAAAGATCTTCATTAATAGTATTTAATTCCAGAATCACGATCCGAAGTCCCGATACAGCGGAAGTATGTTTACCGAAGATACTCGAGTATCCCATACTCATACTCGAGTATCTCTGTGATTCAGATATGCCAGACGCTTCTAACTCGACCATACTCGAGTATTCAATTCTTATACTCGAGTATCTATGCTGTTCAGTTATATCAGAAAACTTGATTCTACGCACATACTCTGTTGCTTTCAGTATTTCGAGTGTCCACTTTCGAAGATCATAAATTCCTGGTATGAACTCCGTTTAGGTTGGTTCGAGACTTTATGGAAATCCCTTTGAGTCCTCTTTCAAATGGCACCGATTTCATCTTCATTGGATTTCTAGTTTGTGAGATATACCCAAAACATTGAGGCTTGGTCAGCAGTATGACGGTGATGTTACTCTCATCTTCAAAAATTCATATCTCTCTCATCTGACCTCATATAGACTTGAATCTTGTGCGACTAGAACCGTTTGGAAGTCTAGTTTCCAAAAAAATTGGTTTCCCCTTAATCCGATCTCTGGTTTGGAAGATATTGTCGAATTACCAGAGGTCGCTCGAAGCTGAACGTAGAACAGAGCTGATCAGAGTAGTGTCATACTCGAGTATTGTTGGTCCATACTCGGGTATTGTCGGGATTTAAGCACAGAAGCACCTGTTTATGTACCATACTCAAGTATATAAGTGACATACTCGAGTATTGAAGTGTCATACTCAAGAATTGAAGCCTGATACTCGAGAATGGATGTTGGATACTCGGGTATTGACGGGAATTCGAGGCAATTCATCTTGAAGCTCGTTTTTGATCATTTTAACTCCGAATTGAGCCATTCCAACTTCCATCTTCTTCATATCAACATTACATCTACATTAAATGTAAGAATCAGTCAAAGTATAAGATAAATGTAGTATGCAAACTTTTTGCTCTTAAGAATGACATCTATATAAGACATTATCAAAACTAAAGACAACTTTCATGTTCTTACAGAAATAAATCATATGATATTTGAACAAAGAGTATAATAATCCAATTAAAAATCAAAACATAATTTTACCCAATCAAATAAGTTTAATCCAATGAGATACAGAGGGTAACAACTAAATGATGCCAATAATGTTATTTCTCAATGACAGTTTTATAGATACACTTGATGTAGGAGAGATGTCATTGAAGAGAATGCATGTAATTTTCCAATGGGATTAGATTTGTTAGAAATGCTAATGAAATGTGCAGATTATTTCTAATCTCACTTGTTCTTCCAAATCATGATAATGCATTTCGAAAATTAAGATTTTAATGTATGAAAAATTCATTTTTGAAATATGTTGGAAATTTATGCTCACTCTAAACATGGTGGAAATTAACAGTTTAAGGAATGTATCAGTATGCTTCAGATTTGGAGAATATGTTGAACATTTCCCTTAACAAGTTGAGGAGTTTATTCAGAAGCAAAAGTCATGAAGGTAGAATACTAAAGAAATGTTCCTAGCACAACAGAAATATATAAGCATAATGACCTTGCTATGACCAAGAGATAATCTTGCTTCTTAGAAAATAGTTTTGAAAGTATATGAACATTCAAAGCAAGAATTTGGATATAATTACTCAAAGATGGATGAAGGCAAGGTATATCAATTTGAGTCAACATTACTACTACTAGGATTCATGAATGGTGAAGCACAAACTCATTGACTAGAGTTCCAGAATATTATCCTAGTGAGCTATTCCATTAATGGTTAATGCATTATCATTCAATGCACTAATGAACATTTATAAAGCTTGGAATAACTTGGCCAATTAGAATTTATGCAGTAAGCATACCACACTCACATATCGAATTCTTTTCTGGGAACTAACTTGAAACTCGAGATGGATAACTTATTAGACATGAAGTCTAACTAGTTAGAGAATGAAACAAAAGAGTTCAAGCAACACATTGATTTCCAAAGATCAAAATGTGAAGGATGGGGAAAATTCTACAAAACAGATTTGAAGCATATCCGATATTCAGTATACAACATTAACTTCCCATTTTGAAAAACATCATTTGAATGCAATCAAGGTATTTTTCAAATCATTCTGAAATGCTTTCAAAGTATGAATAATTTTCAAAACGTGTGTATGCATTTTCATGAGACAAAGTGAATCAAACCAATTTTAATTGTGCATTTCAAAAACATAAACTTAGAAGGTAATGCACAAATTGACTTTTGGTCTATTTAGTAATTTGAAAACGTTTTGAAGGACATAAATGATTGATTGCTAATGGAATGCAATGATGGACAATTATTCATTTCTCCAATATGAATTTCATATAGGCACAATATAGGGCAAGGTTTAGATGTCACCGTAATTCTCTTGTCCTTGTAAAAGCTTGCTTGATTGAGATGGATTGATGTAGATGTCTCCCTTTTGACGTTCATTATCAACATCAAGCATAGCCTATTTAGCTTCCTCATGACTTGAATTATTTCTCTATGTTGCATTCTTGAGAAGCTTTTTCTCATCCTACAAAACCATATAAGTCTTTTTCTTTCTTGGTATCCAACCTTACTTGGATCCAATCAACGTTAGCTTGTAGGAACCAAAATTTGCATGCTCTTATGAATATGATCAATTCAACATAATTGAGCATAATGAACTAAACTTAATTTTATGCATAAAAGAGATACTTTCTTTTCAAATCATCATGTATGCAAAAAGAATTAAACTATTAAACATTGCAATCCCTTTATAAACTTACTAAGTGGATTTTTAAGGGATAAAATAATTTCAAAATAGTTTGCAATGCTTATTCCTAAGGCTACAACATATAAAACCTCAATGTATATTTCAGATGATAGGAAAGGAGGTTTTACCATTGTATACCTTTACTTTAGGTACTTAGAGGATCGACTTTGCTTACCCACTGCCTCTTGTGTCTTTCGATGGGTTTCTGCAAAGTTGTCTCAAGGGGTATAGACTTCATGAGTCTTTTGCTTGGTACATGAGAGGATCTCCTTTTTGGTTCATAAGAAGCTCTTTGATTCCTCATCTTCTCTGTACCTTTGTGTCTATTATTTTTAAATCGATCCGCACACATAAGGCAATAGATGGACATTTTGGTACCCACTTATACTTGGGTCCTTCACTGTTAGTTCGAACCTTAGGTAAAACATAAGTTCCCTTTGGTACCCATTGATAATTACCAACAGGCTTATTTCTTCTATCTTTCCTATGAAAACAAGATGAGGTACTGTGTCCCTTTCGGTTGCAGTAATTACAATAAGCAAAAGGATTTGAGATGTGAACTGATTTCTGAAAATAGTTCAAATAAGATTTTTCACCTGTTTTCTTCTTTCCTTCCTTTTTGTCAAAAATAGGATTATATCCTATACCTGATCGATCATTAGTGACCCTTTGATCTTTTAGAATAACATTTAGCATTTCACTACCTTTAGTAAATTTCTCAAGAGTTTTTGTAAGATACTCATTTTTCTTTTCGAGAATAGGACACTTGTCACATATGATATTTTCGGTGAAGAAAGATTTTCTACTTGCTGTTCAAGAGTTGTATTCCTCTTTTTTAAAGCACAATATTTTTCCGCAAGTTATTCAAACTCATGTTGAACAAGGTTGTATTCAGTAAACATTTCATCATAAGTAGGTTTTGTATTTTTATCAGGACAAGCAGAGTTTCCATAATTTGAAACAAGAAGTGGGTTTTTTGTTTGTTGTTTAAGCAATTTGTTTTCCTTTCTGGTATTAATGAGTTCCCTTGCAATCTCATTGTATTCAGAAAGTATTTCATCAAGAGTAAGTTCAGGATCAAATACCTCTTTTTCATTTTCTTGTTGTTTTTCTTCTTCTGCTACCAAGCAGATATTGGCAGCTTCTTCTTTTTCTACGCCGGAGGTTCCTTCATATGAAGTTTCTAAGGCTTTCCACATCTCCTTGGTAGTAGATAGATTGCAAATGCGGGAATACTCCTTTTGACTGAGAGCACCATGAAGGATCAGGATGACTTTGCTGTTAAGAGTCACTTTCCTTCTGTCATCCTCGTTGAATTCATCTTCAGCCTTTGGGACGTTATTTCCTCCTACAATTTTTGTAGGAAAATCTCAATTCTTTATTACTTGCCAAAGACCATACTCCGTGGCTAACACAAATACTCTGAATTTTGCTTTCCAAAATGAATAATGTTCTCCGTCAAAGCCAGGTGGTCTGTTGATTGAGGCACCTTCAGGTAATATTCCTTCCATGATCTTTATCTCGGGATGTTAAGCCTAACTGAGAAACCTACGCTCTAATACCAAATGAAGGTGGAATATCACCTAGAGGGGGGGTGAATAGATGATTACAAAATTCTTTCGCTGATACAGTCACCCACACAACAGATGTAAATCAAGGCTAAGTAAAGATAGGGAAGAGAAGATTGACACAGAGAATTTATACTGGTTCGGCCCAACTCTTGACCTACGTCCAGTCCACAGAAACCCTCCGGGATTTCACTAACTTACCCAGAAATACTCTGGGATTTCACTCTTGCCTAGATACACTCCAGGACTTTACAACTGCCCAGAACCACTCCGGGACTTTACAATCTCAATTACACACTCTGCACTCGAGATGATCCTTTCCCTAGGACTCACTCCCCCTTACAAGTTGTAATTGAATAACCCACACTTAAGGTTCCACAACCTTAAGATTTACAGATAAACAGATAATTAAATGATTACAAAACTCCTCACTGAGTAGATATGTGATAAACACTGAAGACATAGTATTAGAAAGTATTGCAAAGTATTTCCCGAAAGTATTGTAGAGTATTGGCCGAAAGTATTCGAAAGTATCGGCAGGAAGTATTCAGAAAGTATCTCACAAGAGCTTAGCGGAACTAATCTCTCGAGAGTATCTTTCTGCTTGTGCGTTTTGCTCTTTCACTGCTGCATATTTTTGGGTAGTTTGATCGGTCAAGTCTTCTCCTATTTATACTGATTTGGTTTGTGTCCGTTGTAGCTGTGGCTTCTGTGTTTGAATTCAAATGCAGAACATTCCTTATTCTTTCTTCGCATTAATTCTCATTCATTTGAAATCATTCCTTTGTAATGACAGTCTGATTCTCAGCCTATGATTCAGTGATAGACAGACGAATGTTTCTTCGTTGCTTCTTGTGTGTTTGCGTCTTTTCCATTTCTGCTTCGTATCAGAGTGTATATGCGGATATTTCGTTACCCATAATAATCCTGTATTATAACTAGAATATTTGAACATTATGAGAAGAATTGGTCAGTAATCAAATCATTAAAGATCTTCATTAATAGTATTTAATTCCAGAATCACGATCCGAAGTCCCGATACATCGGAAGTATGTTTACCGAACATACTCGAGTATCCCATACTCATACTCGAGTATCTCTGTGATTCAGATATGCCAGACGCTTCTAACTCGACCATACTCGAGTATTCAATTCTTATACTCGAGTATCTATGCTGTTCAGTTATATCGGAAAACTTGATTCTACGCACATACTCTGTTGCTTTCAGTATTTCGAGTGTCCACTTTCGAAGATCATAACTTCCTGGTATGAACTCCGTTTAGGTTGGTTCGAGACTTTATGGAAAGAACTTTGAGTCCTCTTTCAAATGGCACCAATTTCATCTTCATTGGATTTCTAGTTTGTGAGATATACCCAAAATATTGAGGCTTGGTCAGCAGTATGACGGTGATATCACTCTCATCTGACCTCATATAGACTTGACTCTTGTGCGACTAGAACCGTTTGGAAGTCTAGTTTCCAAAAATATTGGTTTCACCTTAATCCGATCTCTGGTTTGGGAGATATTTTCGAATTACCAGAGGTCGCCCGAAGCTGAACGCAGAACAGAGCTGATCAGAGTAGTGTCATACTCGAGTATTGTTGGTCCATACTCAGGTATTGTCAGGATTTAAGCACAGAAGCACCTGTTTATGTACCATACTCAAGTATATAAGTGACATACTCGAGTATTGAAGTGTCATACTCAAGAATTGAAGCCTGGTACTCGAGAATGGATGTTGGATACTCGGGTATTGACGGGAATTCGAGGCAATTCATCTTGAAGCTCGTTTTTGATCATTTTAACTCCGAATTGAGCCATTCCAACTTCCATCTTCTTCATATCAACATTACATCTACATTAAATGTAAGAATCAGTCAAAGTATAAGATAAATGTAGTATGCAAACTTTTTGCTCTTAAGAATGACATCTATATAAGACATCATCAAAACTAATCATATCCAACAAAAGCTTCAACGGTCATTAATTATGCTCATCTATAAATACAAGAGCATTGAATTCGGAGCCAACTAACCGCAAACGATCACATTTATTGCTCACAGTCATTTTGCCTACATATAATTTATTTTCCTTATGACTTTTGTTTTTGGGAAATTCTTCAACATGTAGACTTCAATGTTCCACATGTTCTCCAAATCTGAAGCATTTTTATACATTCTAATATATTCTTTAAACTGTTGATTTCCACCATGTTTAGAGTGAGCATCGATTTTAAACTTGTTTCAAAAATGTGGTTAATGATTCAAGTAAAAATTGCTTTTAACTTGATCAAACTTGAATCAAAAAGCATTTGCTGTCAAATTAACTCGAGTTTCGGGTTCATGCCTCGAGTCAAGTGCTTTTAAAATTCAGTCAAAACGTACTTGTATTGTGACTGACTCGAGTTAAAAGACTTTGAAAAATGTTTTATGAAATACTCCGACTCAAGTTAGTGTTGGGTGACTCGAGTGGAACTTTGTGAAAGATTTATTGTTCAAAGTAAACTGACACGAGTGCATATGCTTTGACTCGAGTGAATTTTTTTTTTGAACCTTGATTGACTCGAGTGCATACAGTTTAACTCAAGCCAGATCAGTTTAATGTATACTTTTTTTATGCTCTTTGATTAAACTATGCATTTTTATCAATGACATCTTTTCTACATAAAATGTATTTACAAATTGTCATTGAGAAATAACGTTCTTGGCATCATTTAATTGTTATGATTCATTGGCTTGAATTTATTTGATTGGGTGAAATTATTTTTTGGTGTTTGATTGGCTTATTATGCTCTCTGCTCAAATATCATATGATTTAATTGTATAAGAGCATAAGAGTTGTTTTGTTTAATCTTGTGAGGACCCAAAAAGATCGGGTACCAAAGAGCATATATTGTTTTGCAGGATCCTCTAATTCATGCACTAGAAAACAGAGATAAATAGAGAAGGGATCACTTGTAAAAACTTATCTTTATGCATCAAATATGGGAGATCTTCCATATTGATCACATCATCCGATAGTGGCTAGCCAGTGATGCATTTATAGATTACAGACGATTATGACTTAAGTAATTATGATATTACTTGAGTGAGGTATTGTAATATGCACATATCATAATCATGCTAGGCTAAGCTGATTTCATTCGTTCCATTTTACTTCATGAAGTTTAGCCCAAGCAAACTCATTTTTAAAATGATCCTTATGCTCTAAACTCTTTTATCATCATAGAAAACATAAGTGTTTCCTTCATACCAATTTCAAGTCCACCTAAGTGAATTTGTGAATTTGAAAGTACTTAATTATGAGATACCATGTTGTCTTCACTGGAGCAGGGATAACTTCAAACGTCATAACATTTAATGTCACATTATTATTTCGTATCTTTCAAGAGATATTCATATTTTTAGTCATGCATTCATTAAGGGGGAGCTTCACCTTCACCTGTGTTTTCTATCTTAAAGCTCATCTCCTTTATTTGAAGAAATTCTTTTAAGTCCACTCATTTGCATTCACTATCTTTTATTATGTTTTATGATAAGTTAATCTTATATTTGAAAATATCTTATATTTTCCTTTCATTATCTTAACTTGAAAACATCATATAGAAAGGAATATTTTGATAGCTGGTTGCACAAGTCGTTGTAAGAACCGGCTGAACCCAAGAGGGGGGTGAATTGGGTGAAGTATAAAAACTTAGGAACTTTAAAAATATTTTTGCAACTCAGTAAAACTATTTTGTATGACAGTAAAGAGTTATAAAGCTATAGACAGTCATTCAAACATATATGCTAAAAATATAAGAGATTAAGGAAGAGAATATGCAAACTGAGATTTATACTGGTTCGGCCCAATCTTTGACCTACGTCCAGTCCCCAAGCTCCACTTGATATTTTCAATCCACTATCCTCTTGTTTAATCCGGGCACAAGAGAAGCCTTTACAAACCCACAAGTTCACCCAGGCACTTGTGAAGCCAAATCTCTTACCGAGATACTCCCCCTTACACACCGTAAGGTTACAATCTGTTTCCCACTCAAGATCACCCAATCTTGAGTAACTCTCAGATAAAATGATTACAATGAATCTTCTCTCTCAGAAGTGAATAAATAAACACTGAAGTACAAATCATTTCACTCTCTAAGATGAGCTATGTAAGCATTAAGAACAGAGTGTGTATGAGATGAATGTTGAATTCAGAATTTGGGCATTTTGACAGTGCAAGCTCTTGCCATCATTTTTCTCCATCTTGAATGTGTCTTTACTTATAGATGAAGATCATTAGAACGTTGAGAATATGACCGTTGTGAATAGTAACCGTTAGAGATCAGTTGGAACTAGCCGTTATAACTTTTGCACAGCTTTCGATGTTCTGACACAAACCTGAGATTTTGAGATTTGCTTCTAATCCTTCGTTTTAATCATCTCAAACTCATTAACAAATTGATTAAACATAGTTAAGAATAGTAATGAGTGATGATATGAAGTATCATATATGAAGTATCTAGATCATATATGAAGATTTCGCAAATTCGAGAAAATTGATTTTCAAACAGAGCGTCGAAAACTGGAGTTTCCAAATGAAAATTGGAGTTTTCAACTGTTCACTTAAGTGCAAACTCAAGTTTTGAAACACAAACTCTAGTTTTGGTCTTTCTTAGGTAAATGTCGCAGTTGAGATTTGAAGAATATCTTGAAATAGAAGCAAAACTCGAGTCATTAAGTGACAAACTCGAGTTTTGGAGTTGCTCTGCCCTTGGTTGCTCTCTGTCTGATGGAAACTCGAGTTTTGGTCTCACAAACTCGAGTTTTGAAGATGCTCTGACGTTCGTTGCTCTCTGTGTGATGGAAACTCGAGTTTCCAACTTAATGACTTGATTTTCGGTCTGTCCCAAAATCATATTTTGCTCTCTGTCCCTGACAAACTCGAGTTTTGGTTCCAAAACTCGAGTTTGCTTTATTAGATAGCAAACTGTGCAACATCTTGAACCGACAGTCGAATTTCGAGGGCCATATATCCCTATTGGGAACTCCGTTTTAGTTGGTTCAATTCTTTTTGGAAATCCCTTTGAGTCTACTTTCATATGCCACCAATTTCATCTTAACTGGATTTGTATTTTGTGAGATACACTCAAAACATTGAAGCTTGGTCTGCTGTGTGGCGTGAATTTAACTGTCAACTTCTACAATTCATATCTCCTTCATCTGAACTATTTTTGGCTTGAATTGTATATCCAAATGACTCACTAGGATTCTAGTTTCATATGCCACTAGTTTCACCTCAATCTAATTTCTGGTTTGGGAGATATCATCGAATCACCAGACGTCGCCCAAGTGAAACGTGAAACAGAGTTACTGAAGACCGCTGTAAACTCGAGTTTTGACTTGAAAACTCGAGTTTTCCTTGTCCAGAGACACCAGAGATGCTAAAGACATTACAAACTCGAGTAAGTTAGTGATTAACTCGAGTTTTGAGTTCCAAATTCGAGTTTTGTGTCCTAAACTCGAGTTTTCTCATACTAGAGGAGCAAACCATTGTAGCGAAGTAGGAAACTCGAGTTTTCTCATCCTGGAACTGATTTTTTGATGGTTTTAACTCCGAATTGAGCCATTCCAACTTTCATATGATCTTGGAGACTTCTAGCATCAATATAAGAACTTGAATAATGATATTCCACTACATTGTACAAGCTCTTCTTTCTTCAATTTCTTCTCTCCTTCTAGATTATACCCCAAAATCATTTGATAACTTCTTGCTTCCTTGACATTATGATATTCCCATTATATTGTGCAAGAACTTCTTTCTTCAATCTATTTTCTTGATCATTCTCCATAATTCAATTCTTCTTCTCTTCTCTTCTCTTCTTCTTTGTTAGATCCCAAGTGTTTTGATGATAACAAAATATTTAAAAGATTTAAAGGTTTCAGAACAGAAAGTATAAATAACTAAATTTTTGAAACAAAAGCAAACATTCTCGAGAATACATTTCTGATTCTCGAGAATGATCTTAGGATTCTCGAGAATACTCTCATAATTCTCGAGTATAACATGACAAAATCAAATGACCATATGTTATTCTGATTCTCGAGAATAAGATTGAATTCTCGAGAATTGGACCTATTCTCGAGTACCCACAATTGATTCTCGAGTATGCATAGTCTGCCACAACTTCACTTCTAGATATAACATCATTCTCGAGAATGAGTAAGTCATTCTCGAGAATGGAAGTGATTCTCGAGAATAAGAAAAATATTCTCGAGAATGATCATATAAAGATTGAATCGTCTTATGTCATGTGATTCTCGAGAATGAGATTGTAATTCTCGAGAATGGAAGTGATTCTCGAGAATGAATTATGGGCTCTCGAGAAATACTGAATAAAAGATTAAAGTTGCTTCCCAATGATTGATTCTCAAGAATAAGAATTTGATTCTCGAGAATGGCAGTGATTCTCGAGCACAAGCACAAGATACTCGAGAATGCTAAGTAAACATATAATGATCTATTTTTGCCTTACATGATTCTCGAGAATAACAAGTTGATTCTCGAGAATGTCAATGATTCTCGAGAATGAGTCATGGATTCTCGAGAATGTTTAATGAATGATCAATTGCCTCCAGGGCCGTGATTCTCGAGTATGTTAACTTTACTCCCGAGAATGGAAGCAATTCTCGAGAACACACTCTTGATTCTCGAGAATGCTAAGTGAATAAACATGATGCTCTAATACTTCCTATTACATGATTCTCGAGAGTGCCTAATTGATTCTCGAGAATGGTACCAATTCTCGAGAATGCAGTATCAATTCTCGAGAATACCTTGCTTCTACAAAAATTGATTAATGCCCAATTCTCGAGAATGATGATTCAATTCTCGAGAATGGCTTCATTAAATCTCCACGACAGAACTTCTGTCCATAGGATTCTCGAGAATGAAATATTCAATTCTCGAGAACTACTTCAGGATTGCCTTCTCTTCTTTCGGTCTTTAAGTTGATTCTCGAGAATGCTTAGAACAATTCTCGAGAATGCCTTTTTGAAAAACTTACGATGAATGAATGCTACTGAAATCTCTCCAAGAAATTCATGGGCTATTCTCTAATGTTTATTAATCATCTTTAAACTCACTTATATCATATCTAATCATTCTTTGGTTGAGTTTTAAAGTGATTAACCAGGTTATATTTGAATTCAAGTGAAAAGCAATCTAACGTGGCAGTGCATTAAATGTAAGTCAGAGAAACAGAGCAACATTAGGAATAAACAATCGCAGCAGACAAAAGCAGTCTTTCGAGGAAAACTTATTCCATCTTGCCTCTGATTATCTCTCTGCACAAGGTCGTCACCGCCGAAGAGCATTTAATGAAGCAACGTTCAAATATTCTTCGTCATTCTGCTTCTGTGTCTAACGGAAATACAGAGAGTCACAACGGCTATTTCTTGAAGTCTCTCAACGGCATTAATGGCGTTCACTATAAAAGGTCATCGCATTCAATTTCGCCAGCTACCCAAAACATCTTACGCATTCAATTTGAGTCAATTGTATTTATTGTTTCAACTGTCTCATTAATATCTTCGGATATACTAGCACTTCAGTGATTATCATTTATCTACTCAGTGAGGAGTTTCTATCACTTAAACATTTCCTTGATTACAGTTTAGATTGTATAACTTAAGGTTGTGGAACCTTAAGAGTGGGTGTACGTTTACAACCAGTAAGGGGGAGTGAGTCCAAGAGTGATAAGATCATCCTTGTGTTGTAATCGTATTTGAAAAGATTAGTGGAAATCCAAAGGTGTGTTTGGGGACTGGACGTAGGTCGAAGTGTTTGGCCGAACTAGTATAAATCGCTCTGTGTTCATTTACTCTTTCTGTCTTAGATTAAATTATGTCTCCGTGTGTATCATCGAAAAAGAATTTGAGATCACCTATTCACCCCCCTCTAAGTGATATTCCACTTTCATTTTGTATCAGAGCATAGGTTTCTCAGTTGGGCTTAACATCCGGAGAAAAAGATCATGGAAGTAATATTACCTGATGGTTCTTCAATCAACCGACCACTGGGGTTCAATGGCGAACATTACTCGTTCTGGAAAGCAAAGTTCAAGGTGTTCGTGTTGGCAACCGAGTATGGTCTCTAGCAAGGAATAGAAAATGGAGACTATGTTCCTACAAGAAATGAAGGCAGATTCGTTGTTCCGAAGACAGAGGAGGAATTTGATGAGAATGATCGAAGAAAAATCACACTCAACAGTAAAGCCGTTCTGATGCTTCAAAGTGCCCTTAGCCAAAAGGAGTACTTTCGAATATGCAATCTGTCTACTGCAAAAGAGATGTGGAAGGCGTTGGAAATTGCATATGAAGAAACCTCCGGCATCAAAGAAAATCGCATCAATACTTTGACTACCAAATATGATTTACTTCGGATGAAGTCCGGGGAAACTATTTCTGAATTTCAACTTCGTTATACACACTTGACCAATCAATTGGCGGCTCTGGGAAAAACATATGACCAACGCTCGCAAGTCAGAAAGATTCTCAATGTTCTGACTAAAGATTGGGAGGCAAAGGTTACAACAATAGAAGAGGCACAAGGTGAATCGATGACTTCAGTTGCTGCTTTGTTCGGAAGTCTATCCAAATATGAAAGCAAGTTGAAATTCAGAAAGGGACTAGAAGAGATCAACAACAACAAGAGCAAAGGTGTTGCTCTTAATGTTGAGAAAGAGAAAGAAGTTAAGGAAGATGATATCGATGAGGATGAGGATGAAGAACTGGGAATGATGGTCCGAAGATTCAAAAGATTTTATAAAAGGGACCAAGGCTTCAGAAAAAAGTTCCAAAAAGGAGGAAGCTCAAATAACAGGCGTGAATATAAGGATAAAGATCAAATCATCTGTTATGAGTGTGAAAAACCAGGCCACTACAAATCCGAATGCCCGCAATTGAAAGGCAATGAGAAAGAAAAGAAAAAGAGGTTCAACCATTTCAAAAAGAAGGCTTATATGTCTTCCATCTGGGGAGATGGATCTTCAGAAGAAGAAAGTGAGGAAGAGGAAGAGATAGCTAACGTGTGTCTTGTTGCAGAAGAGGAGAAACCCGACAATAATGGTGATGAGGTAAATGATTCACAGCCTTCTTATGATGAATTATACGATGAATATAATGTTATACAATCTGAATATGAAATGCTTGCTGAAAAATACATAGATTTGAAAAGGAAGAATATTACTCTTGAACAGCAAGTCAAAAATCTTTCGTGCACAAATATTTTATGTGAAGATTGTTTGGATTTAGAGAAAAGAAATATATACCTAACAAAAACACTTGAGAAATTCACTAAAGGTAGTGAGATGCTCAGTGTAATTTTGAAAGCCCAAAGATTTACAAATGATCGCTCAGGTATAGGATATAATCCTATTTTTGATAAAAGAAAAGGCAGGAAGAAAACAGGTGAAAAGTCCTATTTGAAATATTTTTAGAAAACTGTTCACACGTCTAACCCATTTGTGCATTGTAATTACTGTAATCGTAAGGGTCATAGTACTTCGTCTTGTTTTCATAAAAGGGATAGAAGAGATAGGCTTGTTGGAAATTATCAGTGGGTACCTAAAGGAACTTATGTTTCTCAGGCCCAAACTAACCACAAAGGACCCAAGAAAAAGTGGGTACCTAAAGCCTAATCTCTCTTGATTTGCAGGTATGTCTGAGAGCATCAAGAACCAACAAATGGTATATTGATAGTGGATGCTCTAGACACATGACTGGGGATCAAGCTAAATTTGTGGCAATGAAGACAAAAGATGGTGGTAAAGTCACCTTTAGAGGGAATCAATCTTGCAAAATCACTGGAGTTGGAGAAATTGGCACAAAGGATGGACCACTGATCAAAGACGTCTATCTAGTAGAAGGTCTCTGCCACAACCTCCTAAGTGTCAGTCAAAGTGCCGACAAAAACAATTGGATTCTCTTTGACTCGGAGGAATGCCTTATTGTAAGTAAGGATGATCTCCCAATAGATAAAAGTAAATTAAAAACATTATTCAAAGCTCCCAGAGAAGGTAACTGCTATACATTATAATTGCCCAAAGTTAACCCCGAAAAATGTTTTGTTAGCAACTTGGATGAAAGTTGGCTGTGGCATAAACAGCTAGCTCATGTAAACATGTTACAATTAGACAAGTTGCTAAGAAAAGATTTAGTTATTGGTTTACCCAAACTTCGATTTAAAAACGACATGATCTGTGATGTGTGTCAAAGGGGTAAACAAACCAAATCTTCTTTTAAGAATAAGTTTGAAATGTCAACCAATCGTCCTCTTCAACTACTCCACATGGACTTAGTTGGACCGGCTAGAGTAAGAAGTCTTGGTGGTAACTTATATACTCTAGTTATTGTAGATGACTTCTCTCGCTTTACATGGACTATGTTTATGTCATCAAAAGATGAAACATTTGATCTATTTACTATGTTTGCCAATAAGGTGCAAAACAAAAAAGGCATTTATATTTCAGCTATTCGAACCGATCATGGAGGGGAGTTTGAAAATCAAGCCTTTGCTGAATTTTGTGATGCTCACGGTATTGACCACAACTTCTCGGGTCCAAGAACACCACAACAAAACGGTGTAGTTGAGAGGAAGAATCATGTGCTCACGGAGATGGCTCGTGCAATGCTAAATGAAATCAAACATCACAAGTCTTTTGGGCAGACGCAATGAGCACAGTAAGCTACATATCAAACCGAGCTTATCTGCGAAAGAAGCTAAATAAGACACCTTACGAGCTCTACAAAGGAAGGAAACCCAATCTAGCTCACTTACATATCTTTGGCTGCAAATGCTTTGTACACAACAATGGTAAGAATAATCTGGGTAAATTTGATTCCAAAGCGGACGAAGGTATTTTTCTTGGATACTCAAATAGAAGTAAGGCTTATAGAGTATTCAATAAACGTACTCGTATAGTTGAAGAGTCTATCCATGTTGTGTTCTACGAGTCCAAAATAAATGAACCTTTAGATGATGATGATGAACCTGCTCACAAAAACCAATTCTTTTCAAAAACAACTCCTGCTTCACTTGAAAATTTCGAAAATGATTTTGAAAACAATGGTCAGAATTCTATAGAAAATCCTGACCAATCCCAACCTAGAGCTTGGAAGTTTATTAGAAATCATCCTCTAGACTAAGTCATAGGTGATGTGAATCAAGGTGTGAGAACTAGGAAAAGCACTTTAAATGAAGTAACATTCTCTGCATTCATATCTAACATCGAACCCTCTAAGATTGATGAGGCCCTCTCAGACAATGATTGGGTAATCGCAATGCAAGAGGAATTGCATCAATTTGATAGAAATCAGGTTTGGGATTTGGTACCTAGGCCTAAAGACCATCCGGTCATTGGCACCAAATGGGTATTCAAAAACAAACGTGATGAATCTGCAATTATAGTCAGAAATAAGGATAGACTTGTTGCCAAAGGCTATAATCAAGAAGAAGGAATTGATTATGAGGAAACGTATGCTCCAGTAGCTAGATTGGAAGCAATACATGTACTCTTGGCCTTTGCTTGCATCAAAGAATTCAAACTTTATCAAATGGATGTTAAAAGTGCATTTTTAAATGGTTTTATACAAGAGGAAGTTTATGTAGAGCAACCTCCTGGCTTTGAAAATGAACATCATCCTGATCACGTTTTTCGTTTAAAAAAGGCACTGTATGGTCTTAAACAAGCTCCATGAGCTTGGTATGAAAGACTCAGTAAATTTCTATTAGAACAAGGTTTCATTAGAGGAAAAGCAGACACGACACTCTTCATTAAAAATAATAAACTCAATGAAATTCTGGTTGTACAAATATATGTAGATGATATTATTTTTGGTTCTACTAATGATTCTCTATGTGAAGAATTTTTGAAGAAAATGCAGAATGAATTTGAAAAGTCAATGATGGGAGAGTTGAATTACTTTCTCGGCTTGCAAATACAAGAACGGAAGGATGAAATATTTATCTCACAAACGAAATATCTCCAAGACTTGCTCAAGAAGTTTGGATTGGAGCATTGCAACGGTGCTGACATACCAATGAGCTCCATTGCCTCTCTAGGCGCCGATGAAGAAAAAGGGAAAGACTTCAACATGACCAAATACCGAGGGATGATCGGATCACTACTCTACTTGACTGCAAGTAGACCGGATATTCAATTCAATGTGGGAATGTGTGCGAGATTTCAAGCTGCGCCAAAGGAATCACATACTGAGCATGTAAAGAGGATTTTTCGCTATCTCTCAGATACAAAGGAGCTTGGTCTCTGGTTTCCAAAGGGTCAACAAGAATTTCTGGTCGCATATTCAGATTCCGATCACGCTGGTTATAAGACTAACAGAAAGAGTACTAGTGGATAGTGTGAGTTCCTCGGAGGATCACTAGTATCATGGTTAAGTTAGAAACAAACCACCGTGGCCGTTTCTTCAACAGAAGCTAAATATGTTGTTGTATCCATTTGTTGCGCACAAGTTCTGTGGCTAAGACAACAATTATCTGACTTAGGAGTCCATTTGAAATAAATTCCAATCCTTTGTGACAACATCAGCATAATCAGTCTTGCGAAAAATCCAGTTCAACACACAAGAACAAAGCACATTGATGTGAGACATCACTTCATCAGAGACCATGTGCAAAAGAAAGATATCAAAGTAATGTTCATTCCCACGCACTTGCAACTCGCTGACATTTTCACAAAGCCCTTAGCCAAAGAACAGTTCAATTTCATTCGAAGAGAATTGGGAATGGTAAACCCCAATGAATTGTGAGTAATTTTAGTTTAAATATTTTTTAATTGTGTTTTGATGTTTAAAGGAACTAACTTTACCATCGGAGTGTTTAGCTATGTTTTACAGGTCCTCTATTCGAACAAATAAAAATAGAGGTTAACAGAGTGCTCCTATTCTCGAGAATCATATATCCATTCTCCAGAATCAAGGTATGATATTCTATCATCGCTCCTAGTCATTCTCGAGAATTGCCTTCAACGATTTTGGAGAAAATCATTTTTAACGTTGCATCTCGAGCATTAATTTCCATTCTCGAGAATTTCTCTAAACGCATCCTGTGAACATTGACTTTTTAGTGCTATATTCTCGAGAACTAATTTATTATTCTCGAGAATTCCTTCAAACAAATTTCATAGAACTTGATTTTTAGCGTCTAATTCTCGAGAATCAGTTTATCATTCTCGAGAATTGCCTCACGATAGTTCTCATGAAACTTATTTTAGCAAAGAACACTCGAGAAGTAAGATATCATTCTCGAGCATTCAGGTCATTCTCGAGAATTGAATGTTACAAGATTATTCAGAATTAAAGCCATTCTCAAGAACCCTTTTAATTCCCGAGAATTATCTTATATATGGAATTTAGTTCAGTGGTTTCTCGAGAATCTTGGCAGTATTCTCGAGAATCAAGAGATGTGTTATTTGAACCATAACCAATTCTCGAGAATTGTAAGCAATTCCTGAGACTGGTCGCAATGTTTGAGTTTGAAACTTGGGTCGTTTTATTCACTGGGGTCATGTCATTTTACTTAATTTTAAATCTAAAACCATAAATCCCTAATTTTCTCCAGCCATTCCTCTTTCCATTCTCGAGAACCCCTCTCGTCGCTCTCTCTTTGTGTTCTTCCTTCTCATTCCCTTCCCAAATCAATCCTGCGTTCTTCCCTTCTCGCATGGATAAATCATCATCGGAATCTCCTTCTCAACCTCTCACGAAGAAGCCTCGCACAAGATATCGACCGAAAGTCCAATCCTAAAAAAAACCCACTCCGTCGAAGACTCCGTCAAAGACAGTGTCGTTCTCTCTAGATACTCAATCCATTCCCTCTCGACCTATAACTCATTCTTCGACTCATTCTCTGCCATTGTCCAAAGAAGGAAGTCGATCATCTAAGGAAACGAGCAAATCAACCAAGAAAACGAGCAAATCATCTAAAGAAGATGGTTCATGATCTCAGTCTAGTTCTACTAATACTAGAGACTTATACGAAGATGAAGTTCCAAATTTTCACTAATTACGCTCTAAGGAGAAAGAAGACAGAGTCCATAGACCTCCTCACAAGCATCCTGGTCAACAACAGTCAGATGCTCCTCTCACATTTGCCTGTAAGATGTCTGGTCAGAAGAGTGCACTGCATTTCCCTCCTGGGTTCTGTAGAGCCCCTTTGGTATCACCCTCTGATCCCTTCTTTGCTTCCAGTTATGGGGAGAGACCTTTTTGCCCCACTGTTTATCTTAATCTGGACAAATTTAGGAGAACTTGTAATCTGGACTTGTCACCTTGGTTAACCCCTTACATGCCTCTATTGCAAATCCAAACCCCATATTCACCTCACATTGTTAAGATATTTTATTTTAACATGGTTGAAGAAAAGAGGCCTGGAGGAGAAATTATTTTATCTACTAAGGTTAGGGGGAAACAAATTCAAATTACTGCTGAGATTATCAATTCCTACTTAGGAATTACTAATGCCCTTATAGACCCACCTTCTCTATCTGAGCATGAGTGCTTCAATCTATTGTTACCTACTGAGGTGTATGATGGGCAACCCCTTAGGTTCAAACCTTCACAGATGCCTGATACCCATAGAGTACTCTGGTATCTTTACAGTAGAAATTTGGTTAAGAAGGGTCAGAGTTTTACTCATTTTGTTAGTAAAGACTACCAGCTGCTAGGCTCTATCATTGCCAAGGAGCTACATAACTTAGGAAAATTGGTTATCTCAGAGATGTCCAATTTCTTATCTACCTCCAGCACTTCCAAGAGGAATACAATGCCATATCCTAACTTGGTATCCCAGATTCTTGCCTTTAACGATGTCTGGTACCTTCTGAAGGGTGACAAGTGAAAGACTTGGCTATCACCCAAGAGGGGGGTGAATTGGGTGTCTGATTAAAAACTTAGAACTTTAAAAATATTTTTGCAACTTACTGAAAGTAGTTTGAATGACAATAATAATTTATAAAGTGATAAACAATCATTCAAACATATATGCTGGGAATGTAAGAGATAAGGGAAGAGAATATGAAAACTGTTATTTATACTGGTTCGGCCCAATCCTTGACCTACGTCCAGTCCTCAAGCTCTACTTGAGATTTTCAATCCACTATCTTCTTCCAACTTGATTACACGTTCTGTACTTGGAGTAATCCTCTCACTAGGATTCACTCCCCCTTACAAACTGTAATCAATACACCCATTTGATTACACACTTTGTACTCGAAGTAATCCTCTCACTAGGATTCACTCCCCTTACAAGTTGTAATCACTACAATGGGTTTCCCACTCAAGATCACCCAATCTTGAGTAACTCTCAGATAGAAAGATAGGATGTTTACAAATAAATCTCCTCTCTCAGAAGTGAATGGATAAACATTGAAGTACAATACTAAACATTTCACTCTCTATGATAGGCTATGTAAACATTGAAAACCAGAGAGTAAATGATAAGAATATCAGAGTATTAGCATGTTGAAGATGTAAGCTTGTTTCTCTGTGTTTTTCTTCTCTGTATTCTCTTATCTGTTTTAGACTTCAAACCTCTGGGTATTTATGTTGATTGAAGCTTGATGACAGTTGAAGAGATTTGAATTCGTGGAGAATATAGCTGTTGGGAATATAGCTGTTGAGAATATTTGAATGTTGCTTTTCAGATATCTCCCATGTGGTTATGATAGAGGATATCTTAACATAATGATATCCAGATGCTTTAGCTGATATGGACTTGTTGTCTGCCTTGAAGAATGGTTGGGCTTCTTTCCAGGCTGTCATCCACTTGCTTCTGTCCAGAAGATATCTTAAAATAATATTTGTGAGCTTTGGAAATAGTGACCTGTCATAAGAGAACTTTTGAATGTTTGAATCCGTTGAGGCTTCTATCCATTGGAGCATTTCATCATTTGAATGTTTATATCCGTTGAAGAACATCACAATCGAGCATTCAACTTCATTTGTTCAAGTTCTTCGTTGAAATCTGTCTTCTTTCCCATTTCTGAAATTCTGCAGCAAAGTTCATCTTCACCCTTTTGATAGATCTTGATTTCTGTCAAGTTTGATGTTATCTCAAGCTTTAATCATCTGAAACTCACTAAAAAATTGATTAAGCATATTTAAGAATGGTAATGAGTGATGATATGAAGTATCTAGATCATCTATGAAGATTTCGCAAAATCCAAAAAAACTGATTTTCAAACAAAGTGTCGAAATTGGAGTTTCCAAATGAAAACTGGAGTTTTCAACTATTCACTTAAGTGCAAACTCGAGTTTTGAAACACAAACTCGAGTTTTGGTCTTTCTCAGGTAAATGTCGCGATTGAGATTCGAAGAACATTTTGAAATAGAAGCAAAACTCGAGTCATTAAGTGACAAACTCGAGTTTTGGAGTTGCTCTGCCCTTGGTTGCTCTCTGTCTGATGGAAACTCGAGTTTTGGTCTCACAAACTCGAGTTTTGAAGATGTTCTGACGTTCGTTGCTCTCTGTGTGATGGAAACTCGAGTTTCCAACTTAATGACTCGATTTTCGACTTTGTTGAGCCTTCTTGAACTGACTGTCAACTTTCAAAGGTCATATCTCCCTTTGAAATCTTAGTGGAAATACCTTTGAGTCTAATTTCCAATGCCACCAGTTTCAGATCAATTGGATTTTTATTTTGTGAGATATACTCAAAACATTGAAGGTTGGTCTGCTGTGTCGCGTGAATATTACTGTCATCTTTAAAATTCATAGCTCCTTCATCTGAACTCCTTTTGGCTTGGATTTTATATCAAAATGACATTGGGAGTCTAGTTTCATATGCTACTGGTTTCACTTCAATCCGATCTCTGGTTTAGGAGATATCATCGAATTACCATACGTTGCCCGAGTGAAACGTGAAACAAAGTTGCTGAAGTGCTGAAGAGCGCTGTAAACTCGAGTTTTGACTTGGAAACTCGAGTTTTCCTTATCCAGAAACGCCAGAGATGCTGAAGACATTGCAAACTCGAGTCAGTTAGTGATTAACTCGAGTTTTGAGTTCCAAACTCGAGTTTTGTGTCCTAAACTCGAGTTTTCTCATCCTGGAACTGATTTTTGCTGGTTTTAACTCTAAATTGACCCATTACAACTTCCATATGACCTTAGAGACTTCTAACATCAATATTAGAACTTGAATAATGATATTCCACTTCATTGTGCAAGTTTTTCTTTCTTCAATTTCTTCTCTCCTTCCAGATTATCCCCCAAAATCATTTGATAACTTCTTGCTTCCTTGACATTATGATATTCCCATTATATTGTGCAAGAACTTCTTTCTTCAATCTATTTTATTGATCATTCTCCATCATTCAGCTTGGACTCATCATTCTCTACAAGTTCTACCTCTTCAATATCTCATCTACTTCTTGAACTTGACATTGTTTCCAATTTCTTCTTTCTTTAGTCTCCTTTCTTGATCATTTTCCATTATTAAACTTTGCATCTACATTAAGTATAAGAATTAGTCAAAGTAGAAGATAAATGTAGTATCCAACCTTTTTACTCTTAAGAATGTCATATATATAAGACATCATCAAAACTAATCAAAACCAACAACAAGGTAGTCTTTCCTAAGGAGTTTAGCAAAACTCACTTGCTATATATGAAGATCTCCTTTACTAAGGCAATTGGGCCACTGAGATAAGAACCTCAGAAGAAAGATAAAGAAGTTGTGGATGGACCCTCTCAGCCTACCTCATCCAAGGCTCCAGAAGAAGCTCATTCTTCTTAGGCTGGCACTGCTTCAGCTCATGTACCTTCCTTCTCTCAGAATGCTACTCAGACCCTGATTCAGAATGCAGTTGATCCACTCAAGAAGGGATTAGAGTGTCAGAATCAGCTTCTCAGAGAGTTGTTCAAAGGCATAGAAACCGAAATGCTTGCTTTCAGGCTTCATCTCACTGATCGCCTCAACTCAGAGATGTCAGATCTCAAAGCTGCAGTAGATGCTCGTCTCTCTATGTTGTTTGAGCATCAGAGGGAAATTAGGAAGGAGGTTCAGGATTTGGATCAGCAACACCTTTGGACTCAGCTCTTCATCCAGGACTTGTGTAACACCCATACTGATGTAATTAGTGTGTTTGTAGTTAATGTTGAGTTAATGAGAAGATGTATTTTCGACTATTATTTAAATATCGTAAATAAACTAAGAGAAAGTAAAGTAAGGGCAAAACAGTCATTTCCTAGTAAAATAATATGGAAATTTTGTTCACCATAAAGGAGGGGAGAAAAAAAGGTGACAAAAGTCATATTCAGGCCCAAACTTGAGATGCGGTCCCACAGGTGGTTGACCGATAGAAACGGGACCGATAGGGACCAGTTTAGAGGTTACTTTTGACTGAATGGGACAAGTGTGGGGCCACTTTGGGAAGTTTGGAGGGCGCCACACATGAGTGTCCATTCAGGGGAAAATATTTGGAAAAGTTGAAGAAAAGTATAAAAAGAGGCATTTGCGTACCCGGCGGGGCCCAGTGGGGACCAGTTAGTCAAAACTGGACTGATAAAGTGAGAAAAAGGGGAGTAATTATAGGGGAGCAGATTTTTGGGCCCCATTAGGCGCCACATAACCCCCTTAATGATTAAAGTCACTACTTGGGGACCAAGAAAGAAGAATTAAAGAAAAAGTCAAACCGCGGGCCCCACATTCTGAACAAAAAGGGTAAATATTAATGGGAATAAATAGGTAAAAACCAAATTAGGGCAGATATGTGGGCCCAAAATGGCGCCCCCATGTCCCCAAAAAGCAAGAAAAAGTATGGGAAAAGTTGGTAATAATTGGTAAGTTCTGGGCCACAATTGTAATTTACGAAAGTTCCGGGCCAAAACCTGTAATTTCCAAAAAAGCAGAAAAAGATCTGCTCTCTCTTTCCTTGGGGCAGCACCACGTGGAAGCTCAGGGAGACTCTACAAGTGCACGGCGAGCCCATGCAAAAGGTTTGGTTAAGATATGCCAGATTCCACCAAGTATACAAATGGAACCCATAATATTCATGAAATTCTTGGGGAAAAAGTCAAGATAAGCATATCATATTTACTCCAACTGAAACAGAAATTTACGCCAATTAATTTAACTTCTACCGGATCAAAGCCACCTTTATTAAAAAGGTGAATTAAACCCATTTTTCACCCCAAAGGGACCGAAATTTCCAGAGCCAGCAGGAAGGAACAGAAAGCCACCATAGCCAAGCTCCAAGATCAAGAACTCAAGAACATCCACCGATTTAAGGTAACACCGAAAAACTTCATCTTCTTGAGTTCTACTAAGGTATTTCGTGCATAAAGCTAGGGCTTGCTGTTGGGGTTGGATTTTTTCATTTTTAAGGTGTCCAATGGTTCTGGAACGTGTATTTTTAAGGGGGTATAGTCATGGTTTAAGTTTCTGAAGTTGAAAACACCAAAAATCCCTAAATCTAAACTTGCTAGTGATTCTGGAAATCTGGGCAGTGGTTCTTAAGTCGAAATTTTAAAATAGTAAACGACCTATTTTTGCCCTGAAATTTTACATGGTTAAATTAGACATTTGGGGCTTCATTTTGATATAATATTTTGTGATTTTTCAAGTTTTCAACCGAGAGAAATAAATTCCACAAAGTGGCTCAGGACCTGAGACTCTGTTCTGGACCAGAGATGGGTTTTCGCAAGGAATAATTTTTTTTACATGTTTTTGAGATCTGGTAATATTTTTACCATAAAATATACATATTAAGGGTTCAGATGCCACTGATTTCGTGTTCATTGGATTTTTTGGAATTTATTAAAAAAATTTGAAGTTGGGCCAAAAGCACAGGATTTTCTGGAAAGCTGTTTGGGCTCGGTTTTGATTAAAGAAATGCAAGGGTATTTTCGTAAATACTGAAAATAGTATATTTTGGTGTATTTTGATCAGGGGTATTTTTGGAAAAAATCATCGGGCCTAAAAATATAAAAGGCAGTATAAAGTACACCAGGTAGTAACCGCTTTACTCAGATATCTTTATGTGTTATGTTGTATGTTGTATTTGCCATGTGTGTTTTTCTTGTATTTGTATTGCCAAATATGAATACAGAGTTATGTGATTCCTAGCGCTGAGGACGAGCAGTTCGAGGCCGGCCTTAAATGGCGGCTGTACGGGTTGCGGGGCAGTCCGGGGCTGGCCTGGTAAGGGCGGCTTTACGGGTTGCGAATCTAGTGAGTCTGAGGCTTGCCTTGGTAAGGCAGCTGTACGGGTTCCATGGATTATGATGTGTGATTGTTATATTTTTCTGAATGCATATATGGTATGTTTGGCATGACACTGTTGACTTTTATCTGGCATGGTTACCTGCATACACTTTACACATTTAATATTTGAGTACTGACGGTTACTCTGGGGGCCAATAATGGACTCTAGAAGCTTTTGTTTACTCAGCGGGCCGTACTTGAGTGGTGGAGGCTTTTTGACTAAGGTAGGGCGATGGTGCTGATGAAGAATAGGGAATGCCCTATCATATTTTGTATAGTACTTTTTGAGATGACTGTACCTATTATTTTGGTATTTCCTACCGGATGACTGTATCTTAACCCCACCGGGGACTTTACTTTTTGGTTGCCTTTACTTTTACCAGTATGTCTGTTTGTCCAAACCGATCCTGTGCTCTGCTACGCGTACTCTGACATACATATAAATGGACTATTAACTAAAGGAAAGGTGAATTATAAAAGGAATCCCTCTAACCCGCCACCCGAAAGGACAAGGCCGGTGGAGGTGTAACAACTTCTTGAACACCAACCTTGAGTATCTGGCAACTAATCTCAGTCGTCTTGGTCCTTCTTACACTAGTGGAAAAAAGGCTTTTAAGACCGGACAAAAAAGGTACATTAGGACCGGACCCGCGAGCAGTCTTGTTCCAGGCGGTATTAAAAGTCGACCTTTAAGACCGGACTTTTAACGGTCTTAAAGATTTTCTTTAAGACCGGACATTTTAAACCTTCGATCTTAAAAGTCGTACTAAATAAATATCGACCGCTCTTAAAAGATCCAAATATTAAGACCGGACAAATATCAATCCGGTCCTAAATTTAAGACCGGCTTAACACCTTTAAGAGCGGTGTTATATATACATCCGGTCTTAATATTTGAACATTTAAGAGCGTTTTTTTATTTGCGGTCTAAATTTTCCTGTATTTTTTCCCTGTTCTGTTCTTCCTGATCAATATATATACACAAATCCACCATCCAAAACAGCACATAAAAATCGATATACTTTAAGCTACAAGCTATGAACATGAATAAATTGAATTGGGAAAAAGAATACAAATATTATCCACCATGAGTTATATGGCCTCTTAATTAAGTCTAAAACAACTAAAGTAATTTATACAATAAGCTAACATATAACTAATTACAAAGGCAATGAGTTACAATACATGCGGCACGTAATTCAACATACAAATGTAGTCCAATATATTATTCACCATGCCTTCATTTGATTCCCACCCAACAACGTAACATGCATCCTCTTTTATAACATGCCCCTTTGAAACGGATCCCGCCACAAAAACAAAACAAGAACAAATTCATATTCAATGATGACATTGTTTAATTAAGAACATAGACAAGATATAATAATTGTTAAAACCTTAAAGTTTTCTAAGAATACTGCATATGAATATTAATTACCTTATGAATTGACACTTTTATAAAGTGATATCCTCCCATATCCCTTCTTGATGATCATTTCTTATGCCGGGTTCATTATCCGCTTCATCTTCTTCGTTCATGTCCGGTAGACCCCTTGTAAAAGGAGTACTCTCAGGAAGATCACCATAATTTGAATGACTTTCCTCATCAATATCAATGACCCTCTTTCCTTGGAGAGCTACAGACCACATTTTATTTTCTTGATCGGTGATATAGAACACTTGTTTTGCATGATCTGAACACCAAAACTTCTACTATTGACATCGACTAAAGTGAATCCTAGTCGATCGATCTGAACACCATTATTGACATTAACCCACTTGCATTTGAAGATGGGAAATCTAACTTTGACATAGTCCACCTCCCAAATCTCTTCAATAACCCCATAATATGGCATGACCGCCAATTTAGGCCTCTTGTCTTTCGAATCGGAGAAGTGCATAGATTCGGCCTCTAACATAACACCACCGTGCAGGATGTGCTCCTATCATCTAGGGACTTCGTGTAAAATGTATAACCATTGATCACATACGAATTCCAACTTATGACATCAAACTCGGGACCACGTGCTAACCATTTCATTGTCTCGAAACACATTCAGATCCCTCGACCTTTGTTTGAACCGGTTTGCAAAAGTTACGTTATGCTCCCTAATCAACCTTTGTTCGGTCATTCGATGGTTCTCTTTCCTTACAACCTCTTTATGTGCAGATATGCTGGCTTGAACTTCATCAACATTATTCAAGATGTATAAGTGGACTTGTGACAATTCATCACGATCCACACTCTTTACCGAAGCCCCACGTCTACCCCCTTCAGCATGCTGACGTTTTGGAAGCCCAATATGTCTTACTTTGGCCAAATAATTTTGACAAAATTCCATGGCCTCTTCGAAACATATTTCGAACAATTGATGCTTCCGCCGCACGCGTTCTTCACATACCCTTTTAGGAATTTCATAGATCTTTCAATAGGGTACATCCACCGTAAATGGATAGGGCCGCACAACTTTATCTCCTCACTAGATGAACAATGAGATGAACCATGATGTCAAAAATGAAGGAACAAAAAGCTTTTCAAGGTGGCACAAGATAAGATATCCTTCATTCTCCAATTCATCCAACTTTTCAATCTTGAAAACTTTACTACAAACCGCATTGAAGAAGAAACAAAGTCTAGTCAAACGACCGAAGATCATATTCGGCGATCCCTCGAATAGCTACGGGAGTAGGCTGTTGCATCAAGACATGACAGTCATGAGACTTTTGGCCTACTAATTTCAAGTCCTTCATCGAGACAAGCCTCTTAAAATTTGAAGAATACCCGAGGGAACTTTTGTGCCATGTAAACACTCACAAAGCTTCGTTTCTCATCCTTAGACAAAGTATGAGAAGCCGGGGACAATAAGTTCTCTTCCCATATGGCCTTGGATGCAAGTCTTCGCGTATTCCCATTGCTTGCAAATCCAATCTTGCCTTCACACCATCCTTCGAACTACCTTGTATGTTGAGAAGCGTGCCCACAATACTATCACATACGTTCTTCTCCACATGCATGACATCAATACAGTGTCTCACATCAAGATTGCGCCAATAGGGAAGATCAAAGAATACAGATCTCTTCTTCCATATATTTGTTTCTTTTCTACTCTTTCCAGGCTTCTTCATACTCTTGGCCACCAAAAAAGGCCTTCTTTAATCGACGATATGGGTGGCCCCGTCTAAGAAATCTCCTATGTCCAAGATACACCGTCTTTCTTCCATGTTGAAGTTGATGGTAGCATGTGCCTTCTTCACAAACCGGACATGCTTTATGGCCTTTTACACTATACTCGACAAGTTCCCATATGTCGGGAAGTCGTTTATAGTACAAAATATCATGGCTCTCATTCTAAAGACCTCCTTCTTGAAAGAGTCAAAAACATCGACACCTTCTTCCCACAACTCCTTCAAGTCTTCGATCAAGGGCTCTAGGTAAACATCTATGTCATTTCGGGTTGTTTTGGTCCCGAAATCAACATAGACAAGATGATGTACTTTCGTTTCATGCATAACATAGGAGATAAGTTGTAAACAATCGGGACTACGGGCCATGAGCTATGTATGCCGCTAAGGCTTCCATAGGGATTCATTCCATCCGTGCTAAGGGCAAGCCCGAGGTTCCTAGGTTCTTCGCCGAAGTTCGGAAATAATTGATCGATCTTCTTCCATTGAGAAGAATCGGCCGGATGTCGAAGCTGTCCATCCGAAATCCTCTCATCTGCATGCCACCTAAGATTTTTTGCATCATTTTCATTCGCAAACAACCGCTTGAACCTTGGTATGATTGGAAGATACCACAACACTTTTGCAGGCCCCTTATCTGACTTGTACCGTGGGGTTTCACACATCGGACAACTCTGCTTCTCTTCAAACTCTTTTCTATATAATACACAATCATTCGGGCATGCATGGATCTTTTTGTACTCCATCCCAAGTGGACAAAGTATCTTCTTAGCATCATAGTAGCGATGCGGCAACACGTTATCATCCGAAGCATGTCCTTCAAAGCCTCAAGCAATTCGAAAAACTCTTGTCGCTCCATCCATGACGTGCCTTCAAGCTTACCAATTTCAATACGGCGTTCAACAATTGGTATTTTTACACCCACGGTATAGCGGTGTCTCGCATCACCGCACATATTACCATATGCATGTGATCGCTCAAAAGCCTCTTCTCCTACATCACGGATAATGTCCTCTATGCGATCATCCATATCCGTGTCATTATCATCAAAGGCCACTTCCCCATGTTGTTTCCCACTTGATGGCACTTGTTCACCATGCCATACCCATACTGTATAAGTCTTACAAAATCCGTGACAAATTAAATGTGTGCGTATAACTTCGTGACATAGTCGACACTCATTCAAACATTTTACACAAGGGCAATAATACTTCCCCATCATCATGGGCATTTTTTTAGCAAATTCTATAAATTCCCTAACCCCATTCTGATATTCAATACTCGTTCGTAAAGCATCTATCCAATCGTGATCCATAGTAGAATTCCTATATATTATTTAGACGAATTAAGAATTACTTTTGGTCATAAATGCATCACGTTGAATCGAAGAACCAAAATAAATGCAAGACGAGGAAATTAAATGCAGGGATGAAGGTCTTGTGGACTAACTCGTAGCATATGCGTTTGCCGAGTCGTCTTACTTCTCCGCTCACGAACGTTGATGTTGCGGACAAGACAGCAAGAGTAACCTAAAAACACTTGTTGGTCGGTTGGGTAGGTCTAAAGTGCAAATATAATCTTCAAAAAACAATATTCGTTAACAACAGAGAATACCCATAACAACATTACACCGATTTCGTTAAACCCATGAAAACCAAGAACGATAAGTGGAAAGTAATAAAGTTTTAACCGAAACATCTCTTACAGCTTCGTCTATAGACGTTTAGCTAAGGAACCAGAGAGTGATTGTCGAGAAAGGTACGCGAAGCAGCGACGAAGCTGAGAGGGAAATTTCGAGTCGGAACCTGAGTATTCACTTTCGGCGCGACAAGAGTTCAGAGAGGGAAATTTAATTTTTCCGCGCGACAAAGATACCTTATTTAGCTTTTTGGATTTTATTAATACCGGTTATTAATTAAATGTCCGGTCCTAAAGATACAACTAACATTTTAAGACCGGAGTTTTAAAATTATCCGGTCCTAAAATTTTATTAGATTTTTAAGTTTTAAGACCGGAGGTTTATAAAACATCCGGTCCTAAAATTCAAATTATCTTTAGATCCGTTACTTATAAAATAAAATGTCCGGTCTTAATGGCCTTCGTGATTGGTATATTAAATCAATAAAATAAATGATATTTTTTGACAAAAAATAAAGCAAAATTGGAGAATAAGTTTCTTTAATGAATTACTGGAGAAGAGCCAAAAAATTCATACAGTGTTCTTAATGTTTCTTACATTACTTCAGAATATATACACAACAACAAAAACACAAATGAAAAACAAGCTGAATATTATCATCCACAAGAATCTGATTGAACAACCTCGGCGATTTCGGCGTGAAGAGCATTAATTTCCCGGCATGAGCAATCTCTTCATCATCCGAAGAAATAACAATGGGTCCAACGACCCGAGAGTCTTCTAAACAATACGACGCACCGTCATGTTGGAGGAGGCGCACCATATAATGATCTAGCCATGGCACGAGAGTGAGGCGTGTATGCACCCTACGAGCGGTTTGCTTGTATCTAACCATGGTTTGAGGATTTTGAGAAGTTGGGGCGAGAGCTAGGAAGTGAGGAGTTAACAAGGACAAAGAGGAGGTAGTGTGTGGAGTATATAAAGACAGATGGCAGGAGAGATAAACGTCGATGATGAATTCGTCAATTTACTTTTATACAAACTTTTAAGACCGGACTTTTATCTTATATCCGGTCCTAATTTTAATTCAATTACTTTTAAGACCGTCCTTTTATCAAATATCCGGTCCTAAAACTCATTTAAGACCGATATATTACTTGGTATCCGGTCCTAAAACTAATTTTTAATTCAATTACTTTTAAGACCGTCCTTTTATCAAATATCCGGTCCTAAAACTCATTGTTGAAATGAAAGTTCATTCTTTTCAAGAGTCCTTCCCCATTGTTGAAATGAATTCGTGAGTCTCTTCGGCTTCCACATAAACTTCCCAACTAGGCGTCTCCTCGTATTCTGAGCAAATATGCGTCTCCTCGTTAATGTTTCCGGCGTTTCACATTCTTCAGGATGGGTTCTCTATTTAAACCCGTTGTTACTTTACTTTCTTCACATTCATCTCCATCTCCTCCTACAACCTCCACCGTAATGGCTCCTCCACCACGACGAGGTCCTCGTGCTGGGCGAGAGGCACCTCCATATCCTCCTCCATTGCCTCCGAACCCGAACTTCCAACAAATGCTGCAGCAGCCGCGTCGCTCATATAGACCGACGCTTGGGCCAACTTTTTCAGGTCTATCACGCCGTCAACAGCAAGCTGGACGCGGTACTCGACGCCAATGACGTTGAGTACCATATCTCTGATGACGACGTCTCCGACCCTTCCCTCCCCTCCGACAACGATGGGGAGGATTAGAAATTTTTAAGTTTTTTTTTTTTGTACTGCTGCCTCACGAGGCAGCAGAAAAAAAAAATTATTAAATAAAATTTTTATTTCCCAATCGCCTTCCTTGTTTGTCTTTAACTTTATGTTCTTTTTTCTCCGACAACAAGAACAAACAAAACATTGTCCTATTCGTGGTGATCAATCTTAAAAATTTGCGAGAATAAAGTTAACATTGCGACCATACAAAACAAAACAAAAAAACATTATTTACCTTTTTCGAATAAAAACAAACAGAGTGACGACTATTCTCAAGTTTGGACCATCGTTGTCTTCCCCTGTACTTTTCCGATGTGATGAAAATTTTCGTGTCGTTTCGTTATCTTCTTTTTTTTTTCCGACAAAAAGAAAAGGGACACCGATGACGTTCTTCACATCCAGAAAAGTAGAAACGAGAACAACGAAGCACAAAACTTGAGAAGAACGCCGAAACATGGTTGCCTTGAACCCTAACGATATGTCCGAAAATCGAGTCACCAACTCTATTTAAATGAAGAATATTAGGACCGGACGTATAAAATTCCTCGGTCCTAAAAATTAAGCCTTATTTTCAAATTTAAAGTTAGGAGCGGACAATTAACAAATATATGGTCCTAAAGGTTTCGGCAATCTATTAAATAAAATGAAGACTTTTAAGACCTGACTACTAACAAATAAACGGTCCTAATAATTTAGCCGTATATTTTCTATACTTTTAGGATCAGTACTTTTAACAAATATACGGTCCTAAAAGTCTCTACCCAAATTTTTAGAATTAGACGAAGACTTTTAGGACCGGATATTTGTTAAATATACGGTCTTAAAATGGACGAAGACCTTTAGGAGCGTAATTTTAACAAATATACGGTCCTAAAAGTCTCTACCCAAATTTTTAGAATTAGACGAAGACTTTTAGGACCGGATATTTGTTAAATATACGGTCTTAAAATGGACGAAGACCTTTAGGACCGCACTTTTAAAAAATATACGGTCCTAAAATTCGCGAATACTTTTCGTGAGCCTCATCTCGGCTCATTTTCAACATCCGCCTTCGTACCTCAAATTTCAAGCACTAAATAGCTTTATCCACCATCCCATTCATTCGAAACCCAAAATGGACACACACAAATTGTTCGAAAAAATAAACAAATTTATTATTGAATTACATTGCTATATTTACAAATGAATTAATTAGCTAGTCGAAAAAATAAACAAATGTACGAAGGCTATTGTTGCTACAAAGATCATATATTATTTACAAATGAATTAATTTAGGACATTAATTATTGTCTTGACTTGGATTTTCTAAGACTAGTTTATACAGATATTCACAAAAACCTCGCGTATGTGCTCGATTTCATCATCATCAAATGGCTCTTCACGGGCAAACCTCGTAACATCAAAGACAAAGCAAATTAACATATTATGTGCATATTTCATATGTAACATTAAGCCATCAATGATCGAATTCAGCCATAACATCTTACCCTTAAAGTGACTTTAGTGTTTCCTCCGTCACAATATCATATAAGTGTTTCATGACGTACGGGCCACATAAGTTCGATCGTTCCGGTTGTCGACGGGTCTAAAAATAACAATAAATATATATAAGAGCATATATAGCTTCTCGACCAACTTCGAAGGCAATTATGTCATGTCCAATTATGTACTAACCTTAATTTTGTGCCATTTAGGATCCGTGAGCCGAGCACCACGCTTTTTTACCTCAACACGGAAGGTCTTCATGGCACTATCATCAAAATCAGAAATTTATCGCAATGTTCACTGAAAATTCACAACAGAGATTTCGAGACAAGACAATCAAAATGACATTCTTACTTGGTGATCATCGGCTTCAACGTAGTCGATGGATCGCCGTGAGTGGAGCATAAGAAGATAACATAATGGAACTCCATGTTCATGACGACCAACCGCCGGTGGTTGCTGAAAATTCACAAGCAAAGTAAAGTACTCGGTGATATATATATATGTAGCATAATTATATTAAGTGAATTGCGAGACAAGTATATATGTATACCGAGCCGGTGTGGAAACAAGTACACCTTTCTTTGCACTTTACACAACCTATTTGATATGTACTCTGTCTCAATTCCAGAGGTAGTGTTGTGCTTGCATACACCGGGCACAAGAATCCAAAATCCGAAATTCTCGCCCTCTTGAACCGGTTTCTCGTGCATGCACCTACAAGAATGACATCGATGAGGGAATTAGTATATATGTATATATGTGTGTCTAAACGGTGCATTTCAATTATGTAATCAAGGAAGAAGATACTTACTTCATAAATAGTTGAACACATGCACTAGTAACCTCGGCTCCAGAAGAAAGCATGGACTCTACATCTTCATTATCAACTAAAAGCGGTTGAGGATGAGGAGGCCTACTACTTCATTGACAGGCCACGATTTATCTTTAAACCATTTTTTGGCTACCAAATCTTTTATTTTTTTCCTTGGCCGTCAAGTTAGCAGTAGGGGATGGAACTTGAGGAGGGTGGAGCTTGAGGAGGGGGTGGAGCTTGAGGAGGGGTGAAGCTTGATGAGGAGTAGAGACATCTACAAGCTTCACCGGCCAAGAGATGAAGGTTCCCTTGACATCACTCACAACCTTCACTCATCGGTTGGGAAAGGACAGTGCATCAAAGATCACCTCTTCAACCGACACTCGACTTCATCATCGCCCATTTGTTCGTGGTGTACGGTTGATCCCAAGTTGTGGACAGTCCCTTTAGCAACCAATTGTCTATGACCATCACGATCCTCCACATACGATGACAAGGTTGCTCGACTCGATCGTCCAACAATGCAGCTCCCTCTAGTGCTCACGCCGCATAGGTTCGGCGAAGGTGTCAAGGGATCCACACTGGTCTCGGCCGAGAGCTCGGGAGGAACTTCATTTTCTCCATCTCCTCCTTCATCTTGCTCATCTCGATTGAAACATCCTCAATGTAGCATCTTTCGCCGATTCCTCACTTAATTTGGCGGCGTCGATCCATCTCCTCCGGGTAACCATACTTTGTCTGTGGCGTTTGGATTTACCAAAGTATCGCTTTAGGCCTACCCGTCCTCCAATCCCCCTACACGCCCGCGTGATCTGGTTTCCGGTCGCGGCGGTCGAACATCATTCCTCCCGTCCGACGCAAAGATCCTCTCGCCTCTTTCTTTTTAAGATCTTCCTGTAAGATACGAGATAACGAGAAGCTTAGTGATGAAACATGTTTAGTAAGTAAAAATAACAATATCGGTACTTACAATTCGTTCAGCAACTACACGAGTTTTTTCACTCGTGTAGGCGCCGCTGGCTTTTGCCGAATATACAACCGAGCTCCTCGCGACGTATTTGCTTGATATGAACGTCAAACATTAGTCAAATTCACTTCATCAAGTTTCAACATTTTACTTAAGGAAGATGTAGCATTGTAGAAGAAATTGGGAAAACCAAAGGAAAGGGAGTTGCATAAATGCTGCCAACTCAGTCAATTCATTCATTCATCATAAATGGTTCCTACACATATTAGAATAACTAACTAACTAACAGCAACGTCTAACCATGGCCATTACACAGTTTACATATCAAACTTGCATGGAACTAGGACATGCTCCTCTCATGCAGGACAAAGGCAGCAAATGTATACTTCTATTCACACACCAAACCATTTAACTAACAGGATTAGATGTACACAATAACATTCACATATCCTCACAGGTTAATAAGCAAACAAAAGTGCAAACAAAACTAAATATAACTCACCAGAGCTTCAGGAGTGGTCACTTCGAACAAATTGTTGCCAAGTTTGTTCATCAATAAATTTGTACTTGTCCCGTGGTTGATGGTCAGGCTTCTCCTCGGCAAAAATATAAGTGTTAGCCAGAAAGGTCTTAAACTTCCTGAACCGCTCAGCACAATAAGACAATGTTGAGTCTTTGAACTTCTCAGACTCAGGGACGGTGAATGTAAGCCGGATTGTAATACCCGGATATTTATCTGGCATATTATAAATAAAAGTTGGATAATTCTGATAAGTGAAAATTCAATCTCCAGTCTTGTATAATTATAGCATATTTTCTAGGTAGAATTTCTACAAGAAATTAGGGAATTTAAGGGCCAAAGAGCCAAAATGACCAAAATGCCCCTGGAAAGGGTAATCAACTTAGGAAATTATGGGAAAAATACCAAAAGGCAGTAAAATGACCAAGTGAATTAGGAGAGTATATTATCCATAATTATGGTAATTTAATAAAATATGAACTTGGGAAAATTGTATAAGAATGTTCAAAAAGTAGTAAAAAGACCAAAATACCCTTGTAATTATGGAATAATGTTAGAGGTATGAAAATACTAATGTGAATACAAGAGTATGAAGATAATGAGACATTGTAATTAAGAAAATTATCAAGTTATGATAATTAAGTAATTAAGTAATATTGGGCTAATTACTTAAGCATAAGTGAAGGAAATTCACAAATAATTATATGAAACCCTAAAATTGGTGGTTTTTGTTTTAAAATTAGTAAAAATGTATTTACTAATTAATTGGAAATTTTATGAAAAATAGTTGAGTTTAGGTATTTTTAGGCCTAAATACAAGAATGGACCAATTAGGTCGGAAGTTAATTCCGAGGCCGTTTGTGCATTTTCCTAATAAAACAAAATAGGGAAAAATGCATATAGGCATAATTTTGGAAAAGAGGAAAATAAATTCTAACTCAACATTTAGGAATGGGTTTGAATTTGTTTAGACATATTTGGAATCAGTGAATTATTTCGAAGAGATTGATATCTCCGAAAACGAATTCCGACACCTGGACGCGTTCGGACACGTTTCGAGGAAACTTCAACCGGACTGTTGGAGGCCTATATGGAACCAAAATTTAGGTTAACTTGGACATTTCTACTAAGTGAGAACATGTTTTCGAGTTGTAAATCCAGAATCTTGTGAATTCTCCGAAATCACGCGAATCGGGTACCGATCAGGGAAAACGGTTATACCGGGCATCAAGTGAGCTAAGTCACCACTTTTGGACCAATGAGGTGCTGCCACACAGCCCCCTATGTTGACCAAGAGTGTGTGTGTGTGGAAGAATTGGCTTCTTGAACAAGTTGCATTAATGGGTTATTACAACATTGAATTCCAAACAAATCCTTAGATTTTGCCAAACAAGTCCCTTGTTTTTACCTATAAATACCCCCCCTCCTTCATAATTCTCACACCTTTTCTTCCTTCTCTTGGCCGAAATTTTTGGTTGAGAAAGAAGAGAAAGGAGCTCTGGGGGAATTGTGCAGCGAAGCCCTGTAGAATTGTCCTAAAGTCTTCAACGGGTAAGTCTTTCGGTCTTTAGTTTTTAGTTTAGTAGTTAGATTTAGAAAGTAGGTGACAAGATTCCTACAAATGTTTTAGAGCCTTGTTTGCGTTGAAAAAATATGCAGAGGTGTAAACATAGTAGGGATCGAGTCGCTGAAAAGTTGAAGTTTTCGCAGTTCTTTTAAAAGTAAGGGTAGAATTTGTTAGAATAGCCTTTAAATTTCAAGTATGATTGGGTATCATATGGGAGGGCTATTTTAGTCATTATTTTCAAGAATCATAAATGCGTCGAAGTTCGCAAAATTTCGGAAGAAAATTTGTCGAGTAACGAAGCGCCGCAAATTCCGCCGATTAGGTGTAAGGGCAAAATTGTAATTTTTACCTAAAATGCCGCTTATAATGTCAAATTACTAATGGAAGTGACATTATTCTCATAGGATATCTGAAACGTTGATTCTCGCCGCCGTTACGCCGCCGACGTGTCCGTAGGATTCTTGCACGTTTCTCCGTAAAGCACGTTTTCCGCCTGTAGTACCTAACGTTGCCAACGAAGGTACTGACGCGCATCGTAACACTAATCTTGTGCTTCTTAAATACTTATATGTCAATGATATGTTCCTAGACCGTTATACTGATGTTCTTATGTTTTGTCGGCATAATGATCATGCATCTCTAGTATGCTTATGATATACTGTTGTATTAGCTCTAGAAATATCTGTTGTCTGTATACTGTATTGTTTGGGTATGAGGTTAACCGTTACCTGAGATTCAATATGGTGAATTGAATCTCAGCTTAGCTTCAGTGGTCGGAGGACCACGATCGTGAATCGAGGCAAATACCCGAGTAGGCATGCACCAAGACCAGCTTCTATCTTTATCGCTTTACGCATTCCTTTCCGCTTTCTGTTTCTATATCTGTTGTTCCTTTCTAAACCATAGACTACCGTAATCTATACAATGTTACACAATGGTTGATGTTTTGGCTAAGAATCCAAATGCTCTTTCGCTCTATTGCTCCACTCTGATTGTTTGTTTGAAAAAAAAAATTTCCGCATTTCAAACATGGGTGCGGAGGCCAACTTTGACGATTACCGTTACATCCCGAATGACAATGCGGCACTAACACAAATGTTGTAGGGTCATATTATCGCACTCGAGGACTACACCACCACTACCAAAGAGAAATACCCGATGTTCCTAAGCCTTGTCAAAACTCACCAAAACGTCTATGGCCGTCACTCGGCGGGGACCTGGATTAGATCCACCCCGTACTACTTCCCTCAAACCCAACGTCGGCAGAATTATCAATAAACCTGCTAGACGACGGGCCTATTCTCGAGTGTTCGTATCTATCCGCGATACTCCAAGAGTATGGTTCGATTGTACATGTGAAAAGAAAGCGTCAGTGCAAGGAAGCTATGGATTGCAGAAACTAGAAAGTTTAGATTGTATCTCCAAGTACCTTGGAATATTGTAAATACGTTTGAATAAGGAGATTGTACAGTAAGACTTGTATTAGGATTAGAATGACCAATATGTATTAACCTTATGAAATGAATATATGTGAATATATGTTTGGTGTGCAAATAGTTGTGCCATTTCTAATGTTTACATATTTTGTCATAATTATTTAAAGGAAAAAGAATAACACATGGCGATACTAAGAGGTGCCGGTGCACCAAGAGGCCGAGGCCGTGGTCGTGGCCGAGGTAGAGGAAGAGGCAGACAGCCTCCTCAGATGAAAGAAACAATGAACCGAATCAACCCTTGACGTGATGAAATTGAAGAAATGCGTAGAACTCTACAGAACAAAGAGTTCAGATTGATACTCTTCCGGCAAGAGACAACCAATGTGACCAGGAGGCACAAAGACAATTGGAAGCACGACAACAGTGAAGAGGAGCGAGAAAATGAAGAAGAAAATAACTACAATGATGAAGAAGAATATGATGACAATGATGACAATGACAATGATGAAGAGCTCGAAGTGGTCCGATGCATCCCAATCACCACCCGTGCACCGACAAAGAGAAAGGACTACCGAAACCGGGTAAACCAGCCGCAAGTTGAAACCACACCGGTTCCGAGGGAGGAGTGAGCTAGCCGAGGATTGGCTTCGAGTCTTGAGAAGATTTTTGAAGTCATGGAATGCCCCTGAAATCGGATTGCCCAAATCTAGCAATTTACAAGCTTCAGGAGATGCTCACGAGATGGTGGAAGAGCGTTTCCACAACTCGCCCGGCCCCGTTACGTGGGAGATGTTCCTTGAGCAAGCTCAATGAACAAGACTTTCCTCCATCAACACTGTAATTAAAGAAGAAGAATTTCGCAGATCAAGCAAGGAGCCGAGGAGTCTTTTGACGACTACTTCGCCCGCTTTACCAACCCGTCGCGGTATTCATCATACCCGAAAATCTACAAGAATGAGAGCCGGAAGGCTAACCGACCGGTAACCGGCCGAAATATGATATAAGGGCAAGGTTAGTGTCTCAAGAATTTCCGAAGATGGCCAAAGCAAAGGAATCTGCAGGATGACAGAGCGCAACTTGAAGGAATTGCGCAAATCCCAAAGCCAGGACGGAAATAATTCAAGTCGCGGTGGTTCCAACCGCGGAGGTTCCTCACAGAAGAGGAAGGCACCTTGGAACAACAACCGTGGTGGAAACAAGAGACCCTACCAACCTAGGGGCAACAAAATTACCCTTGCATGTAATGATCCCGCACGTGTCCTAAATGCAAGAAGTACCATCCAGGAGCCAACTGCGATGGGAAACAAGTCTGTTTCAAGTGTCAGAAGCCCGGGACACATTAGCCTGGATTGCCCCGAGAAGACTGGGCAGAGGCGAGACCTCGTAACACCGGCCGAATCTTTGCATTGACAAACACAGAGGCCAAAGTCCCCAGAGATGGTTCAAGGTACCATCTATCTCAATGGAAATCTACTTGAAGCATTGTATGACTCTGTGCTAGTCACTGCTTATTTCCTATGATTGTGCAAGTCGTTTAGGATTGCAGCCCGTAGATTGCCATTTGATCTTGTTGTATCTACACCGTTAGTGTAAAGTCTTTAGCTTCGATGCATGTATGAATTGTACCGCCGACGTGGATGGACGAGTTTCTAAAGTGGATCTTATCCGTCTACCTCTTCACTGCATCGACGCCATATTCTGGCCCGAATCGGTTAACGGCCAATCTGGCAAGGATGATCGACTGTGGCAAAAAGGAGATATCATTTGCCGGAGACAAGGTTGAAGTGAGCCTGAACTCTCTCTCCGCTACAGAAGCTGATCGGTGCGTGAAGCAAGGATGTCATGCTTTCATGGTATTCTTTGAAAACGAAAGGAAATCACCAAGAGGGGGGTGAATTGGGGATTTTAAAACTTTTATAATAACGTTGCACCCAAGCTGAAGCTAAACGTAAAGAGATAGGGAAGAAGAGCTTGACACAGAAAGTTTATCCTGGTTCGGTCCAAATTCTTGACCTACGTCCAGTCCCTGCATTCTCTCGGGTTTTTCTACTATCACTTTAACTCGGATACACACTCGTACTCAAGGATTATCCTCTCTAGGATACACTCCCCCTTACAAGTTGTACTCAAATCCCAATCTCCAAGTCCCTTGACTTGAGATCTTTTACAATGAATGAATAATTTGAATATAATCTCTCTCACGAGAAGGTAATGATAAACACCGAGGCTCTTTGTATATCAAAATACAATACGTAAAAGAAAACTCGAATGTATAAGAATTCTTGAGCTTGCTTTTCGTTTTGTTTGATCTTTCTATGGTCCTTCTAAGTTTCTAATCGCTCTTTATATAGTGGTGAGTTGCAATGTGACCGTTACTTCTCAACTTAGTATGTTCTTCAATTGAAATTCAGTTTGATGAGGATTATAGCCGTTGGGTCCCGATCTTCACACCGATTCAATTCCGGACGCGTTGAAATCATTCTTCCGATTCTTCGCGTTAATGATTCGCTTGATCCGATTTTAATACCTGAAACATTCTCAATATAGAGTAGTTAAATACGTTTGAATACACTAAATAAATGCCATCAATTCGTATAAACATGGTAAGTTTGCAGTTCAAAAGAATCAGATGAAATCGTAACGATCAAATTCGTTTCCGTCTTAAACTCGAGTTCTCTAAGTCGCTCGAGTTCGTCGTGCTTTTTGAGTATCTCGGTTTATCTTCTGAGATAGCAAACTCTGGAGTTTGATGTAAACTCTGGAGTTTGTATTCTGTTTCACCATGTGAACTCGAGTTCACTAAGGTAGGCTCGAGTTCGAATATTCTCTAAGCTCTTTGTCGAATGAATACCTGGAGTAATATTTCTCAAGTTGCGGTGCTCGAGTCCATTAGTGTTTAGGCTCGAGTTTAACACTATTCATGCCTAAGAGTTTTGGTGCTCGATTAGAGTGGACTCGGAGCATGAGTATAAACTCGGAGTTTGTACACTTGCTTTTCTTTCTTCGATGAAGGGCTCGAGTTCATTATTCTTAGGCTCGAGTTCACCTTAATTTATTCTATGACTTATCGGAGTGAACCGGAGGTTTGTGCTTAAACTCTGGAGTTTGCAAAGAAGGAAAACTGGGAGCTCACAAGAGAAAACTCGAGCTTGTAATAACTGTGCTCGAGTTTACCTATTATGTAAACTCTTCTTCGTTTGTCAAACCATAGAGTAAACTCTACACAAAAGCATTAGGCTTGAGTCCATATACTTGGGCTCGAGTGTTCATTAAATTATAGCCATAGAAACAAGTGAACTCTACTCAAAAAGAATAAACTCTGGAGTTTTAAAGAGATTCAATTTAATCATATTTACTCAAAGCTCGAGTTCGTTATGCCGAAAATATCCGAAGAGCTCTTCGTTGTGTAAAACTCGAGTTTGCTTAGTCAGCTCGAGTTTTGCGATGACAGAGTGATATTGACTCTTTGTCATTTTAAAAGATTAGTACATGTTTACAATTGTTATTAATCATCAAAACATATAGAGAACTAACATTCTCCCCCTTTTTGATGATGACAACATTTGTAAACAATTAACTCCTTTAAAAACACTGTTTTGATCATTTGAAATCTTTGAAGCATAAGTGTTTAGTGTAAATGCATCAGAATCACATTTTAACATTTAAACTTTGATTCTATCAGAGTTAGCTTTAACATAAATCATAACACATATTGTCATTGCATAAGCTAAAACATTCAATGGTTTACAAATGACATATAGTGTTTCAAGCATAAATATATCTAAACAAAAGACAAAAATTCGACAACTTGACTTTCTTTCTTTACTTCAACTCTTCTCCCCTTTGGCATCATCGAAAAGTGGAGGATGAGTTGAGATAGAGGTTGGATCAAGAGTCGGATCATGGATAGATGGTTCGGGGGCTATGGATGTTGGGATTGGTTCGAAGAGGGTGGAGGTGCCGAAGAGCTAGGTCCACTGAATGGATGGACTCGATTTGCTAAGATTTTGTCCATTTTGTCATGGAGGCCGGACATAGACACCAAGAGAGTGGAGATGCCGACCGAGCGATCTCCAATTTTATCCCCGAGACCTTGCACTTTATCTTTGATAATCTCATGTTCAAGAATGAGATCTTCTTGTGCATCGTAGAACTCCTCATATCCTTTCTTGACTCGCGTGAAACCGCATTCTATCTTGGAAGAAAGATCGAAAACAACTTGGGCAATGTAAGTCTTTATTCTTTCATCCAAATCGAGGGAAAGGATTGTGGTGGAGGTGGTGCACTTTGAGCTTCTTGAACTCTAGATTGAGTTGCTCCTGTTCTAGTAGGTCTAGAGGGTGCTCCGGAATGATCACTTCCTTGATCAAAGCTTATCCTCACCGATTTAGGATATGGCCGCCAAATTTGGTCTGGTTTTTCAGGTTTCTCATTGGCGGTAAATACCACTTTTCATGAAACATAATTACCGAGATGAGACTGCAAAGGGTATCTCGGGATGTTTTTCTTCCATGGAAACGAAATTTGAACATCTCTTTAAAGATCCAATCTCCTATGTTATGAGGGACTTGATCTATGATAGAAGCAAAAATAGGGAAGTCCTTTTTGGCAAAGTGAGTGAAATTTCCTCCCTTTTGTACTAAGTTTCTAGTGTAGATATACCAAGCAGCTCTTTGCTTAGGAGGCATCGATACTGGAGGGAAATTCAGAATATCTACAACATCAGGTATAGGCTCGTCGGGTCTGAGGAGTGAAAAAATTTGCCTATTAGTATAATTGGAGAAGCCACGGGAGGAGGATTTTGGATTTGGAGGAGGGAATTGAGGTATGCAGAGGTGATGGTTATCTGTTTTCCTCTAATGGATGTGGTAATCCTTTCCTCAACCAAATTTCTATCCGCATCCAATAAATTATCACTTTGCATACAATAGTAAAAGGTTTTAACAAAGGATGGACTATATGAGGCTCTAATGGATATGAGAGGTTCAAATTGTCTAAGCCAATGGGTAAGATCAAGGTTGCATTCCTCTTTTAGAGCATCTAGATTGACATACATGGTATGGGCAAAAACTCTTAGCCTCATAGTGTTCTTGGAACCGTATGGCATCCTCACCATATAGAGTGACATCCTCACTAGAGAATCCTTTAGGGATGGAGGAATGATTGTAAATTTCAAATAATGCTGGGTTTCTCTAGATACCCGAGGAAGAGAGTGTTGTTGGTGATGGGAGGATGATTGAGCGTGAGAGCTAGGTTGACTAGCCGTGGTCTTTCGAGATTTCTGTATCATTCTTTGTCCCTTCGAGGTGGTGTGTCGCAGCTTGAAGCTTTCTTTGAGGTATTCATCTTGACTGTGGTTATTGGAGTGGCTTGGGTAATAGGAATACTGGAATTTGCTTGTCAATTCCATGCTTGAATCGTTTGGGAAACGATTTTCTTCTGGGGAGGACGTTGAGAGATTTGTGGATGATCGGCTTGGGGTTCTTGAGGATCGCAGGATTTGGAATCTTGGGTTGCATCGCTTGGACGCCATGTTCTCTCGGTTTTCGTTGGAGGAGATTGAGAGAGTTTTTAGGTTTAGGCTCGAGGAGAGATAGAGTGAAGACGAAAAGACAGGGTTTTAAAGAAATTTTATCGACGCAAACTCGAGTTCTTAAGTGTAGGCTCGAGTTTGTGTAACGTTACTTACCTGGAATTCAAGAGTGTATGTGTGAACCCTTGAAATTTCTTGTGAGGCTCGAGTCGATCATATCGTTGGTTCGAGTTTGTCCTGTTCTTCGAGGTGGATTGTTCTCTGTCTCTCCTCGAACTCGAGTCCGTTTACTAGTAGGCTCGAGTCCGTCAAGATTTCGAGATGAGTTGCTCTCTGTCTCCCCGCGAACTCGAGTCCATTCACTAATAGGCTCGAGTCTGTCAAAGATCTCTCGAGATGAGTTGCTCTGTGTCTCTCGCGAACTCGAGTCCATTCACTAATAGGCTCGAGTCCGTCAAAGATCTCGAGATGAGTTGCTCTCTGTCTCTCGCGAACTCGAGTCCATTCACTAATAGGCTCGAGTCCGTCAAAAATCTCTCGAGATGAGTTGCTCTCTGTCTTCTCGCGAACTCGAGTCCATTCACTAATAGGCTCGAGTTTGGTGACTGATAGTTGTATTTCTCATTGGTTCTTTCGAGCTCGAGTCTGTCTTTGGTAGGCTCGAGTTTGTGACAGCTTTTCTTGCACTCGATTGTTTGGGATTTTGATTTTAACATACAACCTGCACAAAACATATCTACATACTCCGATGCTTAAGTTAGTGGACAATCATCAAAACAAAAACATAACTAACATTTGAATTACTTACAACTCATTGGGATTTACCATTCCCAATTCTCTTCTTATGAATACAAATTGTTCTTTTGCTAGTGGCTTGGTGAAGATATCAGCGAGTTGCAAGTGAGTTGGGATGAACATGACTTTGACATCCTTCTTTTGAACATGGTCTCTTATGAAGTGATGTCGACATCAATATGTTTGGTTCTAGTATGTTGAACAGATTCTTTGCCAAACTTATTGTGCTTGTGTTGTCACAAAGAATTGGGATTTCTTTGAGATGGACTCCCAAATCACACAATTGTTGTTTGAGCCAAAGAACTTGAGCACAAAGAACTTGAGGCAGCAACATACTCGGCTTCGAAGGATGACACGGCCACTGTTGTGCGCTTTTTTGCTGAACCAAGACACTAATGATCCTCCAAAGAACTCACATTGACCACTTGTGCTTTTTCGTCAATCTTGTATCCCTGCATGATCTGAATCGGTATAGGCTACTAAGTGTTCATGTTGATCTTTGGGAAACCATAACCCAAGAGTCTTTGTATCGGCAAGATATCTAAAAATTCTTTTAACATGTTCGGCATGTGACTCATGGGGGCAGATTGGAATCTAGCACACATTCCAACACCGAATTGAATGTCCTGGACGACTTGCCGTAAGATAGAGTAATGATCCAATCATTCCTCTATACTTAGTGATGTTGAAGTTAGTCCCCTTTTCATCAGCATCCGAGTTGCAGCTTGAACTCATTGGAGTATCTGCTCCATTACAATCAGCTAGACCATATTTTTTTAATAGATCTTTCAGATACTTGGTCTGGGAAATGAAAATTCCATCATGGCGTTGCTTGATTTGAAGTCCAAGGAAGTAATTAAGTTCTCCCATCATGGACATTTCAAATTCTCCCTGTATTGTCTTGGCAAATGCTTCACACATAGTATCATTAGTAGCACCAAAAATAATATCATCAACATAAATTTGAGCTATTAATACATCACCAAGTTTATTTTTCTTTATAAAGAGAGTTGTATCTGCTTTCCTCTAACAAATCCTTGATCAAGAAGGAAAGTACTTAACCTCTCATACCAAGCTCTAGGAGCTTGCTTAAGACCATATAAGGCTTTCTTGAGGTGATAAACATGATCTGGATGATGTTCATTTTGAAAACCTGGAGGTTGTTTGGAAAGATTTTTGCCGTGTCTTCCAAAATAAACCAAGTTCGAAAACAATTTGCAGAATTAGGGAACCTGGGTCGTTTCCCAACGAATTTGCAGCGGGCTTGTTCAATAACAATAGTGAAACAGAATGATAAAATGGGGGGTTCGCCTAGAATCTGCCGGACAGTGGCGTCTCACTGTGCAATCGCACGGCAACACTGTAACCTAGTCCGAACTAAGTCCTTGGGATGAACCAAACCGAATATTAAATCTAATATTCGAACTATTTCCAGAAATCGAATCCGATAAGATGAAAACAGAATCGAGTAGTTACCGATTAGGCACGAGTTCTCTGGATGAATCATGGAATCCTCATCGTTGGGTTAATCACAAGAGTTTAGCCGTTGGGAAAATCGAAGAACGAACGAAGAACACGAAGAACGCGCGAAGAACATGAAGAACAGATGAGAGAAAATGAAAACTTGTATTTTGATCCACTCTAATGTTAAAAACGTGAATGAATATGTTTGTGGCAGCTGCCATACTTAAAAATAACCTAAAACGAAATGGGCTCTCATAGTTTTAGCCCAAAACAGAAATAAAATATAGCTGGACTTAAATTACAAAATTCGGGTCCAAAATAAATCCAGAATTGTACATCCGACTTTGGCTCCAAAATTGACCTCCTTCTTGACCGAATTTGCTCTTGATGTCTTCATAACAATTGTAGCTCTCTGAATCATCTGAAATATGAGACAAAAATGAGGCAAATCCGATGTCTGGTTCAAGAGTTATGGTAGAAATAGTGAAGCAACACAAAACTGGAATTTTATTATTAAAAATAGCTAAAATGCAATAAAAGGCCCAAGGCCCAAATAAACATAAGAGCCATTATTTATTAGCTAAAGGGTCCTAAATTATTATTCAAGAGACAAAAATAAGTGTATAAAATATTCAATTATCAAATTCCCCACACTTATCTTTTTGCACTCCGAGCAAAATTCAAAGAGAAAGACCTAAAGGAAAAACTCTTCTTTACTAATAATTGCTAACAATGCAAAAATTGAATCAAGGGACACAAAGCTTCAAAAGACCAATCATTCAAGACCAAAACCCCTTCATCTCAAATTACAATTCATGGTAGTGTCAATCAATGATGCTAATCACAAAAGATGATCTCTCAAATGATGCGCTCAATCAATCGAGTCTCTCAAGTGTTTAAGGTAAATAAGTGTATCGCTCAAATTCTACTCAAGAAATTTGTTCTACCATAAGCTTGCTCAACTTCTACGTCTCCACTACTCATAACACATACATGCACAAATCAAGAGAGCTTGTAATTAAAGGTTGTAACGGGGCTAGGGTGAAGGTAGGTAATAGTATGGAATAAGAGGCTAAGCACCAAAGAAATCAAAAGGAAGAGCACTGATTAACACAATCATTCTCTATGTATGAAACTTTTATTCTACTCATATATACATTCCTTTCTATGTATTTTCTTTTCTTTTCTTTTCTTTTCTTTTGTTTTTTTTTTCTTTTTTTTTTTTTTTACTTTTCTTTTTTCTTTTTTTTTTCTTTTTCTTTTTTTTTTTCTTTTTTTTATTTTACTTTTCTTTCTTTCCTTTCATTGTATACGTAATTACAATGTCAAAATCAAATATCCCCCCCACACTTAAACCTGTTGCACTCTGAGCAACCCCACACTTAAACACAAAACAAGTTGAAACCAATGCTCAATAAATCTTCAAGGTGCGGAATAAAATGGTTTTACGCTTAGGCTTGTAATGTGGCTTAGAAAAGAATGGGTCAAAAGGCACAAAGGGGCTAGCAAAGGAATCATAATGTAAGGGAAAGCTATTTGGCCAAAGTGAGGAGAATAAAAGAAAGAAAACAAGCTTCCATCATACTTATGCACGTAAGTGAAAAATGTAGTTTCAAAAAGAAAAGGAGCAAGTTCTAGAGAACACAAATCATGAGAGATGCACACATGAAAGAAAGAATGGCAAAAGATGAATTCCATTCATGCAGGCCCAAAACCTCACAAGGTCAATACCAACTTAGGTAATCAACAACATCAAATCAACTACCAAGACTTGTAATCGAAGAGTCAAGAGTTCCAGACTAAACAGAATGATCCATTAAAACCAAAATGTCCTAGTTCATAATATGTAGCAATCATTAGAAAGAAAGAATGTATTTATTTTCAAAAAGCAAAGTAGAAAAGGAAAACAAATAAAAGAGAGGGAGGGAGAAGAAAGAAGAATACTCCCCAAGGGTTTATGGAGGATAAGTGGCATCAATGAGGAGAATCTCTCGCTTCCTCAGCTGCTTGTGGGGATCCCTCATGAAATGGCTTGAGGCGATGCCCATTGACCTTAAAAGTCCGTCTGTGGGTGGATCACATAGCTCAACAAAGACCAAATGGAAATATGTTAGTGATCACAAAGGGCCATCCCATCTAGATCGAAGCTTACTGGCATAAACTTCGAGACGGGAATTAAATAGAAGAACTTTCGGCCCACGAAAATTCTTTCCTCGAATATGCTTATCATGGAATGCCTTAGTCTTTTCCTTATACAACCGTGAGCTTTCATAGGCATCCAATCTAAGCTCATCTAACTCTTGCATTGCAGCCTTCCTCTCCATCCCGGACTTAGCCAAATCCATGTTGCATTGCTTAATAGCCCAATAGGCTTGATGCTCCAACTCAACCAGAAGATGACATGCCTTACCAAAGACAATCCGATAGGGAGACATCCCAATCGGAGTCTTGTAGGCGGTGCGATATGCCCACAAAGCATCATCTAGTCGCTTACTCCAATCTTTCGGGTAGAGTTGACGGTCTTCGAAGGATTTGCTTAATCTCTCTATTGGAGACTTCGGCTTGACCATTGGTCCGAGGATGGTAGGTTTGTGGAAACCTTGTGAAGCACTCCATACTTGCGTAGCAAGGCACCCATGCTTCGATTGCAAAAATGGGAACCCCGATCACCGATAATAGCTCTAGGAATGCCAAACTCGCAGAAAATGTTAGACCTAACAAAATCCACCACCACGAAGAATCATTTGTCAGGGTGGCTTTCGCCTCAACCCATTTAGAAACATAATCAACAAACAACAAGATGTAAGTGTAACCATATGAAGCGAAATGGACCCATGAAATCAATACCCCAAACATCAAAGATCTCACAAAACAATATAGGGTTTTGGGGCATCTCATGCCTACGGAAATACTCCCCGCCCTCGACGGTTATCACATGACTTGCAAAACAAATGGGCATCATGAAACAGGAAGGCCAAAACAAACCACATTCTAACACCTTCCTAGCAGTTCTTTGGGGTCCAAAGTGACCACCACAAAAGCGAAGCATGAGCAAAATGCAATATAGATTGAAACTCACAATCGGCACACATCTCCTAACTACTTGGTCACTACAAAATTTCCACGAGATAAGGGTCATCCCAAACATAATATTTAGACTCACTTTTCAATTTAAGGGTTTGGGCCCTAGTGGATTCTACAGAAAAACACTAGCTACCAAGTAGTTAACTAAATCAGCATACCATGGGGTCTTAACTTGCAGTGTAGAAGCTGCTCATCGTGGAAATCATCCCGAATAGAAGAGGGTGAGAGGGAGAATGAGTGATACGACTCAAGTGGTCGGCTACCCGGTTTGTGCTCCACTTCTATCTCGAATCTCCACATCAAACTCTTGGAGCAACAACATCCACCGGATGAGTCGTGGCTTAGCATCCGCCTTTTCAAAAGAAACTTTAAAGCTGCATGGTCGAGAAAACAATGACTCTACTAGCTAGCGAGATATGACCTAAACTTATCGAAGGCAAATACAATAGCCAACAACTCCTTTTCGGTGGTGGTGTAATTAGGCGAGCGAGAATCCAAAGTCTTTGAGGCATATGCAATCACATGGGAGGCTCTATCAACCCGTTGTGCCAAGATAGCACCAACCGCATAGTTGGAAGCATCGCACATCAACTCAAAGGAAGGTGCCAATCGTGGGGCTGGATCACTGGGGCCGTAGTAAGGCAACGCTTCAAGTGATCGAAGGCCGCCTTGCACGCATCATCAAAGACAAAGTCGGTGTCCTTATGCGAAGGTTGGACAAGGGTTGAGCAGTCTTGCTGAAATCTCGAATGAAACGTCGATAGAAACCTGCATGACCAAGAAAAGAGCGAACTTCCCGCACGAAGCGGGGTAAGGCAAAGCGGTAATAACATCAATCTTAGCGGGTCTACCTCAATCCCTTTCCTAGACACTATGTGTCCTAAGACTATGCCCGACTCAACCATAAAGTGACACTTTTCATAATTCAGCACAAGATTAGATTCAATACACCTATGCAAGACTCTAGACAAATTAGCTAAGCATGCATCAAAATCGGACCCATATACGGTGAAATCATCCATGAAAACCTCCATGCGAGTCCTCTAGGAACTCGGAGAAAATACTCACCATACAACGCCGAAAGGTGCCAGTGCATTGCGAGAGGCCAAAAGGCATCCTCCGGTAAGCATATGTCCCAAAGGGGCATGTGAAGGTCGTCTTCTCCTGATCCTCAGGAGCAATATGGATCTGGAAGTATCCGAGTAGCCATCCAAGAAGCAGTAGTGAGACTTACCAGCCAATCGCTCTAACACCTGATCAATGAAAGGTAGAGGGTAATGATCCTTGCGAGTGGCTTGGTTGAGTCTCCTATAGTCAATGCAAACTCTCCAACTATTCGAACTCGAGTAGGAATGAGCTCATTCTTTTGATTGGCTACTACGGTGACTCCGGACTTCTTGGGAACCACCGGTGGGCTAACCCACGGCTATCGAAATAGGATAGATGATGCCGGCTTGCGAAGCTTAGTGACCTCCTTCTTCACCACATCAAGGATAAGAGGATTAAGGCGTCTCGGGGTTGCCTCACGGCTTAGAGTCCTCTTCCAACAGAATCCGGTGCATGCACATAGAAGGGCTAATGCCAACTATGTCAGCCAATGTCCACCCAATAGCTTTCTTGTTCACCCTCAATAAGCTTAGCAGCTTCTCTTCTTGATCAGTCGTGAGATTATTTGCCACAATGACTGGCAACTGCTCATTCTCCTCCGAAATGCATACTTGGATGGTCGGAAGGGATTTCAACTCTAGTTTGGGCGGTTGCTCGGTGGAGGGAGAAGCTTGGGTGGTTGTTGCAACAACTCGATGTCATCACACTGGGAATACCGAAACCATATTCAAAGAAGCACAAGCAGAAGGATTTGTGTCTATACAGCTCAAGGTTAACATCGAATTCGGTTCATCAAAATCGAATGAAGCTCATCAAAATCGAGAATCGGGATGCACGTTAGGATCGGGATGAAGCTCAAACTCGAATCAATATCGAGTCTACAAGTAATGTAGAATCATCAAGCAAATCGAATCACCAAACAATGCGGTCTTAACCAAATTAGTGCAAACGAGCACCATTCATTATCATCGCATGCACAAATGGGGGTATCACTCTCGGATGAAAAATAAGGATAATCGGGACACCAACCATTAAGAACATCATCCACAGCATCATCAATCACATCAATACGAAAACAGAATGCTCTTCCCTAGGATATTTCATGGCATCAAAGATATTGAAATTCACGGATATATCACCAAACTCCATGTGAACAATGACACCAGTTGGACGCAAGGGACCAAGACCAAGAGATCTATAAACAGATGCGGGCATGACATTAATAGAAGCACCTAAATCTAGCATGCAATCATCAAATCTATAGTTACCAATAAGGCAAGGGATAGAAAATATCCACGGATCTTTGCATTTACGAGGCATGGTATTTGGATGAGTCTTGAGACATTCTCAGTTCAAGCTCACTCGTTCATTTCCCTTGATCGCCTCTTATTGGTGCACAACTCCTTTAGAAACTTGGCATATTTAGGAATTTGTTTGACTGCATCTAAGAGAGGAATGTTGATCTCTACTCTTCTGAATGTCTCAAGTATATCCTTCTCTTGTGCTTTATCTCGCCAACTTCTTGGGTGAACTGCTCTTCGAGGGAAGGGAAGAGGAATAGGAATGTCTTCCTCTTCACCTTGCTGCCTTGCCTTTTTCTTTTCGAGTCAATCTTCACATTTCTGACTCGTTTTCGATGTGGAAGTCACATCTGCAGCTTGCTTAGGTTCCTCCAATTGCTTGCCAGACCGTAGTGATATAGCACTCACATTTCCCTTAGGATTGGGAATTGTTTGTGAGGAAGGGAATTGGATCCCCGAGGTTGAAGTGGTTCAATGATGTTGCCAATTGCCCAATCTGTGTTTGCAAACTCGAATGGAAGTGTCGGTTCTTTGTTGGAACCGCATATTGGTGTGACAAATTGCTTCATCATATCTTCAAGTGAGGAACCACCACCACTACTACTAGCTAGCTTTGTTGTGCCTTTGTGGAGGTGGACATATGGCTGGTCGAGGAGGTGGTGCTTGCAAAGGCAAAGGGGGTGCAGATCTGTTGTTGGAAAGTCGTAGTCCGTACGGCCTCTGTTGGTAGTTCCCAGAATTCTGCCGATACGGTTACTCGATTCGATTTTGGTATTGGTTGCTCGGTTCGATTTTGGTTCCAGCGAAAGTTGGGGTGATTTCTCCAACCGGGATTATAAGTGTTGGAGAAGGCATTATTGTTGGTATTGTGGCCTTCTGGAAAAACACCCACTGCAGCCTACCGGTCGATCTTGGTAAGTAGGATCATGCAAGGTAGGGCAAGAGTCGAGTAGAATGATAAGGGTCGAACAAAACCCACAAGAGTACCCATCTTGAGAAGGGGAAGACGTCTGCTGTCTCGTGTCACTTGCCAGTGCCTCACAAGGAGGTCGGATCATCAAGTCTAGTCTCTAATCTCGAGAATCATCTTGGGTGGAGCTTGAATATGGTAAACAGGAGTACTATTGGCCCTGGTGCCAAGCTGCTGAGAGTTATACGCCATAATGGATATCAAGTCTCGGGCTTCTTCGGTGTCTTGTTACTCATAGCCCCACCGCTAGAAGCATCCACCAACCCTTTGTCTACCGGTGATAGACCATCATAGAAAGAGTTGATCAAGTCTTTTCGGATATCGATGGTGTGGACGGCTTGCACATAACCTTTTGAACCTCTCCCAATACTCATACATAGTCTCCCAGCGACTTGTTTAATGTTGCCAATTTCCTTCTTGATTGCAGTTGCTCTTGAGGAAGGGAAATATTTCTCTAGAAATAACCTCGAATATCATCCCAGCTCCCAATAGATGAGGGGTGAAGGTACAACAACCAATCCTTGGCTCCACCTTCCAATGAGAAAGGAAAAGCTCTCAGCTTGATATGATCTTCATCAATGGCATGAGGTTTCATAGTGCTGCATACTACATGGAATTCCTTCAAATGCTTAATGGGGCACTCACTGCAAGACCATGAAACTTAGGCAACAAGTGTATTAGACCAGATTTCACTCAAAGTTAGCGGCAAGGTTAGGATATTGGATGCACAAGGGTTGATAATTAACATCGGGTGCACCCAATTCCTTCAAAGTATGATGATTTTCTGCTCTCTGCCATAATGTCCGAGCGAGCAAAGTTGCTACTAGAATCGGTGAACACAACAAGACTATCGAAATACTATCGGAAGCACAATCGAAAGATCAACGAGAATGGACACAATCAGAATGGCCAGAATCAGACTCTAATTGAGTATCCAGTTTGGTATTAATCTTATGACTTAGCCTAACAACTCTTCTAGCGGTAAGAATTGTTCTTTCTATTTCAGGATCAAATGGCAACAAATCTTACGGATTAGTAGTATTCCTGGTACTCATGCAACATATACACAAAGCGAATTGGCAAATACTCGGAATGACAAAGATGCCACGAGAAAATCAGAATTACGAAAATGCCACAAGAGGTGGTGAAAAGTGGAAAAACACTAAGAGACACAAAGACAAAACACACAAAAGCAAAAACCTATGCTAGAAATTGACCAAAACAAGTCCAGAAACAGTATCAAATGATTTTTAAAATTTTTGGGACTTGGACAGGGCAACTCCTAGACTATTGGGGGACTCAAAAATGGAATAAAAACTTCAGAAATTGAAAAAGTGGCCTAAACGATGGAATTTGGCGAAACGGAGGATACCACATGGAAAATGGAACATTTTCGATGTGGGTCTAACGATTCACCATTTTCTATCACTGTACCAAATTTCAACTCAATCAGAGATACTCAAAAAAAATGGTCCTGTTGGAAATCAAAAAAGCAGAACCTAAAACAGTGAAAAAAGTGGTCTAAACGTTGGAATTTGGGGAAAATGAGTGAGACCTCACTTCCTCCTAGGAAGTGACTTTTGCTTAAAACACCCAATTCCTTGTGAATAAGACCTGGTTTGAGTGATCGGAGTCAGAAAAATTTCTGTCCGGCCACCAGAACCACCTAAACTACCTAAACTAAGCTATTTACAATACTGTTACTAATCAAACCGATGCAAATTCCCCGGCAGCGGCGCCATTTTGGAAAGATTTTTGCCGTGTCTTCCAAAATAAACCAAGTTCGAAAACAATTTGCGGAATTAGGGAACTGGGTCGTTTCCCAACGAATTTGCGGCGGGCTTGTTCAATAACAATAGTGAAACAGAATGATAAAATGGGGGTTTGGTTTAATGAGAATAGAACAAAACGAAATAACATAATCAAAGTGCAATAAACAGAGTCAAACAGAATCAAATAAACAGAGACAGATTAAAGATGATCAACCCAACGAATTGATTCCGAAACCTCCATCATTGAACGAAAATACAACTAACCCACGTTTGGTTCCGGATGAATCGAAATCTCTGCATTCATCCGGAGATTCCCTCGCCTAGACGATCGCCTAGAATCTGTCCGGACAGTGGCGTCTCACTGTGCAATCGCACAGCAACACTGTAACCTAGTCCGAACTAAGTCCTTGGGATGAACCAAACCGAATATTAAATCTAATATTCGAACTATTTTCAGAAATCGAATCCGATAAGATGAAAACAGAATCGAGTAGTTACCGATTAGGCACGAGTTCTCTGGATGAATCATGGAATCCTCATCGTTGGGTTAATCACAAGAGTTTAGCCGATCATGGCTGGGAAAATCGAAGAACGAACGAAGAACACGAAGAACGCGAAGAACATGAAGAACAGATGAGAGAAAATGAAAACTTGTATTTTGATCCACTCTAATGTTAAAAACGTGAATGAATATGTTTGTGGCAGCTGCCATACTTAAAAATAACCTAAAACGAAATGGGCTCTCATAGTTTTAGCCCAAAACAGAAATAAAATATAAGCTGGACTTAAATTACAAAATTCGGGTCCAAAATAAATCCAGAATTGTACATCCGACTTTGGCTCCAAAATTGACCTCCTTCTTGACCGAATTTGCTCTTGATGTCTTCATAACAATTGTAGCTCTCTGAATCATCTGAAATATGAGACAAAAATGAGGCAAATCCGATGTCTGGTTCAAGAGTTATGGTAGAAATAGTGAAGCAACACAAAACTGGAATTTTATTATTAAAAATAGCTAAAATGCAATAAAAGGCCCAAGGCCCAAATAAACATAAGAGCCATTATTTATTAGCTAAAGGGTCCTAAATTATTATTCAAGAGACAAAAATAAGTGTATAAAATATTCAATTATCAAATTCCCCACACTTATCTTTTTGCACTCCTGAGCAAAATTCAAAGAGAAAGACCTAAAGGAAAAACTCTTCTTTACTAATAATTGCTAACAATGCAAAAATTGAATCAAGGGACACAAAGCTTCAAAAGACCAATCATTCAAGACCAAAACCCCTTCATCTCAAATTACAATTCATGGTAGTGTCAATCAATGATGCTAATCACAAAGATGATCTCTCAAATGATGCGCTCAATCAATCAGTCTCTCAAGTGTTTAAGGTAAATAAGTGTATCGCTCAAATTCTACTCAAGAAATTTGTTCTACCATAAGCTTGCTCAACTTCTACGTCTCCACTACTCATAACACATACATGCACAAATCAAGAGAGCTTGTAATTAAAGGTTGTAACGGGGCTAGGGTGAAGGTAGGTAATAGTATGGAATAAGAGGCTAAGCACCAAAGAAATCAAAAGGAAGAGCACTGATTAACACAATCATTCTCTATGTATGAGACTTTTATTCTACTCATATATACATTCCTTTCTATGTATTTTCTTTTCTTTTCTCTTCTTTTGTTGTTTTTTTTTTCTTTTTTTTTTCTTTTTTTTTTTTTTTTTTTTTTTTTTTTTTTTTTTTTTTTTTTTTTTACTTTTCTTTCTTTCCTTTCATTGTATACGTAATTACAATGTCAAAATCAAATATCCCCCCCACACTTAAACTGTTGCACTCTGAGCAACCCACACTTAAACACAAAACAAGTTGAAACCAATGCTCAATAAATCTTCAAGGTGCGGAATAAAATGGTTTTACGCTTAGGCTTGTAATGTGGCTTAGAAAAGAATGGGTCAAAAGGCACAAAGGGGCTAGCAAAGGAATTATAATGTAAGGGAAAGCTATTTGGCCAAAGTGAGGAGAATAAAAGAAAGAAAACAAGCTTCCATCATACTTATGCACGTAAGTGAAAAATGTAGTTTCAAAAAGAAAAGGAGCAAGTTCTAGAGAACACAAATCATGAGAGATGCACACATGAAAGAAAGAATGGCAAAAGATGAATTCCATTCATGCAGGCCCAAAACCTCACAAGGTCAATACCAACTTAGGTAATCAACAACATCAAATCAACTACCAAGACTTGTAATCGAAGAGTCAAGAGTTCCAGACTAAACAGAATGATCCATTAAAACCAAAATGTCCTAGTTCATAATATGTAGCAATCATTAGAAAGAAAGAATGTATTTATTTTCAAAAAGCAAAGTAGAAAAGGAAAACAAATAAAAGAGAGGGAGGGAGAAGAAAGAAGAATACTCCCCAAGGGTTTATGGAGGATAAGTGGCATCAATGAGGAGAATCTCTGCTTCCTCAGGCTGCTGTGGGGATCCCTCATGAAATGGCTTGAGGCGATGCCCATTGACCTTAAAAGTCCGTCCTGTGGGTGGATCACATAGCTCAACAACACCAAATGGAAATATGTTAGTGATCACAAAAGGGCCATCCCATCTAGATCGAAGCTTACCAGGCATAAACTTCAGACGGGAATTAAATAGAAGAACTTTCTGGCCCACAGAAAATTCTTTCCTCGGGATATGCCTATCATGGAATGCCTTAGTCTTTTCCTTATACAACCGTGAGCTTTCATAGGCATCCAATCTAAGCTCATCTAACTCTTGCAATTTGCAGCTTCTTCCTCCATCCCGGACTTAGCCAAATCCATGTTGCATTGCTTAATAGCCCAATAGGCTTGATGCTCCAACTCAACCGGAAGATGACATGCCTTACCAAAGACAATCCGATAGGGAGACATCCCAACGGAGTCTTGTAGGCGGTGCGATATGCCCACAAAGCATCATCTAGTCGCTTACTCCAATCTTTCCGGGTAGAGTTGACGAGTCTTGAAGGATTTGCTTAATCTCTCTATTGGAGACTTCGGCTTGACCATTGGTCTGAGGATGGTAGGTCGCCAGCAAGATGTAAGTGTAACCATATGAAGCAGGAAATGGACCCATGAAATCAATACCCCAAACATCAAAGATCTCACAAAACAATATAGGGTTTTGGGGCATCTCATGCCTACGGGAAATACTCCCGCCCTCGGAGAAGCATGAGCAAAATGCAATATAGATTGAAACTCACAATCAGGCACACATCTCCTAACTACTTGGTCACTACAAAATTTCCACAGATAAGGGTCATCCCAAACATAATATTTAGACTCACTTTTCAATTTAAGGGTTTGGGCCCTAGTGGACTCTAAAGGAAAAACACCAGCTACCAAGTAGTTAACTAAATCAAAGATACCATGGGGTCTTAACTTGCAGTGTTGTAGAAGTTTGCTCATCAGTGGAAATCATCCCGAATAGAAGAGGGGGTGAGAGGGAGAATGAGTGATACGACTCAAGTGGTCACTACCCGTTTTGTGCTCCACTTCTATCTCGAATCTCCACATCAAACTCTTGGAGCAACAACATCCACCGGATGAGTCGTGGCTTAGCATCTCGCCTTTTCAAAAGAAACTTTAAAGCTGCATGGTCGAGAAAACAATGACTCTACTAGCTAGCGAGATATGACCTAAACTTATCAAAGGCAAATACAATAGCCAACAACTCCTTCTCGGTAGTGGTGTAATTAGGACTCGAGCGAGAATCCAAAGTCTTTGAAGCATATGCAATGACATGGGAGGCTCTATCAACTCGGCGATTGCTAAGATAGCACCAACCGCATAGTTGGAAGCATCACATTAACTCAAAAGGGAGGAGCCAATCGGGGCTGGATCACTGGGTCATGTAGTAAGGCAATCGCTTCAAGTGATCGAAGGCCGCCTTGCACGCATCATCAAAGACAAAGTCGTGTCCTTATGCGGAAAGGTTGGACAAGGGTTGAGCGATCTTGCTGAAATCTCGAATGAAACGTCGACAGAAACCTCGCATGACCAAGAAAAGAGCGAACTTCCCGCACAGAAGCTTTTGGGTAAAAGTGAAAGCAAGTAATAACATCGATCTTAGCGTAGGTCTACCTCAATCCCTTTCCTAGACACTATGTGTCCCAAGACTATGCCCTCGACTCAACCATAAAGTGACACTCTCATAATTCAAGACAAGATTAGATTCAATACATCATGCAAGACTCTAGACAAATTAGCCAAGCATGCATCAAAATCGTACCCATATACAAAGGAAATCATCCATGAAAACCTATGTGCCTCTCTAGGAACTCGCAGAAAATACTCACCATGCAACGCCGAAGGTGCCATGTGCATTGCGTAGGCTAAAAGGCAATCCTCCTAAGCGTATGTTCCAAAGGGGCATGTGAAGGTCGCCTTCTCCGATCCTCGAGCAATATGAACTGAAGTATCCGAGTAGCCATCCAAGAAGCAAAGAATGAGACTCTACCACCCAATCGCTCTAACATCCGATCAATGAAAGGTAAAAGAGGTAACGATCCCGCAGTGGCTTGGCTGAAGTCTCCTATAGTCAATGCAAACCTCCAACTATTCCGAACTCGAGTAGAATGAGCTCATTCTTTGATTACTACAATAATTTTAATTTTGGGAACCACCTCGATCGGGTTAACTGATCAAAGCATTTGGGAAGAGATGGGATGAATGCGCCTGCGTAGTTTTTAGCACCTCCTTCTTCACCACATCAAGGCTTTCTTGAGGTGATAAACATGATCTCGGATGATGTTCATTTTGAAAACACAGAGGTTGTTCTACATAAACTTCCTCCTGTATAAAACCATTTAAAAGGCGGATTTTACATCCATTTGAAAAAGTTTGAATCTCTTTAACACAAGCAAAGGCTAGAAGAACTCTTATAGCTTCCAATCTTGCTCTTGGAGGCATAAGTTTCTTTTCATAATCAATTCCTTCTTCTTGATTATAGCCTTTTACCTTTAGCCTTGCTTTATTTCGAATGATTATGGCGGATTCATCACATTTATTTTTGAATACCCATTTAGTACCAATAATGGGGATGGTCTTTAGGTGCAGGCACCAAGTCCCAAACTTGGTTTCTTTCAAATTGATGTAATTCCTCTTGCATTGCTATAACCCAATCATTGTACGAGAAAGGGCTTCGTCAATCTTAGAGGTTCAATTTTGAAATGAAAAGTCAAAAAGTAACTTCATTTAAAGTGCTTTTTCGGTTCTTACCCTTGATTTGCATCACCTATCCTTGATCCAGAGGATGACTCCTACTGTATCTCCATGATTTTGGTTGAGTTTGAACACTTGTTTTCATAAGCATTTTCACAATGTTTTCAGTTTGAGAATCATCTTGCAAATCTTTTCCGTATTTGTTGAAATAGAAGTTTGGTTTGTTACAGAGAATCATCATCATCATCCAAGGACTTGTTAGATTTAGTTTCACGAGAAAACAATATGCATAGATTCTTCAACGGTGTGATTACGAGTATTATAAACTCTATATGCTTTACTTCTACTTGAATAACCCAAGAATATACCTTCATCGACTTTGAATCAAATTTCCCAAGCTGTCCTTACCATTATTGTGGATGAAGCATTTACATCCAAAGATATGTAAGTGAGCTAAGTTGGGTTTTCTTCCTTTGTAGAGTTCATAGGGAGTTTTGTCCAATTTCTTTCGGAGATATGCCTGTTTGATATATAACAAGAAAGTGCTCATAGCATCGGCCCAAAACACTTGAGATGTTTGGTTCTCATTTAGCATTGATCTTGCCATTTCAATAAGCACTCTATTCTTTCTTTCAACAACTCCATTTTTGTGGGGTTCTTTGCAATAGATAATCCTTTCTCGTTTTGGACCTTCTTGGCAAACACAATAAATTGATCAAATGTTTTATCTTTTGATGATAAAAGAATGACCCATGTAAATCTTGAGAAATCATCTACTATAACTAATGTATAAAGATTGCCGCCAAGGCTCTTTACTCTAGTTGGTCCAACTAAATCCATATGGAGTAATTGAAGAGGTCTATTAGTTGATATTTCTGTTTTCGACTTGAAAGAAGATTTGGTTTGTTTACCTTTTTGACATGCATCACAAATCATATCATTTTTAAAAGAAAGTTTTGGTAAACCAATAACTAATTCCTTTTTCTGTAGTTTATCAAGTTGAATCATATTGACATGTCCTAAACGTTTATGCCATAACCAACTTTCATCTAAGTTACCAACAAAACATTTTGAATCGAGAATTGTTTTTAGGCAGTTAAGAGTATAACAATTACCTTCTCTTGGAGCTCGAATAATGCTTTGGATTTAATACTTTCTAAAGAGAGAGCATCCTTACTTACAATCAAACATTCTTGAATCAAAGATGACTAGGTTTCCTTTGTCCGTGCTTTGACTCACACCGAGGAGGTTGTGACATAATCCATCCACAAGATAAACATCTTTGATTTGAGGTCCATTGCTATTTCCAATTTTGCCAATGCCGGCAATTCTTCCGACTCATTTCCACCAAATGTTACCTTGCCACCATCCTTATGTTTGATTGAAGCAAATTTGGATTGGTCTCCAAGTCATATGTCTTGAGCATCCACTTGTCAATGTACCACTTATTGGGATTTGATGCTCTAAGACAAATCTGCATAAGAAGATATATCATCTTTTAGGTACCCAATATTCTTTGGGTCCTTTTGGGTTAGTTTGTGTCTTAGGAATCATATAGGATCCCTTAGGCACCCATTGATAGTTTCCTACGAGGTTTGATTGATCTATCTTTCTTATGAAAGCATGAAGAAGTAGTATGACCTTTCTATTACAATAATTGCAATGTGCAAAAGGATTTGAGGTATGGACAGATTTTTGAAAATAATTCATGTAAGATCTTTGTCCATGTTTCTTTTTGCCTTTCTTTTTGTCATAATCGAGGTTTGTAACCAATTCCCGATTTGTCATTTGTAAATCTTTCTTTGTTTCAAAATTACCTCAAGCATTTCACTTCCTCTAGTGAATTTTTCAAGAGTCTTTGTAAGGTATTCATTTTTCTTTTTTAGAATAGAACATTCATCACATATGAGATTTTCTGGAGCGAAAGATTTTCTACTTGTTGTTCAAGTGTTGTATTCTTCCTTTTTAAACCAAAGTATTTTTCAGCAAGTTCATCAAATTCATTTTGAACAAGTTTATATTCAGTAAAAAATTCATTATAAGTTGGTTTTGTATCATGATTAGAACAAGTAGAGTTTTCCTTTTCACAAGTAGAGATAGGTGTAGAAATCGTTTGAACTTGTTCTTCTAATAGTTTGATTTTTCTTTTGAAAGTAAGAGCTCTTTTGCGCTTTTCTTAAATTCGGTATAAAGAGAATCATATGTTGAAGATAATTCATCATAAGGTAAATCAGATTACTTACCTCTTCGTTGTCGATTCCTCTTGAGCCACAAGGCGAGATTGGCACTTTGTTCCTCTTACGCTTCATCTTCATCGATGAGTCATTTGCCCATATAGCCGATACATAAGCTCTTTTCTTGAACTTATTGAATTTCTTTTCTTTGTTTTTCAGTGCGGACATTCGATTTGATGTGGCCCAGGTTTCTCACATTCATAGCATATAATTGGTTTCTTAGTTTCGTGCTAGAATTTCCTTTGTGAAACCTTACATGAGATTGGTCCTTTTGTAGAATTTTTGAATCTTCGGACCATCATTCCTAGCTCACCATCTTCATCTTCATCTTCTTCATCGTCATCCGATTTAGCTTCTTTGATGGTTTTAAGAGCTATTCCCTTGTTCTTGACATTGATATCATTTAGTCCCTTTTTGAATTTGATCTTCCTCATATTCGTAAAGGCGCCAAATAGTGCCGCCACTGAGGCCATTGATTCGCCTCGAGATTCTTCAATTGCGGTGACCTTGGCTTCCCATTCCTTGGTGAGAATATTTAGTATTTTCCTCACTTGGGCAGGTTGTTCATATTCTTTTCCTAAGGCAATGAGTTGATTGATCGAGTGAGTGAATCGAGTTGAAATTCACCAATAGATTCTCCGGTCTTCATCATCGCAATAGATCGTATTCAATCATGAGAGTATTGATACGATTTTCTTTGATCGCAGCTTCTGTTCCTTCATGAGCTATTTCAAGAGCATCCCACATTTGCTTAGCGGATGGCAAAGTGCAGATTCTCAAGTACTCTTTTTGGCCAAGAGCACTTTGGAGCATATGAATTGCCTTCATGTTGAGAGTGACTTGTTTTTTATCATTGTCATCGTACTCTTCTTCTTTCTTGGGAGTTCCGATGTCACTACAACCGAGGAAGGAACATAGTTTCCTTTTTCAAAGACCCTCCACAAACCAAACTCGAGGCCATTACATAGACCCCGAACTTAGCCTTGCGAATGAGTAGTGTTCTCCATTGAAACACGGGAGGACGGTTGATTGAGGCTCCATCTCGGTAGAATTCCTTCCATTGGATCTTTGTGTCTAGGATGTTAGTCCTTCAAATTGACAACGAGGCTCGATACCAAATGAAAACGAAAGGAAATCACCAAGAGGGGGTGAATTGGGGATTTTAAAACTTTTATAATAACGTTGCACCCAAGTCAAGCTAAACGTAAAGAGATAGGGAAGAAGAGCTTGACACGAAAGTTTATCCGGTTCGGTCTAAATTCTTGACCTACGTCCAGTCCCAGATTCTCCGGGTTTTTCTACTATCACTTTAACTCGATACACACTCTGTACTCAAGGATTATCCTCTCTCTAGGATACACTTCCCTTACAAGTTGTACTCACGAAATCCCAATCTCCAAGTCCCCTTGACTTGAGATCTTTTACAATGAATGAATAATTTGAATATAATCTCTCTCACGAGAGAAGGTAATGATAAACACCGAGGCTCTTTGTATATCAAAATACAATACGTAAAGAAAACCGAATGTATAAGAATTCTTGAGCTTGCTTTTCGTTTCTGCTTTTGATCTTTCGTTGGTCCTTCTAAGTTTGTAATCAGCTCTTTATATAGTGGTGAGTTGCAATGTGACCGTTACTTCTCAACTTAGTATGTTCTTCAATTGAAATTCAGTTTGATGAGGATTATAGCCGTTGGGTCCCGATCTTGGTGATTCAATTCTCGGACGCGTTGAAATCATTCTTCCGATTCTTCGTTAATGATTCGTTTGATCTGATTTTAATACCTGAAACATTCTCAATATAGAGTAGTTAAATACGTTTGAATACACTAAATAAATGCCATCAATTCGTATAAACATGGTAAGTTTGTAGCTCAAAAGAATCGGGATGAAATCAGAACGATCAAATTCGCTTCCGTCTTAAACTCGAGTTCTCTAAGTCGCTCGAGTTCGTCGGGCTTTTAGAGTATCTCGGTTTATCTTCGAGATAGCAAACTCGAGTTTGATGTAAACTCGGAGTTTGTATTCTGTTTCACCATGTGAACTCGAGTTCACTAAGGTAGGCTCGAGTTCGAATATTCTCTAAGCTCTTTGTCGAATGAATACCGGAGTAATATTTCTCAAGTTAAGCAGGCTCGAGTCCATTAGTGTTTAGGCTCGAGTTTAACACTATTCATGCCTAAGAGTTTTGGTGCTCGATTAGAGTGGACTGGAGCATGAGTATAAACTCTGGAGTTTGTACACTTGCTTTTCTTTCTTCAGATGAAGGGCTCGAGTTCATTATTCTTAGGCTCGAGTTCAGCTTAATTTATTCTATGACTTATTGAAGTGAACTGGAGGTTTGTGCTTAAACTCTGGAGTTTGCAAAGAAGGGAAAACTTGGGAGCTCTCTGCCAAGAGAAAACTCGAGCTTGTAATAATAAAGCTCGAGTTTACCTATTATGTAAACTCTTCTTTGTTTGTCAAACCATAGAGTAAACTCTACACAAAGCATTAGGCTTGAGTCCATATACTTGGGCTCGAGTGTTCATTAAATTATAGCCATAGAAACAAGTGAACTCTACTCAAAAAGAATAAACTCCTGGAGTTTAAAGAGATTCAATTTAATCGTGAAAACTTCCCGCCATGGGAAAACTCGAGCTTGTCTATATAAAGCTCGAGTTTACTTGTTTTCGTAAACTCTTTATTTATATCATGAGGGTTTAGGCTCGAGTCTATTTACTCGTGCTCGAGTTCGTTATGCTGAAAATATCCGAAGAGCTCTCTGTTTGCGTAAAACTCGAGTTTGCTTAGTCAGGCTCGAGTTTTGCGGTGACAGAGTGATATTGACTCTTTTGTCATTTTAAAAGCATTAGTACATGTTTACAATTGTTATTAATCATCAAAACATATAGAGAACTAACATTCTTTTCAGTCAAAGCTGAAGCTGACCTTTCACTTCAGGACATTCCTGTGGTGAATGATTTTCCTGATGTATTTCCGGAGGATCTTACCGAGTTACCTCCTATCCGAGAAGTGGAGTTCAACATTGACTTGATGCCTGGCACAGATCAATATCAAAGGCGCCAGTATCGTATGGCTCCTAACGAGATGCAGGAGTTGAAGAAGCAATTGGAAGAGCTTTTGAAGAAGGGGTTCATTCGACCTAGCGTTTCACCGTGGGGAGCCCTAGTGCTTTTTGTAAAGAAGAAAGATGGAAGTTTCCGACTCTTACCATCAGTTGCGAGTTAAGGATGGCGATGTTCCCAAGACAACTTTCGAACCGTATATGGGCATTATGAATTCCTTGTGATGCCCTTCGGATTAACAAATGCACTCGCAGTATTCATGGATTACATGAACCGTATCTTCCAACAACACCTAGACCAATTTGTGGTGGTGTTCATCGACGACATCTTGATATATTCTAAGAGCAAAGAAGAGCACGAAGAACATCTCGCGAAAGGTGTTAGGCATACTCGGGGAGAAGCAACTTTATGCTGTTTCGAGCAAATGCGAATTTTGGTCGCCGGAAGTGAAATTTCTCGGGCCATGTTATATCTAGCGGCGGAGTTGCGGTTGATCCAAGCAAAGTGGAAGCGGCTCGACCGAAACGCCGAGACCGTGACTGAGATCCGTAGTTTTCTTGGTCCAGCGGGATACTACCGCAGATTTATACGGGATTTCTCGCGTCTTGCCCTACCATTGACAAAGCTTACGAGGAAGAATCAACCCTTTATATGGGAGATGATTGTGAGGAGAGCTTTCGAGTCCGAGGAGAGGTTGACTACAAGACCGTATTGATTATCCCGATCCAGATAAGACCTATGTTGTCTACAAAGATGCCGGTGGGCAAGGATTGGGATGTGTCCTAATGCAAGCAGGCGAAGGTGGTGGCCTATGCCTCTCGTCACCTGAAACCTCACGAGTTAAACTATCCTACACACGATCTAGAGCCGCGGCTATCGTGTTCGCTTTGAAGATATGGAGGCATTACATGTACCTGTAACCGTAGAAGTGTATTGTGACCACAAGAGTCACGAAATACTTGTTTGATCAACGAGAACTCAACATGAGACAACGCCGTTGGATGGAGCCGATTAAAGATTACACCCCGGAGATCAAGTATCATCCGGTAAAGCAAACGTCGTTGCCGATGCTCTTAGTAGGAAGACGGTGCAGGTATCATACATGATGATACAAGAGCAGAAACTGCTGGAAGATTTCAGAGATCTGAATCTATCCAACCAAATTTGCATGGGTCTTCATGCACCAGCTGATGCCTATCTTGCAACTCTTCTTGTTAGTCAAGGGGAGTATGATCTGAGAGATGAAGTTGAGAAAGCTCAGCAGCAAGATGATTGGGCAAAAGAGATACGTGAGAAAATCTCTCGAGGTGAGACCCAAGACCATGACCTATCACTTAGTGGTTTGGTCGTGCACAAGAAGCGATCTATGTACCGCCAGCTTGATGAATTAAGGCGGGAAGATAATGGATGAGGCTCACAAGAGTAAATATACTCTACATCCGTGCATGGTCAAAATGTACTGAGTATGAAATCCGAACTTTGGTGGCCCTAATGAAGAAAGACGTAGCAGAATACGTGGCCAAGTGCTTGACCCGTCGAAAGTAAAGATTGAACACCGTCGACCCCTCGGTCTTTTGCAAGGACTAGAGTGCCGAATGGAAATGGGAGAACATAACCATGGATTTTGTGGTAGGTCTGCCCAAATTCAGAAATCATGACACAATTTGGGTAGTTGTTGACAGATTAACCAAGTCAAAGACACTTTATTCCCATCAAGATTCACTATTCTCCTAACGATTCATGAGATTTATATCAAAGAGATAGTGAGATTACATGGTGTTCCTAAGAGCATTGTCTCTGATCGTGATACACGATTCAAATCCCGTTTCTGGCAAGCATTACATGAAGGTATGGGGACTAAGCTAAGGTTTAGTTTGGCTTATCACCCACAAACTGACGGTCAACTCGAAAGAACCATACGACGCCGGAGGATATGCCGCGAGCATGTGCCCTGGATTTCAAAGGAAGTTGGGATCAACATCTTTCGCTAATGAGTTTGCATATAACAACGCTTATCATGCTAGTATACAAATGGCCCCGTTCGAGGCATTGTATGGGCGGAAGTGTCAATCACCATTGGCTGAGATGATTCGTCAAAAGCGCTTACTTGGGCCGGATATGCTTGAGCAGCACCTCCGAGCAGATCGCATTGATCAAGAAGAGACTCCTAGCAAAGACATAGTAGACAAGAGCTATGCCGACAAAAGGAGGAGACCTCTAACGCTTTATGTCGGCGACCATGTATTTCTAAAGTTATCTCCGATAACCGGTGCTCAAGTAGACGCTCAAGAGGAAGAAACTCACCACACGTATGTTGGACCATTCGAAATTTTGGCTAAGCGCGAGAAGTAGCTTATCGCTAGCTTTACCCCGAACTCGAGTAATCTCCACGACGTTTTCACGTGTCACAATTGAAGAAATACCAACCTGACCATGATCATGTCATCGAGTACGAGGATGTTGAAGTACGGCATGACAATACCTTCATCGTTGAGCCATTAGTTAGTATAGATTAAATTTCGAGGGCGAAATTTTGTGTAAGGGGAGAAATGTAATACCCGGATATTTATCTGGCATATTATAAATAAAAGTTGGATATTTCTGATAAGTGAAAATTCAATCTCCAGTCTTGTATAATTATAGCATATTTTCTAGGTAGAATTTCTACAAGAAATTAGGGAATTTAAGGGCCAAAGAGCCAAAATGACCAAAATGCCCTGGAAAGGGTAATCAACTTAGGAAATTATGGGAAAAATACCAAAAGGCAGTAAAATGACCAAGTGAATTAGGAGAGTATATTATCCATAATTATGGTAATTTAATAAAATATGAACTTGGGAAAATTGTATAAGAATGTTCAAAAAGTAGTAAAAAGACCAAAATACCCTTGTAATTATGGAATAATGTTAGAGGTATGAAAATACTAATGTGAATACAAGAGTATGAAGATAATGAGACATTGTAATTAAGAAAATTATCAAGTTATGATAATTAAGTAATTAAGTAATATTGGGCTAATTACTTAAGCATAAGTGAAGGAAATTCACAAATAATTATATGAAACCCTAAAATTGGTGGTTTTTGTTTTAAAATTAGTAAAAATGTATTTACTAATTAATTGGAAATTTTTATGAAAAATAGTTGAGTTTAGGTATTTTTAGGCCTAAATACAAGAATGGACCAATTAGGTAATTTTGTGAAATTTTTGGAAAAAGTAAATAAATAAATCATTAAATAATTAAATAAATTAAAAAATAAATATTTATTAAAAAAAAATAATAAGGGCCAGCCGAAAATTCAAGGCAAAATAAAAGAAAAAAAAAATGAAATGAAAAATGAAAGAAGAACAACTTGGCAACTTGCACATATAATAATAATATAATTTAATTAAAGCAAAAATTATGAATAGTAATATTTAAATTAGGAAACGGATCCTATCTAGAGATCTAGGAATAGGAATTCCAAGGTCAAGGTAAAATATTGATCAGTGAGTTTTTACCTTTAAGTGACCTCTTCCGGAAGTTAATTCCGAGGCCGTTTGTGCATTTTCCTAATAAAACAAAATAGGGAAAATGCATATAGGCATAATTTTGGAAAAGAGGAAAATAAATTCTAACTCAACATTTAGGAATGGGTTTGAATTTGTTTAGACATATTTGGAATCAGTGAATTATTTCGAAGAGATTGATATCTCCGAAAACGAATTCGACACCGGACGCGTTCGGACACGTTTTCGAGGAAACTTCAACTCGGATGTTGGAGGCCTATATGGAACCAAAATTTAGGTTAACTTGGACATTTCTACTAAGTGAGAACATGTTTTCGAGTTGTAAATCCAGAATCTTGTGAATTCTCCGAAATCACGCGAATCGGTACCGATCGGGGAAAATGGTTATACCGGGCATCAAGTGAGCTAAGTCACCACTTTTGGACCAATGAGGTGCTGCCACACAGCCCCCTATGTCGACCAAGAGTGTGTGTGTGTGGAAGAATTGGCTTCTTGAACAAGTTGCATTAATGGGTTATTACAACATTGAATTCCAAACAAATCCTTAGATTTTGCCAAACAAGTCCCTTGTTTTTACCTATAAATACCCCCCCCCCTCCTTCATAATTCTCACACCTTTTCTTCCTTCTCTTGGCCGAAATTTTTGTTTGAGAAAGAAGAGAAAGGAGCTCTGGGGGAATTGTGCAAATGGCTCCTCGTAGAATTGTCCGAAAGTCTTCAACGGGTAAGTCTTTCGGTCTTTAGTTTTTAGTTTAGTAGTTAGATTTAGAAAGTAGGTGACAAGATTCCTAAAAATGTTTTAGAGCCTTGTTTGCGTTGAAAAAATATGCAGAGGTGTAAACATAGTAGGGATCGAGTGCTGAAAAGTTGAAGTTTTCGCAGTTCTTTTAAAAGTAAGGGTAGAATTTGTTAGAATCGCCTTTAAATTTCAAGTATGATTGGGTATCATATGGGAGGGCTATTTTAGTCATTATTTTCGAAAATCATAATGGCGTCAAGTTCGCAAAATTTCGGGAAGAAAATTTGTCGAGTAACGGTCTTTGGCGAAATTCCACCGATTAGGGGTAGAAGGGCAAAATGGTAATTTTTACCTAAAATGCCGCTTATAATGTCAAATTACTAATGGAAGTGACATTATTCTCATAGGATATCTGAAACGTTGATTCATTGCCGTTACGCCGACGTGCCGTTTGTAGGATTCTTGCACGTTTCTCCGTAAAAGTACGTTTTCCGCCGGTAGTTCCTAACGTTGCCAACGAAGGTACGGACGCGTACTGTAACACTAATCTTGTCCTTCTTAAATACTTATATGTCAATGATATGTTCCTAGACCGTTATACTGATACGCTTATACGGGTTATAGTTTTGATAACACCGTTTTGTTTTCCTAGCGCCGAGGACACGACTAATTATCGTGGCACCGTGAATAGTGCAAGCTGTTGTTGTTATTTACCCTATGGGGCTTTACATATTGCTCGTGCTTATGTTTTGTCGGCATAATGATCATGCATCTCTAGTATGCTTATGATATACCGTTGTATTAGCTCTAGAAATATCTCGTTGTCTCGTATCTTGTATTGTTTGGGTATGAGGTTAACGTTACTCCGAGATTCAATATGGTGAATTGAATCTCAGCTGCAGCTTCAGGGTCGGGTGGACCACAGATCGTGAATCGAGGCAAATACCCGGAGTAGACATGCAGCTGAAGACTGTTTCTAACTTTATCGCTTTACGCATTCCTTTCCTGTAATCTATACAATGTTACACAATGGTTGATGTTTTGGCTAAGAATCCAAATGCTCTTTCGCTCTATTGCTCCACTCTGATTGTTTGTTTGAAAAAAAAAAAATTCCGCATTTCAAACATGGGATGTTACACGGATAGTGTCCCACATAGGATCCTTTATTGTTTTTTGGTCCACATTTTTCCACTCATCAGTCAAAATGCTAACCTTGCTGCGTACTAGAGCGCCGACAAAACTAGTATATGTGCTTTTATTAGGACCGAAAGGTTGCAAATTTTCATCAAAATGAATCTCGAGCTTCGTCCCAGATTCGACTAAGGGATACTTCCATCATTCGTGTGCCGCTTCTACCACGGCGTGCAGCGGCGAGGAGGCTCAATGTGAGATGAAGAGGGTTCGTTTGTCCGACCCTCCCGGTCAAACCAAGATCGGAGTTTCAAGAACACGAGTGGAATCGTTTTCAGGGGCGAGGAAGAGAGGTAATGGAACAGGAAGGGTTTCGCAACGTGAACAGGGGTTCTTCAGTGAGAGTGTGAGAGTGACAAAAGCGTCCGCGCGAAGTTAACGTTTGGCGCTTCATTTTTAAGACCAGGACAAATACACATATACGGTCTTAAAAGATACCCTTTAAGACCGATCTCTATATATGTCCGGTCTTAAAATTAATTAATTTTTATTCAAACTTTAGTACTTAGGCCAAATTTTTGTCCGGTCTTAAAGTCTTACTTTTAAGACCGGTCATTCTGTAACAATGGTCTTAACATTTATTACTTTTTATTTAAACTTTAGTACTGGGACAAATTTTAAGTTCGGTCTTAAAAATCAAAGTTTTAAGACCGGCTTTTATATATGTTCGGTCTTAAAACTTTAATACCTTTATATTTATATTTTTCCGTATTATTTTGGAGTGTAGAAAATATAAGTTACGCTTGATGAGATTTCTACATAAAAGTATTTGATATTTCAATTTTTTATTAACATTTTTAAGGTAGGTTGTTATTTTAACAGTGCGGATAAGATCTATGAAAAATTGATCAGAATAAGAAGTTCTTTATATTTACAAATATGCCACCGGTCACATATTTAGGATCGGTCGATAATTAGTCCGGTCTTAATGAGGCGTCCTTCATTGTGTAAGAAGTTCTTTTTATTTACAAAGCGCCACCGGTCACACCATTAAGACCAGGTGCTTGATTATCCGCTCTAAATGAGGCGGTCTTATAGCCCTTCATTGTTTAAGAAGTTCTTTTTATTTACAAAACTGCCACCGGTCACACCTTTAAGACCGGTGCGTCGATTATCCGCTCCAAATGAGGCAGTCTTAAAGCCCTTTTTTGCACTAGTGTTAGGCTCCTCCTGCTACCTCTCATGTCCCTTCTACCTCTCAGGACCCTCCTCCTTCTCAAGAAGTGGCCAACACTGCTATTGTTCCCTACCTAGCTCCTCCTGGTCCCCCTTCTTTGACTGATGACAAAGGGGGAGAAGAGGCATAGGATTTAGAGTAGTGTTTTTAGTATCTAGGATTTAGTGTCAGAACTTATTTTGCATTTTGCTTATCACTGATACACTAATTGCACAAATGATTCTGCTATGTGTTTCTGGACCTTGACTATTGTAGTCTTTAAAGATACATTTCATGTTGCATGAGAAGAAGAAGATTCCTACACACACATGAAATGATGGGACCCACACATATATATAATGCTAATTATATATATGTGGGTCCCACCATTTCATGTGTGTGTTACATGAGAAAACACTTCTCCTACAACATGAGAAGTGTTTTTCCCATATATATATATATATATATAGAGAGAGAGAGAGAGAGAGGGGGGGGTAAAAATAAGTGTTAAATATGAACAATATTTAGTAGCGTTCTTAAATTTAAAAAGAAAGAAAGAAAGACATGAAGCAGGTCAAAATGCTAAAAGTCAAAGTCTTCACTCGTTCCCATTTTTTGCTTTGGTGCCTTTCCCTTTTTTTGTTTTGTTTTTGCTTTTCTTATTTTCCTTCGTTTCTTTAATTTGGAGTTCTGTTCATCAATCTTCTCTCCCTCCTCGTCTCTTCTCGCACCATACCATATCCATATCCATGGCCACCATAACTCTGTTCTTACTATTTGCAGTTCTATCTGCAAACGAAGTTAGGTCTCAAGAAAATGATTCCAACATCATAATTTTGGGTTCTTCTCTCTTCCCAAAGACGAATCCTACTTCATGGGTGTCACCTTCGGGTCTTTTTTCCTTCGGCTTTTATCCACAAGATGATGGCTTCGCTGTTGGAATACGGCTAAAGGGTGAACGTGAAGGAACAATCATTTGGACACCTAACTTCAACACTGCTTCCTCTGATTCAGTAATCGAATTAACCAAAGATGGTCAACTTGTGCTTAGAAACGAGCCGAAACAGATGGAAGTAGTCATTGCTAATGCGTCTGAGCGTGCAGATTCAGCATCTTTGCTTGATTCTGGGAATTTTGTGCTTTATAGTAAAAACCATAGCGTCATTTGGAAAAGCTTTGATTACCCCACGAATACCATATTAGGAGGTCAGAATTTATCTTCAGAACAAGAGCTGATCTCTGCAAATAGACGTTTTATTCTCCAAATGCAGACGGATGGAAATCTTGTTGCCTACCCTATGAACTATGAAAAAGGAAATGATGCTATTTGGGCCTCAAATACTTTTCAATCACAGGTCTTACAACTTACTCTTAATCTTACAGGCTGTCTTTGTCTAGGCAATCATGGGAATACCATTAAGGTTCTTGCCAATAGTAGCAACCAGCTTGGAAGGAACACAAGCTTAATAATTTATCGTGCAACATTGGATTTGGATGGTATTCTTAGATTGTATGTTCACACATACGAGAAGAATACTAGCTTCAATGTTCAACCTGTGTGGCAATCTATGTCTAATCAATGTGAAGTCAAGGGCTTTTGTGGTTTCAACAGTTATTGCTCCATGAATGGCAGCGAGGCTGTTTGTGAGTGTTATCCTGGATTCATGCCCATATATGGGAATAAAAGCATCATGTTCTTGGAGTGCGAACAGAGAAAAGACGACTGTAAAACTAGTGAAGATCCAAAGGTGTTGTACGATGTTGTTCGCTTACAACATATGCAATGGAGCCTTATTCCTTATTTGGTCATACCGATGGAAATAGAAGCTTGTGGTGAGTCTTGCAGAGATGACTGTGATTGTGGGGCGGTGTTACATGAAGATGGTAGGTGCAAGAAGTATAGTCTTCCGATTAGATTTGGCAGATTTAATCATACTGTATCCACCACTGCCCTCTTCAAGTTGCCCACAAAAAGTGTCGTTCCTTCAAAACCAAACAAGCCAGAGGTTATTGTTGATCACAAGAAAAATCTGATTCTGACTCTGGTCATCACTATAGGTTCAATTTCATTTGTTTTCTTAGTCTTTGCAATATCTGTTTTCCTCATCCACATGCATAAAGTCTATTCATACACAAAGCTCTCTGCCAGTAGCGAAAATTTGGGGTTCGCTGAGGATTGTAGTTTACGAACATTTGGCTTTCATGAACTAGTGAATGCAACAGCAAACTTCACAGAAGAGATAGGTAGAGGATCTTTTGGAGTGGTTTACAAGGGGACACTTCAAGGAAATAATAGAAGGATAGCTGTGAAGAAACTAGACGAGGATGTTGTTGATGAAGGAGAAAGAGAATTTCAAGCTGAGATCACTGCAATTGCTCGAACTCATCACATAAATCTGGTTCAGCTCATTGGTTATTGTATTGATGGTTCAAGAAAGCTTATTGTTTATGAATATATGAGCAATGGGTCTCTAGCATATTTTTTGTTCAGAGCTGAGATGCATCTATCTTGGAAACAAAGAGTCAAAATTGCATTGGATGTAGCAAAAGGAGTCCTGTATCTACACGAAGAGTGTGAAGTTTGTATTGTCCATTGCAATATCAAGCCTCATAACATTCTCTTGGATGAAGTGTGGACAGCAAAAATATCTGATTTTGGACTTGCGAGACTATCAATGCCAGAACATTCTAGAGCCAAGAGAATCAATGAATTAGCAAGTGGCTATGTAGCACCTGAACGGCAGAGAGATGCAATGGCATCTGTTAAAGTTGACATCTACAGCTATGGAGTGGTGTTGTTGGAGGTAATATGTTGCAGAAGGAATATAGATGTGAATGTTTCCTCGGAAGAGGAAATAATGCTTTCAAGTTGGGTGTATAATTGCTTTGTGAGAGGAGAATTGAAGAAACTTGTAGTGGATGAAGATGTGGAATGGAGGACATTGGAAAGAATGGTGAAGGTGGCGTTATGGTGCGTCCAAGAGGACTTGTCTTTGCGTCCGTCAATGAAGAATGTGATACTGATGTTGGAAGGGTTAAAAGATATCCCAATTCCTCCATGTCCAATCCCACTTGCTTGATAATCTTCACAATTGTGGAGCATTTTGCATAAGTATCCGTACATATGTAATTGTACATCCACATTCATGATTGTATCTACTTATATAGCTCCAGCTACTGCCTGCAATTTTATGTCTTATTCTTGTATATCCACAAATGCAAGTTAGTCTCTTGATGCATCTGCTGTATTTTATGCTAATATATAAATTATGTGACTTGACTTTCTGAATCGTGTTTTTTAGTTGTTTGGTTGAGTACAATGACGGCCTCACCTAGTGGAGCAAAACTTTTATTGTTTTTGTTATATAAAAAACAATAATAATGGGTAATTTGAAATGTGTCTTTTGAGTAATGCTCAAATAATTCATTAATCTAGTTGGAATCAATTCATGTAAAAGCATAGATTGAAATATGTAGCTTTTAGAATTGTTGCGTTTTTAATTGTGGAGAGAAGAGAATTAAATCCAGCTAAATGAGACAGAAAAGAGACTATTTAATGCTACAAGAGGAGAGAAAAGATATATGTCCCACCTTGTTTTATTGAATAAATAAATAAAAGGTTTAATGTTTTTACTTATGTTGCAAAAATATTTTTTCTGTCACACTCATAAAAATAAATAGTTCCCACTAATGTTTTCTCTCTCTTCACTTTACAATGGAACTCACTCACTTTTATGTGAGTGTAGAAGAAAAAAAAAATTCTGCAATAAAAACAAAAACATAAAACCCTTAAATAAATTACCATAAAAACCTTATAAAATATTCACAAAAGTCAATCAAATATAAATTATATTATACGATTTGACTTTTTATCTATCTTAAGTTTGCAAAAGTATTGAAAAAAAAAAGTCACTTCCGTACTCACTAATTCCAAACACACATGTATTGATGGCAAATAAGTCATTATTTCCTTCCCATTGTGATAGGTACTTAATTTAAATTAAAAATTAAAAATTTTATTCTCTAAGTATTTCAAAATATTTTTAAATTTAAAATTCTTTCGTGCATTTTATAAACAATTCACAACTCATTTTAGTAGAAAATCATTTATTTGAGATTTTGAAATTTTAGGGTCATTTTTCTGATATTTTCCCAATATTTTTTGTTTGGAATTTCATGTAGAGATTTTCTTTAGCCATTTTCTTCTATGGACAATCACAAGTGATAGACACTGGCAACTTGTGGGAAGACTTTGAAGTCATAGCCTCCATTTCATCAATCCTTTTTGTTTATCGGCAATTCTCTAATTCATTGCCTATGGCTATCACTGCATCAAACGTCTACTTTCTTCTATTGCTATTATCTTTTCAATGCGGAAGATTTGAAACAAAGCAAATCATAAAGCTTGGTGCTTCCCTATCTCCCATTGTTCCTCCCACTTCATGGCCTTCACCTTCAGGTCGATTTGCATTTGGGTTTTACAAGCAAGGAAATGGCTTCAAAGTTGGAATCTTATTGCTGGATGGGATTAATGAAACAATCGTGTGGACCGCAAACCGTGATGACCCACCTGTCTCCTCAAATGCGAGGCTTGTTCTAACCATGAGAGGTGAGCTTTTTCTTCAAACAGGTCTTGAACAAAACAAGGTTATTTCTCATAGTAAAAATAATGGAATTGTTTCCTCTGCTTCCATGCTTGATTATGGAAACTTTGTTCTGCAAAACAAAAATTCCGACATCATTTGGCAGAGTTTCGATCACCCAACTGATACTGTATTAGGGGGTCAAATTCTACCTTCTGGAGGTCAATTGGTGTCTAGTTCATCAGACACCAACAAATCTTCTGGAAGGTTTCAACTCTCGATGCAGACCGATGGAAACCTTGTTTTGTATCCACGATACTCTGATGGCACAAGCTGGGATGTTTACTGGGCCTCTGGTCGTTATCAATATACTGGTTTCAAATATTATCTTTTCCTCGACAGGACAGATCCTCTGCCTCTATATATTGTAAATGCTTCCCACTCAGTTATACTTTGGAGGATGGATGATATCGGCTACTTCAAAAGGAACAACACTATTTATCGTGCAACCATTGCTTCTGATGGAATTTTACAACTCTATGCTCATTTTGACGACACAAATCGGAAACATCAAGTTGTAAAGTTGTGGTCGCCACAAAAGTTGGACAATCTTTGTAAAGTGAAGACTTTTTGTGGGTTCAACAGCTATTGTACCATTAATGACAACCAGCCTTATTGCAATTGCCTTCCCGGAACTGATTATAGGGACCCAAATCATAAGAATTTTGGATGCAAGAGGAACTTCTCAGAAGCTGAATGTGAAGGTGGAAAAGATAATGCTACTTTTTATTACATGTCCTCCATGAGTAATATGAACATGGATGATCTTCCTTATACGTACGGTGGAAGAAATTCTGAAGGAAAAATGCTCTTCTTCTTGTTTGCAAGATTGTTACTGTGACGCTGCCTTCTATAAAGGTAATCGGTGCAAGAAACTAAAGCTTCCATTCAGATATGTTAGAAGAGAAACACAAGGGTCCTTCTACACAATATACTTCAAGGTGGGCAGTGTGAGCCTCAAAAGCAACAATACGCCTTCCATCAAGAAAACTAGTGAGAAAGCAATCCTGCTTATCATTCTTGTCATCTTAGGTTTTGCTATATTTTTGTGTTCAGCTGTTGCAATATCTACCCGATTTATATACAATATTGGAGTTTTAAGTTACAAGAGGTTGTTGGAAATTGGAGATTTGGGCTTGAACGATGGGATTACTCTCAGAGTATTTTCGTACAATGAGTTGAAAAAAGCAACGAATGGTTTCAAACAAGAGTTGGGTAAGGGTTCCTTCGGATCAGTTTATAGGGGAAGTTTACAGAAAGGGAGAAGACTTATTGCAGTAAAAAGACTACACAAGTTAGTTGAAGAAGGGGAGAGAGAATTTCAAGCTGAAATGCAAGCCATTGGGAAAACCCACCACAAAAACTTAGTTCGCTTGCTGGGATATTGTGCTGAGGGATCTAAAAGGCTTCTGGTTTATGAGTACATGAGTTATGGCTCCCTTGATAAGCTTATCTTTGGTGATAGTACCATTCGTCCAGATTGGGATCAGAGAAGAATAATAGCATTGGACATTGCAAAAGGGTTACTATATCTTCATGAGGAATGTGGAGCACCCATCATTCACTGTGACATAAAGCCTCAAAATATATTGATGGATGAGTTTTGGACAGCTAAAATATCAGACTTTGGGTTAGCAAAACTTCTAATGCCAGATCAAACAAGAACCTTCACTCAAGTTAGAGGGACAAGAGGTTATTTGGCACCAGAGTGGAACAAGAATACTCCAATAACAGTCAAAGCAGATGTTTATAGCTATGGAGTAATGCTTTTGGAGATTGCATTTTGCAGAAGAAACTTAGTGGTTAACATCTCAAATCCAGAGCAAATTGTTCTGTGTAATTGGGTATACAAGTGTTTTGTAAGACGAGAGCTAAACAAGCTTGTTGTTGGGGAAGAAGTGGACCAGACATTGGTGGAGAACATGGTGAAAGTGGGGATATGGTGTATTCAAGATGAACCTTTTCTCCGTCCATCAATGAAGAGTGTGGTGTTGATGCTTGAAGGAGTTACAGAGGTTGCTATTCCTCCTTGTCCATCTTCTGATTCTATGTGACATTTCTCTGAAGAAAAATAAAAAAATAAAAGAAAGAGTGAATTTCGTGTTGTTTTGATTTGCTTTTCTCCCCCAACGAATTGCTTTGTTTTATTATTGTGTCTGTGTAATATGATTTTCAAAGCTTTGATCTGCTTGTAGCTGAAAATTAATAAAAGAAGGAAGCACTTGGGATTGTATTTTTATTTTCTTTGTGGAAAATGGTATGCTATTGCTAGGCACAAGTACAATTTTATTTAAGGCTTAATCGCATCTTATAATTCACCCATATCTTGGATAACCATTCAACTTACAATTGGATGCCTTTTGAATGATCCCAGAGCTTCTATTTGTAATATTTAGCTTAAGATACCTCATTGTCTTTTTAAAATATGAAAAATATTCTGTTTTAAACTTTTATTAGATTTGACAAATCTAATTCTATTTTTTCTCTCTCTTTTTTTTTTTTTCATTTTCTTTTTCTCTCCTCCTCTCCTTGAATCTCACAGGTATTCTTCCCTTCTTATATATATATATATATATATTTTTTCTTTTCCTTTTTAAACTTCACAGATCCGTCCATTCTCATGGGGCCAAAATGAGCAGATTTTGTACCATATTTTCAAAAATGGGGCCAAGAAAAGTAACAGCATGGATAAAAGTTTTCATGTTGACAACTTCAACACGTTGCAAGGATGATAAACCCCAATTCTCACCATTTAATTGTCATTGTAGTTTGAAAATTCATGGAACCAAAGTAATTGTTACAAATAAATGAAAGAACTAACAGAAGTAACAAATTCCAAAGGTATGGCTTGTCATTTTTTTTTTAATTATTATTTGATTATATGGATATCCTCTTTTGATATTTAGAACATAAC